>MCJB01022451.1:5574-82403 GCA_002018475.1 Nicotiana obtusifolia | reverse complement strand
AAAAAAAAAAAAAAAAAAAAAAAAAAACAGCTCATAACAAAGTGAAACAGATCAATGTTTTATAAAAAAAAAAAAAAACAGATCAATGTTTAACTGATGTTACCCTGTACACCCAATGAACTCAGATCTCTCTCTTTAGTGAACACATAGGCGTTCAGATGCATAAAACACAGACATAAAAAGAATAGCAAAACATTTGCATACTCATAATTATGACAGTGACTGAGCAAAAGTATCTCCAGCAATCAGACAGAAGTAAAACCCATCAGAGAACGCACTTAAAAGAAATGCATATTAATGGTGCGCTTATAAGTGAACCTCAACACTCATTTATAAATGTAGAACTGAACCTTCATGTTCTCCAATGTCTTAGCAGGTATATAACATGGTAGTACTACATCAAGACAGGATTGAACACATACCATCAACTTGGATGCAAAACCTCCAATATAATTCCTGGAAGAGGGCACCCCATCCATCACCCCAGGCACTGGATTGTATGTGTCACTGTCATTTGGATTCATACAAGCATAAAGTTAGTAATAAGCTACGCTTTGATTTTGTGTATGTTATCAGGGGACAGATTTAGATACTACGGACAAGGTTTAACTTGCATACTTTGCTTTCATGGAGTATCATTTAACTACTTACTTTTTTTTGTATGCAAAGTTTTACTTTTTGGCATGATTAAAAATTAACTTAGTTCACCGTGAACCTTGAAATAGGATAAGGTAAAGTTGTTGAGCGTGCAAGGCAAAAAGCTGAAATATAGTTTCAGAAATGCAGGTTCTTTCACTGAAAGATAGATTCTGAGAGTGAAGAAAGAGGCTCCTAGCCTTTTCTCTTCAAAAGAAAAGCAGAGGAGAAAGGGGTGTACTTGATCATATTGGCTGAATAGGAGGAAAATACTAACCCACGCCCGGTGTTTACACCAAATAACATTAGTTTATTCATTTTTAAATATGGTTAAGTAATAAATTGAGATGAGAATACATATTAATTAACTATGGTTACGTGACAAAATATATGTAAAAGACGTGTCATATTCATCAGTTGGTGTGAACACCGGGTGTGAGTGAGTTTTTTCCATGAATAGGATGGCCTATGAAGTCGCTGGACTTACCTAATAGGCTGCATTAAATAAGTTAGATTCCTGCAAGTGATAGAGTAAGATGTGTGTTTACAAATTGGATCTTTAGCCATGAGGCAGTGATCGGGAAGCAATCAAATCACCTTATTGCATAGGTAAGTTTAACATTAAATCCTTTTTTAACCTATAGATATGTTGTAAGGCTAAAAATTTTGGGGCTCATGACCATCATCTCAATGATAAAAGGCCAAGATCTCATCGGTAGTGAATTGGGGTATGTTTCACTGATGCTGTTGAACTTCTATGATCTAATCTCAGTGATAAAAGGCAAGAGTCTAATCCTAATACGTTAAACTACATTCCTCGTGCCCAATTTCTGTTAAGCTTTATACATGGAGATATTTAAAGATTGGCTATGTATAGTCTGTTCATCTAAACATAAGCAGTCTTTCTGCTAGCTTATTATATTTTGGATAGAAGTAAAGTCAAAAATTGCGATCAACAATGGAAGTAGAAAAGGCTCTTGTTAAATTTGTTCTCTTGGGATTGGTGGGCAGGAAGCATGCTAAAAGTTTTTGCATTTGAAGCAAGTCACTTTGTCATTGGACAGATACGTTTTACTGCTCGAGTGCTGAAATCTTTTGAGAAACTTTCTTATTCTTCAGCATTTGGTTTTTCAAACTAAAATGAGCATAGGCACAAGTCACTTTTTGCGAGATGCATAGTATTATGTTACTGCGGCAAAATGCACATTCACTTAGTAAACATAAAGGACAAATATTTACTAAAGGAGACTTTATTTACTAAGTGAATGTGCATTTTGCTGCAGATAATTTAATGAATTTCCTAATAAACATTATTGGAACATTGTGCAGAGGACAAATATTTACTAAAGCAGATTTTTTTTCATGCAAATAGGCTTTTTCTGTAGGACGTTGTCTTATTATGGATTATAATAGTTCACTTAGTACCAGGTTGCAGTGAGTACCTACTCCAACAGCGAGCACTTGAAGAATTGAATATTTTTGTTAGAGTGCTAGCTGCAATTCCCAAAGACTGACCAAGAGCAAAGGCTTCTGACACCCCAAGCATACTAATAGCCATCGCCAAGTTGTTGCAGACCTTTGCAGTCTGAGAAAGAAAAAGAGTTAATGATAGCTTTTTATACATGGTTTTTCTATGCAGAAATGGATTTGAGGAATATTATCTTGTTACTTTAAATGGATATAAACCCACATGAACAAGACACTGCTTGAAAACAATACAAAGCTAATGTTAATTTGGGACAGGAAGTAAAGTCCTAAAATCACCACAGTCCCAAGCCCAAACCACTTAGAAGCTTAATAGTGACAATATGATGACACTGTTTGCGCAAAATCGTCCCTATGCTACTGCGTGTAAGTCATAGAAAGTAACTCCTTGCTACCTAATCTGATGCAGAAAAGCTGGACATATTAAACTGTTTTAATGATTCACATCGTGTAGTTTTATCAGTTCCACTTACCTCAGTGTTTAACCAAGTCAAAGCTGGGAAAACAACATATAACATAAGGACCAAAAAAAGGAATTGGCTTTCAAAGTATATCAGCACTCAGCAGACATGTAGGATTCAAAGTGCAAAATTTGTAAAGGTTCAGGACATACTGCACCATTCCCCGATCCACCACAGTAAATAGAGTTTTTGCCCATTGAGAGAAACAAGGTTTTGGCAGCCGTGTAAGCCTCCTCTGTACCACCAACCTACATGCATATGTAGCTTATCAGCTCAAAGCAATGGGAATCTCACTTTAGAAGCCAGAAAGTAAAACAGAGATTTTTCTGTCTGGAATAAAATTGTAATCTCCTCATAAGTGATATCCATAAACACGTGCATCATCCAGTCAGATTCTGATAAGGATAAACAAGGCCCCCTTACCCAATACCTCCAACCAAAACAAAAAAGAAATCCTGTATTTCAGTAATCCAGCTTTTCATTGGAATGCCATATTTAACCACAGATAATGTGTGCTATGATTTGGATTTTCCACATCTGACATCTCTGAATAATTCAATGTCCAAACTACATATAACTGGGTCAACAGAAAGGCAAAAGGTGCATATACTCTCAATTGTATGTTATGAAATGTGAAATGAAGGGGAGCCTTGGCGTAACGGCTAAAGTTGCTGCCGTGTGACCAGGAGGTCACGGGTTCAAGCTGTGGAAACAGTGTCTTGCAGAAATACAAGGTAAGGCTGCGTACAATAGACCCTTGTGGTCCGGCCCTTCCCCGACCCCGCGCATAGCGGGAGCTTAGTGCACCGGGCTGCCCTTTTTCCTAAGCCGAGGGTCTATTGGAAACAGCCTCTCTATCCTTACAAGGTAGGAATAAGGTCTGCGTACACACTACCCTCCCCATACCCCACGGTGTGGGATAATACTGAGTATGTTGTTATTGAAATGTGAAATGAATTAATTCTTCTTGCAGTAATGTATTGGAGGTGGGATAATTATTTGAATGATAGTTTAGAAAAGAACTAAGGTACATTAAGTGTTTACTCCTTTCCACAAGGGCATAACCAACAACAACAACTACTACTACTAGTCCATGAATCTTAAGAGACCGCGGCTTATGAGCTTCTAAATCTGTTGAAGGCATTGAGACTTAACAGAGAAACAGTAAAACTTTGTCAATTATGAACGAATGTCTTATAATCAGTCACCTAAGACGTGCGTGGGTGTGAAATTACCACGAAACCAGTCACTTAAGAACCGCTTAGATTGTACAAATACCATGAAAGTAAGAGTCCCATTCTCTGCTGCAAGAACACCGCCAGATACTGGAGCATCCAACATAGCAGGAGTCTTCCAGCCATCTGCAAAGACAATGGTGAATTTGCCAAAAAACTGAAACGTCATTTGAATATAATCTTTACCCAAGATAGGAAAAAACAATAGTCATTCCACATGATGCAAGTAAGCTTTGTTTTTATGCCAAAACGGTAACAGGTTAACACAGGCTACGATCCTCTGAAAATCTTCCTCAGGTCAGATCGTATCGATCTTATATTGCAAGCAAGCTGAAAATGCATGTCACTATGAGAACTCCAATCTTTTGATGGACAAGTTAACGACTTCAATCAACAGAGTCTATATTAATAAGATTACATGAAACTCTCGTCATAGAAGAAACTGCTCATGCTGAAGAAACTTCATCCACAAATAAGATAAACTAGGCTCAAACATATTGGCACTAAAATCAGCACCAACTATGCATTAAGTTTCACTCAATATAATGCATGTGTTTGACTTTGTATTTCATCAAATAGAACCAAGTTACTGGAATATTATTGCACACAACGCGGACAGACAACCACGATGATATGACGAAGAGGGGGAAACTACCATGGGAACATTACCAGACATACCATCCAAATAAAACCATAGGGTCACATGCACATATGCTCCCCCATTTTCGTATAAACCTATTTTTGAACAACATGCTTTTGGGCCGTTGGTTGAATAAGTTAGTAAGAGAAGACATTGTCCTTGTTTTATTGTCTCCCTGGATGTATTGTGGGTGACAGATGCAAGCAGTTACTGATATGTCTTTAACATACAATAAATTAGTATGTTATGACCAAACATTTGGTAGTAAAAACATATCAAATGCTCTATCAACACTAGGCATAAATCGTGAAGTTAATTACATGTTGTTACTTAATGTACCTCTCTTGTGTATCAAAGAACAATTACACACATCTGCAGAGACCTTTCTTGATGTTTGAGGATCAATCGTAGAAGAATCAATAAATAGCCATGGTCTGAGTGGATTACAACCACTAAGCAAACCATGTTGACCAGTATAAACATCCAGAACCTGTATGAATAATGAAATATTAATTCTTATGACAAATACTCTAACATGTCCAACTCACCATCAACAACAATGATGAGGCATTCAGGACGATCAATCAGCCTTAGAAATATAAGTGCTTGAGATAATAAGAGCTATATAAAATGGTATCCAAATCTCACATGGTTTGATGATGGTAACATTGTAATAACGACATCACTTGTCTCTGCAACTTTCAAAGGCGAGTCTTCCGTGAGAGCGCCTTTGTCCGAAAACATCTTCATAACATTATGATTGCTGACAAACAACAATTTTGAATCATACAGATTGATTTGGATCTAACCAATCATTTTGAGTCATCAACACATAGAGGTATTCCTATTTTCAACCACCCTTTTCTACTTTGTGCTTCACCAAAATCCGATATATAAGAGTGTCCTACTGTGTAAAGATTGCTTACTCTGGACAATATTACTTTAGATCCAATTAAGTGTTGAAGTACATTGAATTTTGATATTACCAAGGCTTATAATCTAGTGGTACTTATAAGAGGTCTTCTCAAATTAACCGTGGGTTCAATTCTAACCGTTCCCCTTCCCCTTTCCCTTTCTCAATCCCCGTTTAGCAATAGGAAAAAGAAAACTCAACTAGAATCATACAGAGTAAGCAGCCATTAAAGGTCAATTGTGACGGGCAAAAAAAAGTGATTGAAGTTGAAAGAATTACATGTCATGAACTGCAAGATTGTATCCAGCCTTAATCAAGTTATCGGCCATTCTTGATCCCATGTTTCCAAGTCCTATAAATCCAATTCTCTGTAGAAGATCCAGATAATAATAACATTATTAGCAAACCTGAAACAGAGCTGCATAGGAAAATATTGCAAGTAAAAGCCATAAAATACATGAAATTTACAGTTACATAGCTGGGATAAGATAACTAGTTCATACTAGGAACATATTCAAAAAAACAGTGATCACTTGACGAGTGAGGCTTGCTCAGTTGGTAAAAGCACCTCCACCCGCCGTTAAGTCCTGGGGTTCGAGTCACTGGCGGAGAAGTGTGGAAACACTATAGATCCTTATAAATTGGGAGGGGTTTTAAAAAGAAAAAAAAAAACACAGTGATTACTTTCAGTTAAGGTTAAGAGATAAAGAAAAATTAAAATCACTAATCAATTTTACAGAAAAGAACCATACTCCAAAATCTTCAAACAATCCTATTAAACGAATATAGTCCAAAAAGTCATTTCTAGTTCCACAGCAACTAATTTAAGTAATACAGAAACTATCCAGTTCAACTCTTGTCAAAGGGAGGTCAAGTGTAATTTCTTGGAGCTAAAAAGTGGAAGATATAGCAAAATAGTAACTCAGGAAAAAAAAAAAGCTTACTCCAAAAAGAGATGTGTCATTAAGCGAAGAGTAGCTGCGAAATGGAGAAAAGTGTGAAGCTGAACAAACCAATAACTTGGGCCTCCATTTGTGGAGACCCAAAAGTGATCTTAGCCTGAAAGTTGCCATAGCTGCAAATTCCTGAAGAAAAGAGATGAGAAATAAGGTGGCCCCATTGCCTAAATATGTCTTCTACTTCTTGAAATGACATTCTGTATCTGTACTCTGCTGATTTTGTCCGACCTGGAATCCCAATCCAATGTTGTATATAGCAGAATTAAACTTATATATACATCTATAAAAAGAAATTGTAAACTATCATATTTTTAATCTATTAGACTAAATTATTGACTTATTTTCTGAATTACTGTATCAAACTTGTTATAGGAGTAATAATTTCATATTGCAAGCAAGCTAAATGGATAGTATAAAGTAATCATACATTATCGGCTCCTTGCACAAAAGTTAAGCTTTGGGTTGCATTTGGACAAATTGCAATTCAGGTTATAGCTGAATTTCAATTTTAATTGTTGTGTTAATTCAAATATACCATACTCCGTCTGTTTTATTTTATGCACTTTTTTCTTCTTAGTAAATTTTTGAAAAAGATTTCTTTTTATATTTTAAAATAATTTAACTTTTAAACTTTTTTATTTGGAATGCTAAAAATGGACTTACTGGACAAATGAAGAATAGGCAAGAATTTGGTTTTGAACTCATTGACATAGTTTTATAGCTATAGAAGTGTCATGGCACGGGAAAAAAAGCTTTCAAATTGGCCTTGGCTTCGGGCTCACCATATTGTGACTAAGTTGTCTTTGTTATTTTGTTTATGAGTTAGATTTCTCAAATGGTCATTCAACTTGATAAATTAATCTAATAAAGTTATTTTTTTTGGTTTTAGAACAAAAAAGTCACTAGACCATTCATTTATTTCTTCACAAGTCATATACACCAGATGAAAAGTATAAGAATAGTTGAAAAGCCTCTTCGAATATAAAATAATTTATTCATTTTATCCAACCACAAAAATATAGATTTGTAACGAGCCGACTGAATGTTTTAAGCACTTGCATTTCGTTCGGTGGTTTGAGGTCTTGAATAGTTTTATATGACGTATTATGCTTTGCGTGTATGGTCAGTCTTGGGTTCGAGATGTTCGGGATTAATTTGGAAACTCATTTTAAAAGCCTTAAGTTGGAAGAGTTTATCAAATTTGACTTTTATGTATTTGACCTCGGATTGGAGTTTTGATGGTTCTGTTAGGTCTAGATGTTGATTTTGGACTAGGGAATATCCCCGGATTTGCATTTGGATGTTTCTATAAGGTTTCGGCTCTATTTGGCGAAAGTTGGCAATTTGAAGGTTTGGAAAGTTCATAGGTTTGAACGGGAGTTAACTTCGATATTATTAGATTCAGATCGTTATTTTGGGAGTTGAAATATGTTCTTTTTGTCATTTGGGACTTGTTTGCAAAGTTTGGTTGGATTCCGGATTGGTTAGCTTTAATCGGACGTTTGGTTCGAAGTTTGAAGTTTATGGACTTAAGAGATTGATCTTGATCGATGATTTATAGTTTTGATATTATTTTGTGTGATTTGAGGCCTCGAGTAGATTCGTGTTGTGTTTTGGGGCTTGTTGGCATTATTGGACGGGTCCCAAGGGGATTGGGTGTGTTTCGGATTGATTTCGGATCATTTAGGAGCGTTCTGGCAGGTTTGATTATGGTGTTATGCATTTATAATTGTTTATGCGTAGGTGTGGTAGTCACAAAAGTGCTCGCTTTGTCGCACCTATGAAGGAGGCTGAAGGTTGGGGATGTCCCCAGATGCGGAACCATGGGCGCATCTGCGGGACCGCAAAAAAGATCATTGAGGCGTAGAAGGGGGAAGGTAGGCTGGAAGAGAGTTTCACAGGGCCGAAAATTCCTCGCACCTGCGATGTTGCAGAAGCGGAAGGTTGTTCTAAGGTGCGAGAGTTTGGAACTTCAATGGTACTTTCAGAAGCGAGGTTCTTGTGGCAGAAACGACGCCGCAAATGCGGCATTTTGATCAAATGCGGGTGGAACTTATAAACTCATGGGATGTATTGTTTTTATCATATTTTGAGATTGGGAGCTGGGATTTAGGCGATTCTTGAGGCGATTTTCACAATTTAGATTGGGGTAAGTATTTTTTACTCGGATTTAATTATTTTACATGATTACATCTTTGATTTCGGTATTTTAGTGATGAATCTAAAAGAGAAATTGGGGGGGAGGGGGGTTGTCTAATTTTCTAAAGTGAATAATTGAGTTTTGAACATCGATTCGGAGTCAGAATTGGATGAAATTTGTACGATTAGACTCGTATTTGAATGGGTTGTCAGAATTTATGAGTTTTGTCAGGTTCTGAGCTGTGGGCTCGAGTTGACGTTTTGGTTGACTTTGAGTATATGATTAAAGATTCGACATTTATCGTTTGGGTTTGATCCAATGGCATTATTTGATGTTTTTAAGTTGCTGTTGACTATACTCGAGCCGTTCAGAGGTCGGTTTGCTTGGGAAGGCTATTTTAGAGTATTGGTTTGGCTTGTTTGAGGTAAGTTTCTTGCTAACTTTTGTTAAGGGAATTTTTCCTACTAATTGTTATTATTTGCTACATGTGGGGGTGATGTATATATGAGGTGATGAGTGTATATACATGTGCCATGGGTATTCATGCTCGGGGTAGATTCTAGATTATTCTATGCTTGATTTGATTGTGTGTTCGACTTGATTCTATGTATTGTTCCATTAATTGATTACGTAAGCACAATAAACCAGGCTAGATAAATATTGAGGTTATTGATACCGTGTTTTGAACGAGATGAGCAATCTTGAGACTTATACTATATTTGCCTCGGAGTTAGATACGTGTAGGTTATGAGCACACATATGTACGTTTTCTTGTGATGTACCTTGATTGAGACATGTACACTCTGTGATACATATGTGATTCTTTGTGTGACTACTTGCACTTTGCTATAATTAATTTAGCCATAGTCATGCCTTATCCGTATTTTTATTTCTATCACGTCCTTGTGCGTGTTGTTGATGAGTAATGAGGATATGCCTCTTGATGATAATTTGTTATCTTGCATTTTTATGATTATGGCACTTGTGGACATGTTGAGCGGACTGATAGTTATGGTATTATGGCACGAGGTCTTTATCGTGCGATTGTGACGATATTGTGGCACAAAGTCTTTGTCGTGTGGTTGTGATTGGGGGTGTAGAACGAGGTCTTTGCCATGCGATTGTGTCTATTGCTGTGCGCGTGGGGCGAAATAAGGGTGGCAATATGCACATGTGATAAAATAAGAGTTATTGTTATGTGCACATGCCGCAAAATAAGAGTGGTATTGTTGGGATGTTATGTGATGGCCTGGGGAAGATTTTATTGGTTATGTTTGTGTAGTGGTACGGGGGTGGCATTCTTGTTTGTTCCTACGACTTTTTATGTATGCCATGTATTTTTACGTGGTTTGTTGTGTTGTTTCTAACATGATAATCTATACCTATGTTATTATCCGATGATTTGGTTGTCAAATGGATTTACCTAAGTGGAGTTGGTGTCTCATGTTTCTTTGAGTTGTTGGTAGCGTACAGGTTTGTCATGATAAGAAAGTTGCCATCGAGCATTGATATTGGTGATTCTTAAACGATTCTCTTGAATATGTTATTTGGCATTTGATATGGAAATGGATCATGTTGGGTACAAAGTTACAGTCATTGACAAGTATTGATCACAGAAATTATGTCGTACATACCTCTTTGTGAGCGGGGATTGGTGCAAATCGTATTTGTTAAACATGTCTAATTGGTAGAGTTTGTTTATCACCTTATCCCACTTGTGTACTTTTATTGTTGACATTCTTTACGCTATGGCTATCTCTCTGTATTATACATATTATTGAGTTGTACAGGTCCAACAGAATGAGTATCTTTTGACTTAAAAACCTTGTCACTACTTCTCTGAGGTTAGCCAAGATACTTACTGAGTACATAGGGTCGGTTGTACTCATACTACATTTCTACTCCTTGCATGCAGATTTTTGGAGCTGAAATGCTGTGGATGACAGGAGCCGACACTGAAGATGTACCTGCTTTCCAGATATAGCTACCACTTATTCTTGATAGTTTTCGGTTTGTAGTATGTTATGTATATTCTAAATAGATGTTGTATTTATTTTCGTACCAGCTTTGTAAATCTAAAACTTAGTGGCTCATGACTTGTACTACAAATCTTTGGATTTTCGTTTGAAAATTTCAGTTATTTCACTTATTGATTTCTTATTATTTCATTAGAGTTGTGTTGACTGTTGTTTGGCTTACCTAGTGGCTTGGGTTAGGTGTCATCATGACTAAGTGGATTTTGGGTCGTGACAAGTTAGTATCAGAGCTCTAGGTTCATAGGTTCTATGAGTCATGAGCAAGTGTCTAGTAGAGTCTTGCGAATAGGTATGATGACGTTCATACTTATCTTCGAAAGGCTACAGAGCATCTAGGAAACTTTCCATCTTCCTTTCCTTCTCGTGCGACATTATTTCAGCTTGAATCTTATACCTTTGATTTCCTTCTATTTATTCGTATGTGATTTTGCACACTCGGTGTCAGTTATGCACCGACGGTTTGTGATGCTGTGTATGGACTACGAGGCTGTGGATGCTTGATTTAGTTGCATTATGTCGTCTAGTCTCGGAAGCAGATGTCATGGTAGGTCTTTCAATTGTTCATTTGTGGCAGGCAACAAATTCTTGTATCTGGTTGATGAGTGTGGACTTGAGTGGATTAATTGTTTGCCTAGTAGTTTTGAGGTTGTGTATTTTGTATGAGGCTTATATTCAGTGGAATGCATATATTATCATTTCAGGCACTTAGGGAAGTTGACCTTGACTGTCACTATGTACTTGGCAGAGTCTTTGTAGTGTTTTATGACTAGAGTCACATGAGTTTATGAAGTATTAAGCTGCTTAACAGTGTGAGACTGGGGCATCTAGGAAGGAAGGGTGTCACGAGTTACAGACGATGTATTCTATGGCTTCGAGCAAAGTGGGGGAGTTTGCTATCGACGATCAGATTACATAGTCAGGAGTTATATTAGCTCTTAGACTAGGATGAGCTTGTGGCATGGCTATGATAATAGTGAGATTTCATCGAGGATGATTTAGAGCAAGGGATCAGTTGGATGTATTCGTACTACACCTTATGGGAATATTGAGGTCTTAGGATGATTCAGGTTTGATAGTCCTTGCGGATGTAGTGTGCAAGGAAAAACGAATCACTTAGTTGTTTCTTTCTGGATATCCATGTGCTGGTAGAGTGCGGGTTGTTCAGTGCGTATTGGTTGCGCATTGGGGATTAGTGCAAAATAAATGAATTTAGAGAAGGTTCCAACGGGCTCAAGAACCATATATGGAAATTAAGGATTTTTGGTTATGCGTATGGTTAGGACTTGGGGCTTGCATTGGATGGTGCCGAGACTTGCAACATTCTATATCATTATTGATTCTACATTGCAGTAATAGAAAGGTGAAAGAAATAGTTTCAGATTCAATAAATGGTTCTTCAGTGCACGCATTTTTATGTTGAGGTACTCTTGCTCTTAGTAGTCTACATGACTTGGTTGATTTGGAGGGATTTAGTTCTAATGATTTGGTTATGCGAAAATGGATTCCGAAGAGTTTGCGATGTTTTGGCCACGTTTTGCGGATGATGTACTCTGCATGCATGGCGGTTCGGTATGTGTTGTGATTTTGTTCGACGGGATTGAGTTAGTGGAATGTTTTCGGTTGATGGGATGTCTATCCTACTTGTGATTTAGAATTGAGAATGGGATCCTCACGTTTTCATATGTTAGTATGATAGAGGTGGTGCGCCGTGTGAGATTGAGATTTCATGGGCAAGGTCGCAGTTAGGTTTTGAAAGGATGGTCATGAGCTCTAGACAACATGGGATATTTTAGATGCTTAGAGGATGCTAGTACTACCTTGTATCACCGGAGGGGTGTGCGTATTAGGAAATGCATTGTGTTTTGACTTGCGGATGCTTGACTAGTATTACGGTAATAGCCTGGTTGTTGGCTGCTGAAGTTCAGTTTTGCTTCGTGGCACAGAAGATTTATGTGAGTATGATTTGTGAGATGATTGTGTATGAGTGATGTGTCAATTGTTGAGTGGTGGAGTTGGTATCGGATATGGAGATTCCTGGATTCGTGAGGTGTAACTGCTTTAAGCTCGGTGGTTCGAGGTTTCATGAGTATCTTCGTATTGTATTATGACTTGTGTGAATCGCTGGTTTGGTTTTCGAGATTTATTTGGAAGAGAGATTCTCATTTTAGAAACTTTAAGTTGGAAGGGTTGACCAAGTTAGAATTTTGTGTATTTGACCCCAGATCGGAGTTTTTATGATTCCATTAGCTCTGGATGGTGATTTTGCACTTAGGCATATGCCCGGATTTACATTTGGATGTTTCTAGAAGGTTTCAACACTATTTGGCGAAAATTGACAATTTGAAGGTTTGGATGATTCATAAGTTTAACCGGGAATTGACTTTGATGATATTGGGTTTGGATTACTTTTTGAGAAATTCGAATAGGTTTGTTATGTCAGTTGAAACTTGTGTGCAAAATTTGATATGGTTCGGTACGAGTTTTGAAAGTTGAAAGATCAAAAATTCACTAAGTTTGTTCGAGGTGCGATTCATGGTTTTAATATTGTTATGTATGATTTGAGGCATCGAGTAGGTTCGTGTTATATTTTTGGACTTGTTGGTATGTTCGTACGTGGTCCCGAGGGAATCGGGTGAGTTTCGGTCGGGTTTCAGTCTATTTTCAGCCATGTTGGTATTGCTGGTTTTCTGCTGATATCTGATGCCTCTAGCGCTCTTTGCGATCTCGAAGGTCCACCCGCCATCACGAAGTATGTTTTAATCCTCTGGTGGTTTGTTCTTCGCGGATGCAACACAGGGAACGCATTTGCGAAAGGTTGAGCCTATTGTCATCCGTGTTCGCGCCTTTGGTTTTGCATTCGCGTAGGAGAGCTGGGAGCTGGAGGTCTTGTCTTCGCGTTCGCATGGTCGACGCCGCTTTTGCAAAGGTTTGGTTATGTTGTGCATCGCGTTCTCAAGGACTGTGCTGCGAACGTGAAGGGTAATTCTATAGTTAGCTATGTTTGTGCTTCGCGAACGCTAGGGTTCTTCCCTATTCGTGAAGGGCACCCCTGGAGCAGTGTATAAAGTATTCTATTTCGAATGTTTTGGTCATTTTATCACATTTTGAGTTATGGAGCTTGGATTTGGCCGATTTTAGAAGGGATTTTCATTTGGATTGAGCTATGTATTTTTTACTCGGTTTTGATTATATTCCATGATTTGATCTTCGATTTCAGCTTTTGATTGATGATCCTAAAAGAGAAATTGGGGGTTTTTTTTGTCAAAATTCTTCTAAATTGAATAATTGGATTTTGAAAATCGATTTGGAGTCGGATTTGAGTTAAATTAGTAGTTGGACTCGTATTCAAATGTGTTATTGGAATCTGTGAGTTTTGTTGGGTCCGAGGTGCGGGCTCGGATTGACTTTGAGTATTTGATTAAAGATTCGACCTTTATCAGTTGGGCTAGTTTCCTTTGACATTATTTGATGTTTTTGAGTTGCTTTTGGCTAGTTTTGAGCCGTTCAGAGGTTGATTCGCACATGATGGCATTTCGAGAGTATTGTTTGGCTTGCTCGGTATTTGTTTTGGCTTGCTTGAGGTAAGTATCTGATCTAAACATGATTTGAGGTACTAGTTTCCTGAGTTATTTGTGATAGTTACATGTTATAGGTGGAGCCCATGTGCAGGGCTGAGCCCATGTGCATGCACCGGGATATTTATTTATGCGGGGTAATGTTTAGGTTATGATATGTCTTCTATTGACTGTTAAGCTTCGTGTTGTGATGCTTCTCGTACTTATTCCCTTGTTGTGAGATATTTGACCCATGTTTGAGGTTACGTAGAGGCTAATATCCTGCTTTAACTTGATGTTTTCTATTTTGTGATGAAATTGCCAATTTGAGCCATGATAGCACACTTCGCACCTGCATACTATTTTAGCATATCATTTATACCAGTCCAGGAGCCTTGTTGCTCCCAAACACACACGCAAGTATACATGGTCGTACAAGTAATAAAATGATAAGTCGAGTGTCGAACCCACATAGACTTGTATTAACTACCCACTAAATTCACCAAGATTGTTATTCAATTAAGCTAATTCGAGTTCAAAAGCGTGATTATACTAAACAATAATTCTAGCTAGTAACTAAATTATCAAGCAGCAAAATGGTTGTTGTGTATTCGGTAGAGACAAATATTCCAGGGTTGTGATCAATTCACCAATTCTATTGTGTTCTAATTAACTCTGTCTTTCATATAATTCACTCATGGTTGCTGACTAATCGAACAATTGCTCTCGTAGCCTTCTCCCGAAGTACTACTCCCCTATTCACAATAGATTAACGCCTATATTCCTATGAAATCAATCTATTAAGAATGCATTAAGATTACGATATTTAATTAAGCACGGTGACTAGGTATATTCCTATCCTAACCACAAATCCGCCCCCCTCAGAGTTAAGATCGTGCTCTATTCAATTCTTCTCTAATCTAAACATTGCTTTCTCAAGCATAGCATACATAGTAAATAGAACCTAACTGCTGGCTAGACAATTAAGCAATTAATCACAAAATTGAAGAAAAAACCATATATTGGTGAATTATACTTAAGGTTAAGTCAACGTTGAACAACAATATTCATGGCTAAATCACAACCTAGAACTATGGGTTTTAGCCACTCATGATAGTATCAAACAATTTCATAAGTGTTGGATAATTGAAAATAATAAGAAAAAATGAAGAAAAATGAGATATCCTCTCTCCCGAATGTTTCTCGTGTGCATTTTCTCTTCGAAGTGGCGTCCCTCCCCCCCCTCAAAATAGGCTTAGTCCTGCTTTTATACGTGTTGCGTAGGTCTAGGGCTGAAACAACCTTGTCCTGGGCAAATTGGAGAAATTCCCGTCACCAGCGTCCAGGGCAGCGTGGGGCGCTGGCAATTCGAACATTTTGTCCACGGCGACACAGTTGGCGTGGGGCGCTGCCTGTGGTGCTGAAAATCCACATTTCTCATTTTTCCTTCCGATTTGGCTCTAATCACGCACCCTTCGCCCCCAATTGCTTCCGGATGATTCCTAAACATAAAAACACCACGAATTAATATAAATCAATATATTTTACATCCGAAATCCACGAAACACGAGTAACACATGAGGCAATATACATATAAATATATATATATATATATATATATATATTTATATATATATATATATATATAGTTTAAGCTAAATATCAAGCATGAAATCAGATATTAATTGATCATATACATGTGATCAATTCTATGTTATATGAATTAAACTGGATACATGTGACCACGCAGGAAAATTTTATTGTTATGCATGTGACCACACTGGGCGGATTGTATTCTTATGCACGTGATCATGCCGCGGATTGTATTCTTATGCATGTGACCATGCCGCGCGGATTGTATTGTTATGCATGTGACCACATTGGGCTGATTGTGATATTGTGCATGTGACCATGTCAGGTATATTGTGATTTTGGCACCTGAGTTGTCTGTGCGGTTGATGTTATTGGCATGTGAGTTGTCCGTGCAACATGTGACTTGTTCGTGCGGATCCAGATTATTGGCACGTGAGTTGTCCGTGTAACATAATAGTTATCCGTGCAGTTGATATTATTAGTACGTGAGTTGTCCGTGCAGCATGTGGATATGGATCCATCCCCCCAAGAGTCACCCTCTCATGTTTCTCACTTGATGGTGTACACGCGAATTATGAGAAACCAAGGGGTTTCTGGTTGATGTGAGCTCTGGGAGAGCTGGTTATTGATTTGGTTCGGTTACCGAGACTTTGATACGGGCTTGAGAGCCGTGATGTGATTTCTATTTGGATTGGGTCGTGCGTCGCAACACGTTGGTATTTGGTTATTGTATTTCTTCTTTACTTGCAATTTCCTTGGCTGTCTACCTGATTTATTTTGCATATATTCCTTATATACTGGATTGTTGACCCAGGAAAACACTTTAAAAAGAATTGTGAGCACCAAGGTGGTTTTATATGTGTTTCCTGATTTGTTCACATATCTGTCGTATACTTGTTGGAAATTTATGAACTTATACTGGTGAGTATCATTTATAATTCTTGCTTCTATTACCTCGTCGAGGTTAGTTATGATATTTATTGAGTACATGGGGTCGGTTGTACTCATACTACACTTTTGCTCCTTGCGTATAGATTTAGGAGTTGATGCTGTTGTGTATGGCGGGAGCTGGCATCGAAGATGTACCTACCTTCCTGATATAGCTACCAATTGTCCTTGGTAGTTTTATATTTTAAATTTTGTTTATATATATTCCAAAAATATGTTGTATTATTTCATATCAGCTTTGGAAATCCAAGTCTTAGTGGCTCGTGACATGTACTACCAGTCCTTGGGTTGTTGTATAAGAATTGAGTTATTTCATCATTTTTTCCTAGTAATTCTCATTTGGATTGTGTTTACTGTTAATTGGCTTACTTAGTGGGTTGGGTTAGGTGCTGTCACAGCTAGTTGAATTTTGGATCGTGACAAGTTGGTATCCGAGCTCTAGGTTCATAGGTTCTGCGAGTCATGAGCAAGTGTCTAGTAGAGTCTTTCGGATCGGTATGATTATGTCCATACCTATATTTGAGAGGCTACAGGGCATCTAGGATAAACTTTCCATCTCTCTTTCCTTATCATGCGACATTGATTCAGCTAAGTATATCTCTTGAATCTCTTCCACTCACTCATGTGTTAGGTTGAGCGCTTGATATCGGCCACGCATCGACGGCTTGCGATTCCATGGATTTGGTGCGAGATATGTTTTATGTGTTTTGGTGATGGGCCAGTCGGAGGACTTGAGGCCAGGTTTAGACCGTAGCTTGGGCTCGATAGTTTTAGTTGTGTAAGCTTGTGCTTTTGGGCTTATATTTCTAGTAGTGTCCCTAAGAGTGGAATTTATGGCTCGGTGAGTGGTCGGATGGCTATATGGTGAGTATGATGTGATTGTGGGATGTGTTAAGATGGTTTGGATTTTACAGAAGAGTTTCCTTAGGATGTGAAAAATGGCTATTGGGTGCTTGAATTTTGTTTTGATGTGTTGTACAGTCTCGAGTTATGAGCGTGTTGAGGAATCTTTCATGTTGATCATTTGGGGGATGAAGTGGATTCTTGTGTCTTGTTGACGAGTTCATACTCGGGAAGATTTAGTGATTTCGTAGTGGTTATGACCATGGTAGGGCATAGTGAATGCCGGTTTTAGGATAGGCAGATGGAATATCTCCTGCGGGATGGTCTATGAATGTGTGATCCTTATGATATTGTGTGGAGAGTTTCTTTCTACCAGTGGGTTATATGTGTTGCAATTCAAGTTTGGATCGCTTGAGGATGTTGAATTGACTATCATGAGGATTAATGTGAGCTTAGCAGATAATTTGAGGTATTTCATGATTTGTGTTACATGAGTTTCTAGAGGATTTAGTGGGATTATAGTATAGAACTATGGTAGTTATGGAGTAACGGTGTTGTGGGATTATCGAATGTTGTGATCTATGGCCTCGAGCCAAGTGGGGGATTCTGTTATTGACGATCAGATTGCATGGTTATGTGTTACATTAGATTCGGCCTAAGGCATTTTTGTGGAGCAGTTATGATTTGAAGAGGTTGGTTTGAGGATGACCTGATCAAGGAAATTTTTGGATGCATGATGTACACTTTATGGATATATGAAAATCTTGGAACGATTTAGGTTTGTTATTCATGATGGATGTAATGTGCTAAGGAAAGAGAGTCACTCGGTTACTTAGAGATGTGGGTTGCTTCGTTGGATGTTGGTGTGCCAATGGAGCGTAGGTTGTTCAGCTCGTATCGGCGGTGCACGTGGGGATTTGAGTAGAGTTGATGACTCTGGAGAAAGTTCTAATGAGTTCACGATTCATACGTGGTATTTTGAGGAATTTTCGGTTTTATAAATGGCTAAGATCTGATGTTTGCATTGGATGGTGTCAGGACTCGCAGTATTCCTGTATCATTATGGATTCTATATTTTGGTATTAAAGAGATTAAATAAATGACTTTAGATTCACATAAGGTCTCTTCAGAGTGGGTCTTTCGAATGCAGTATTTTGGGTGCTAATGAGGGAATACAGTAGTTTTTGGGCTTTAGGGCGATGTGGTTTCATGCTAGTATCTTTTGTGGCAAGCTTTGGTTAAGGATCATGGCGTACTGATAAGAGAAAGTGTCAACATGAGGATAATTCGGAAGGAACTTGGAGAAATAAGACCACTTGGTAGTAGGTTGGATCAGCACGGTAATAGAAATGATTGGTTCTTTGGTTCTTATGAAGTGGCGAGGCTTTGCAGGTGTTTTGCAGCAATACTCCCGAGTTTGGCGACCAGCGTGACTTGGTTGAGTTAGAGGGATTCAATTCTGATGGCTTGGTTATGTGCATATGGGTTTCGAAGAGTTCTCAACGATGTCGACCTCAGCTTGAGATGGATATTTTCTACAGGTATGTGGGGTATGTTGCGTGTTATGATCTTCTCGCAGCTGGGGTCTAGTGGTAGGTTTCTGGCTGATGGCGTGTGTATCCTGCTGGTGCTTCTGAGTTGTTAATGAGATTCTCGTACCTTTTATATGATGGCATGATAAATGTGGTGTTACATGTGGGATTGAGGTTTGCATGTACAAGGTTGCATTTCAGTTTTGAAGGGAAGGTCATGAATTTTAGACAGCATGGGCGGTTTCTTATGCTCAGAAGAATGCCGACCTTATTTGATATTACCTAAGCATAATGCACATTTTAGAAACACCTTGTATTTGACTTACGGATGCTTCAATCGTATTTTGGTACTCGCCTAGTTGATCGACTACTGGTATTCAAATTTTGCTATGTGGCACGGAAGAATTATAGAAATATTTCTTGTGGGATGATTGTTTATGAGAGATGTCTTAGTCATTCGAGTGGTGAAGTAGGGATTGGATATGGTGATTCATGTATTTTAGGAAATTAGAAACTGGGAGTTCTCAGAGGTAGATTGTTCCTTAGTTGCGACCTGTGAAGGTATGGTCAAATTTAGATAGCTAATAGTATGTGTTATGATTAGGTTATTGTGGGCTTTTGGAGGATTATTTATCAATTTGTGAATGACCGGAGTTGATCTGGGGGCCCATTGGTAGGCATAATGAGGATGTGTATTCTACACGGGGTCAGATTTGTTGACTCACCACTGCTATTGTTGAGGGATGTGTCATCTTGTTAGAGTTTAGCTTGTTCATGTTCTGATATGTTTTATGTGTTACTCTATGCTATGATGGGTTATGGTCCGCTTGTTATATGCATTTCTGTTTAGGCCTTGTGGTAAAATTAGAGCGAGATGGTTCTTGGGGTTTTGAATGGTCCATTGTGCCTTGGTTATGGCCTTCCCTATTTTTGGTATATGGTGCTACCCCTTTCTCCATGGTTATGGCCATGCACTTCGTGTGTTTGTTGTTGATTTGCGTACGGTTGTTGATTTTGAGCATTATGGAGTGAGGTATTTCTTGTGGACCGGTGTTTGGATGGGGTCATACATCACAACGGAGTTATGTCGGGACATGGTTCTTTGGGTAGATTTCGTCTGTCTTCGTTCTCCTTGGTGTTATGGTTTTATAGCATTGCGCTCGTGGTGGTACCGGTCGAGCTTGCGGGACAGTTCTCTCATTTGAGTCATTTTCCACTTTTGGGTACATTTGAATTGTTGCTTATTGGTGCACGAGTTGCAAGATTTGTGGCTTTGGGTGTATTGGTGTAGAATGTCAGTAGAGCTGCTTGTATTTGACGAGATGAGGTCATTGGACCTAGAATAGGTACTATCAGATTTGATTACGGTATATTTGGAAGAATAATGTCACTAATCAGCTTAGAATTTGGCTATGGTTGTTGTCGGATGAGAGAGCTCTATGACTGGTTGATCTGATGAGTGGTTTTGAGTTTCTGCGTGTTTCTTTCATCATTGGCAGTGTACGAAGGGTTAGAATAAGGTTTTATTTGATATGAGGTTTGTCACCGATACCGGGTTTATCATTGAGCAACTATTGTGATGGAAAGTTATTGCTACGAGTATCTGAGTTATGTGGGAAAAATCATATATCTTGGGTTATGGTTATGGCTTGATATAGCTTGTTCAGACATATGCAGTGGATGTGAGAATTAGGTCTTGTAATGGATTTCTGATGTTGGAAATTGGGTTCTAAGATTTATGGACTTAGGTTAAAGTAAGGATCTTCAGTTAAGTTGTGATGTGAGGTATGAATTGGGGTGATGTGGGATCACCCATGGGCATGTGCACGGTGAGTTATACAGTGAGTTGATGACTTTGGAATGACTCTTGACATGTTCGAGGACGAATGTATGTTTAAATGGGAGAGAATATAACGGCTCGGCCGGTCGTTTTGAGCAATTGCTTTCCTCTCGGTGGTTAGAGGACATGAGTAGCTTTGTATGATGTATTATGACTTGTGTGACTTGTCGCTTTTGGTTTTCGAGTGATTCGAGATTTATTTGGAAGAATGATTCTCATTTTAGAAGCTTTAAGTTGGAAGGGTTGACCGAGTTTGACTTTTGTGTATTTGACCTCGAATCGGAGTTTTGATGGTTCCGTTAGGTTCGGATGGTGATTTTGGACTCGGTCGTATGCCCGAATTTGCATTTGGATGTTTCTAGAAGGTTTCAACACTATTTGGTGAAAGTTGGCAATTTGAAGATTTGGAAGGTTTATAAGTTTGATAGGGATTTAACTTTGATGATATCGGATTTGGATTGTTGTTCCGGAAATTAGAATAGGTTTTTTGTGTCATTTGGAACTTGTGTGTAAAATTCGAGGTCATTCCGAGTTGATTTGATATGGTTCGGCATGAGTTTTGGAAGTTGAAAGTTCATTAAGTTTGATTTGAGGTGCGACTCATGGCTTTGATGTTGTTATGTGTGATTTGAGGCCTAGAGTAGGTCCATGTTATATTTTGGGGCTTGTTGGTATGTTCGGACGGGGTCCCGAGGGGCTCGGGTGAGTTTCAGACAGGTTTCAGACTATTTTGGGCCATGTTGGTATTGCTAGTTTTCTACTAATATCTAATGCCTCTGGTGCTTTTCGCGATCGCGAAGGTCCATCCGCGATCGCGAAGGTCCATCCGCGATCGCGAAGTAAGTTTTAGTCCTCTAGTGGTTTGTTCTTCGCGGACGCGACATAGGGAACGTGTTCGCAAAAGGTTAAGCCTATTGTCATCTGTGTTCGCGCCTTTGGTTTCGCGTTCGCGTAGGAGAGCTGGGAGCAGGAGGCCTTGTCTTCGCGTTCGCGTGGTCGATGCCGCGTTTGCAAAGGTTTGGTTATGCTGTGCATTGCGTTCGCGAGGACTGTGCCACGAACATGAAGGGTAATTTGTGGTCGACAATGTTTATGCTTCACAAACACGAGGCTTTTTTCGCTTTCGCGAAGGGTACCCCTGGAGAAGTGTATCAAGTACTCTATTTCGAAAGTTTTGGTCATTTTATCATATTTTGAGTTATGGAGCTCGGATTTGGGCGATGTTAGAGGGGATATTCACCACTTGAACATTGATTTGGAGTCGGATTTGAGTGAAACTAGTATGGTTGGACTCTTATTCGAATGAATTGACGGAATTTATGAGTTTTGTCGTGTTCCAAGGTGCGGGCCCGAGTTGACATTTTTGTTGACTTTGAGTATTTGATGAAAGAATTGACCTATATCGTTTGGGTTGGTTTTCTTTGGCATTATTTGATGTTTTGAGTTGCTTTTTTCTAGCTTCGAGCCGTTTGGAATTTTATTCGCGCGGGATGGCATTTCGAGGGTATTGTTTGGCCCTCTCGGTATTTGTTTTGGCTTGCATGTCATTTACACCAGTCCAAGAGCATGAAATATGATATTCATTGATCATATACTTGTAATCTTGTATATTTGCTTCCGTGTTATATGAATTGGACTAGATGCATGCGACTACGTCGAGCGGATTGTATTGTTATGTTTATGACCACATCGGGCGGATTGTATTGTTATGCTTGTGACAATTGTTGGGTTGATTGTATTGTTATGCATGTGACCACGCCGGGCAGATTGTGATTTTGGCACATGAGTTATCCGTGCGGTTGGTGTTATCGGCACATGAGTTAGTCGTGCGGATCCAGATATTGATATTATTGGCATGTGAGTTATCTGTGCAGCACGTGAGTTGTCCGTGCAGTTGATATTATTAGCATGTGAGTTGTCCGTGCAGTTGATATTATTAGCATGTGAGTTGTCCGTGCATCACATGAGTTATAGTGCAACGTGTGGATATGGATCTATCCCCTAGGGTCACCCTCTCATGTTTCTCTCTTAATTATGTACACGCGGATTATGAGAAACCGATGGGTTTCCGGTTGATATGAACTCTAGGAGAGCTAGTTACTGGTTTGGTTCGGTTACCAAGAATTTATATGGGCTTGAGAGCTGTGATGTGATTTCTATTTGGATCGGGTTGCGCGTCGCAACGGGTTGGTATTTGGTTATTGCATTTCTTCTTTACTTGAAATTTCCTTTGCTGCGTACCTGATTTATTTGCATATCTTCCTTATATGGTAGATTGTTGATCGAGCAAAACACTTTAAAAAGAATTGTGAGCACCAAGGTGGTTTTATATATGTTTTCATGATTTGTTCACATATATGTTCTATACTTCTTGGAAATTTATGAACTTGTACAGGTGACTGGTGAGTATCATTTATAGTTCTTACTTTTATTACCTCGCCAAGGTTAGTTATCATACTTATTGAGTACATGGGGTCGGTCATACTCATACTACACTTCTGCACCTTGCGTGCATATTTGGGAGCTGATGCTGGTGTGTATGGAGGGAGCTGGCATTGAAGATGTACCTACCTTCCGGATATAGCTACCACTTGTCCTTGGTAGTTTTAGATCTTAAATTCTAGTTATGTATATTCCAAATAGTCATTGTATTATTTCATACCATCTTTGTAAGTCGAAGTCTTACTGGCTCGTGACTTCTACTACTATAACGACCTGACCAGTCATTTTGAGCTTTAGCGGTCCACTCGGTGGTTTGAGACTTTGAGCAGCTTCATATTATGTATTATGAATGGCGTTTATGGTTGATTTTGGTTTTCGAGCGGCTCGGAATTGATTTGGAAGAATGATTCTCGTTTTAGAAGCTTTAAGTTGGAAGAATTGACCACGATTTAACTTTTGGGTAAACGGACTTGGAATCGGATTTTTATTATTTCGATATGTTCATATGATGATTTTGGACTTATACGTATGTTCGAACTTATACAATATTTGTATATTGTTATTATTGAGTTAATGAATGTGAGGATTAAAGCACGAAGGGTGATGTCATGCACTTGATTGCTTTATTATCATTTATCATATCATATGGTAAGGTTGAAAGAAAAAGCATGAAAATTGATGTCGTGCCATTTCATTTATCATATCATATGGTGAGGATGGGAGTAAAACTACGAAGGGTGATGCCGTGCCATTGCATTTATCATATTATATGGTGAGGATGAGAGTAAAAGCACGAAGGGTGATGCCATGTAATTTGATGATTTCATTGCTTTACTTGATTCTTGGGTTGTGAATTTAACTTGGATGTTTCGTTGTTTATTTCGGAATGAGACTACTAGGTGATTCTGTACTTATTGTTCTGATTGTTGTTCCCTTTATTATGTTCCCACCCTGTTATTACTTTTAAATGCCTTACTTGCTATTTCTGTTGCTTTATATATATACCTGTACAAGTTTTAGTAGGTGTCTTGTCTTAGCCTCGTCGGGGTTAGGCTTGACACTTGCGGAATACATTGGGTCGGTTGTACTCATACTACACTTCTGCACTACTTTTGCAGATTCAGGTGTTGGTCCCTGCAGCGCCTTGCGGAGTTGCTGCGAGGGTCATAACTACATCTGGAGACTTGAGGTAGACCTACATGGAGATTGCAGTCCCCGAAGTCCCCTTCCTTATCTAGTTTTACTGTTTATTTTTTTTCGAACAATTGTATTCCATTCAAACATTGGTTGTAGCACTTTTAGTATGCTCATGTACTTATGACACTGGATTTGGAGATTAGGATAGAAAGTGTTTTGAGTTATTTTATCTATTTTAGAATTCTAAAGTTTCATTTCTTTTTATACTGCTTTCAACTTGGTTTAAAAATTGTCACAACCCAAACTGGAGGGCTATGACTGGCACCCGGGCCATACCTGCCGAGCACCAACGCACATTTTATCTAATCTTTCTTATTATCTATAAGGTCCGACGAGATCAATATAAATGGTAGGCATGAATCCTAAACAACCAACAATGGCAGATAATGGCATGAACATATATACCATGGGCCGACAAGGCTGTCATGAAGCTATGTATAAGGTACGAGCTGACAAGCTGCTATGAGAGACTATACAACAAAAATCAGTCAACAAAGGCAATCCAAACTATACTTGAGTCGACACCTGTCTATGAGCCTCTAAAGGAACATAAGTGCTGCAACATTGCCGGAACAGGGCCCCGACATACCCATAATTGTCTACAGCAAAAATGCATACCAAGATCACGGCAAGTCCGGAGAAGGGATCTCGCCAATAACGGCTAATCTGGGCAGGCTACTATGGTGGGGGAGCTTTGCCTACCTGTCTATCAGGACCTGCATGTACGATATACATCGTCCACAAATAAAATAGACGTCAATATGAATAAAGTACTTAGTATGTAAGGCAGGAAAGCATAAGTAAGAATAGTAATGCAAACAGGGATAGAGAACATACAACTTGCAACATCTGGGTGCCTCTGAGGGCTACTAACATGAAATGCATGATATATATATATACACACACACACACACATAAACTTTTAAAACATACGCCTCTGTGGGCATCATCATCATCAGATCGTACCCGGCCTTAATAGGCTCGGTAAAAACGTACCCGTCCATCATAAGTCTCGAGAATCGTACCCGGCCACGTGAAGCTCGCGAAAACCCAACTGATCAGTGGTTGCACAACAGGTGTTCTACCCGGCCGACTATAGCGCGGCTCGGTAGAGTAAAATAGATACATATATATGATGTGTGCTGGACTCGTTGGAATCGCATTCTGAACCTTTCGGAGTGACGTAAGGTCGGTATCCTCCGTACACATTATTAGGACTAACTCTTCATCAAGAATCTTATAAGAATCAAGAAATATCGACAACATTATTAACAGAAGAATAAGAGGAGTAACATCAACCTCAATCGTTCCATAAGAAGGGAAACAATGTAAGTACTGCTAGCTTCTAAGAGTGGAGTATCTTTGGAAGCATGTTCATTACATTATGTACAATCGAAGTCGTGCAAAAGAAGGAAAGAGATAGCCTCACATACCTTGTATATACTGCCCAACCTCAAGCTATGAAAATGCCGCGACTCCTTTGTCTACAATAAGAGAAATGACACTATCATTACCGTTTAAGCGTGGTAACTATTATGTATCAACCGTAACCTATTTTACTATGCAATCGACAGCACCTACCCTATTTATATGACTTCCCAAAAGTTCAAGAATCACCAAACAGCCCAAACAACATCAATAATAATCATATTGAGCCTCCTAAAATAGTCCACCAACCAACAACATTACTAACAAGCCTTTCGATATATATCTTCCAAGTTCTAGCTTCAACGACTTAGCCGAAACTTGGATAGTCTTAAATACATGTAGGGTAAGACGTTCCTTAACTTTAAATAGAAATAAAAACTCCAATTTGACCTTAATTGACCACGAAATATCCCTCCAATACTGCCACAACAACAAGGAAGCTAAGCTAGCAATCAATTAGGGTTTTTCGGCACTAGAATTACGTTAGAAGACTTGAAATCACCTAGGGTTGATATTAAAACTTGAGGGAGTACTTTACAGAACATAAACAACTTAAAAAAACCTCCCACACGAGCTGGAACAACACAAAAATCAGCAACAACAAGAAGAACAAGAAACTTACTAGCGCCACGGGATTCTCGACACTTGATTTGTGTTGTTTGCCCTTTGTTTTGGTCTTGGATATGAGAGAAACTTGAGAGAGTGTTCTTAGGGTTCTAAGGTCTAAATATACTGAAAAATAATGATTTAAAATGGGGTTTAGGCGTGTTATATATATCCATATGTCTTAACCGCCTATGTGGGTTCCACAGAGAGCTGCTTGGCGCAGTCTCGCGAAAACGCGAATATCTCCCAATTCTAAGATCGTATCGACAAACGGTTTAATGTGTTGGAAACTAGACTCATAGATCTTCAACTTGGTGGGTAGATATCCCCCCAATTACAAGTAAATTGGGAGAAACATTTAATAACATTTGACCCAAAGTTTAAGTAAAATTATGAACATAAGTTGCGACAACTTTTGTCGACTTTTGTTTCATAATTTGTTTGACTTCAAGACCTATGATACGGATATTATATGATTCAAATAACTTAAAACACGATCTCTTGGTAATATTAATCACCTCTAGATTTACCCGAAAATACGAGTTACAACATCCTTGATTCGTTTAACTTCTAATATACACCCTTGTATCAATTAAGACCAATAGGATTAAATTCTTATCATCTCAAAGATAATCTATTCTTGGACCTACGTAGACTAACTTACAGCTTAATCTAACATATGGGAATATGGGTTGTGACACCCTTCCCCCTTAGGAACATTCGTCCTTGAATGTAAGGGTTTACGGGGAGTCTAACTCATCGTGGATTCCGATGGAAATTTCTGGCTGAGTTTCCAGTATAAAATATACACTAGCCAAACTTGCAAGCAGTTAAACCCAACCTATGGCCTTACAAGGCTATACAAAGCATTATCGATATGTACATTATCTACATATCACCATTTTGTATTAAGAAAGAGTATTCTCAAGTTATTGCTTACCTC
This sequence comes from Nicotiana obtusifolia, assembly GCA_002018475.1. Lineage (NCBI taxonomy): Eukaryota > Viridiplantae > Streptophyta > Magnoliopsida > Solanales > Solanaceae > Nicotiana > Nicotiana obtusifolia. The sequence goes on along the minus strand of MCJB01022451.1, from coordinate 54,972 downwards.
ATAGAGACGTTTCACCTTCTAATGCGTCCTGCGTTCTCCTGGCATCCTCGTTATCTTCAATTTGGAACAGCTAAGGGTATTTAGACTTCACCTCATCTTCTACTTCCCATATCATTTCTTCCGTATTATTGTTCCTCCACAATACTTTAACGGAAGCTACATCCTTTGTTCTCAGCTTGCGGACTTATCGATCTAATATAGCCACTAGCAGTTCTTCATATGATAGATCCTTTGTAACTTTTATATCTTTGATAGGGACGACCCGAGAAGGGTCTCCAATACATTTCCTCAACATAGATACATGGAATACCGGGTGGACAAATTCCAATTCGGATGGCAATTCTAACTCATAATCAACCTGTCCAATTCGTCGAAGAATTTTGTACGGCCCGATTTACCGCGGACTCAGTTTACCCTTCTTCCTAAAATGCATAACACCCTTAATCGACGAGATCCTCAGGAAAACCCAATCACCAATCTCAAATTCCAGGTCACGACGTCGGACGTCGGACATCGGAATAAGGCTTTTGCCTGCTTTGTGCCGTCTTCAGTCGCTTTTGTATCACTTTCACCTTCTCAATGGCTTGGTGAATCAAATCTGGCCCATATAATTTTGTCTCACTGACTTCAAACCATCCAACTGGTGATCTACATCTCATCTCGTACAATGCCTCGTACGGGGCCATTTTAATACTGGAAACGTAGCTACTATTGTAGGCGAATTCTATGAGTGCCAGATGGTCATCCCAGTTCCCCTTGAAATCTAGAACACATGCTCGTAGCATATCTTCAAGTGTTTGAATGGTACGTTCAGCCTGTCCGTCAGTTTGCAGATGGAATGCCGTGCTGAGATTCACTTGTGTGCCTAAACCCTTCCAAAAAGACCTCCAAAAGTTAGCCGTAAATTGAGCTACTCGGTCTGATATAATAGATAACGGCACATCATGAAGCCTAACAATCTCCTTGATATATAACTTCGCATAATCTTCACCCTGTGTAAGTTGTCTTAACTGGCAGAAAATGGACACATTTTGTAAGTTGATCAACTATCACCTAGATGGAGTCAAACTTATGATAAGAGCAAGGTAATCAATGAAGTCCATATTAATCACCTTCCATTTCCAAGTCGGAATCTCTATATTCTGAATCAATCCACCAGGTTTCTGATACTCAATCTTTACTTGTTGACAATTAGGGCACTGGGCTACAAATTCTGCAATAGACTTCTTCATGTTATCCCACCAATACTGCTCCTTAACGTCATGATACATCTTTGTCGAGTCGGGATTGATGGAATATCGGGACTGATGAATCTCAATCATAATCTTCTCTCGCAACCATGCCACATTAGGCACACATAATCGGCCCTGGTATCTTAGTTCCCCATCTCCTCCGATCTCGAAAGCCATAATTTTACACTACTGAATGCTCTCTCTCTCAATCGTACTAAGGTAGGATCTTCATATTGCCGTTCTTTTACCTCGGCTACCAAAGATTATTTTGATGTATTCTGTACAGTAACACCTCCATCATCAGAGTCTAACAATCTGATTCTCATATTGGCTAGCTGATGAAGCTCTTTAGTCAACCCCTGTATACCTGCCTCAATGTGTACTAAGCTTCCCATTGACTTACGATTGAGAGCGTCTACCACAACATTGGCTTTACCGGAATGGTACGATATATCGACATCGTAATCTTTCAGTAATTCAAGCCACCTACGCTGCCTCATATTCAACTCCTTCTGCTTGATGATGTATTGTAAACTCTTGTGATTTGTGTAGATGTCAACATGGACACCGTATAAGTAGTGCCGCCATATCTTCAAAGCATATATTACTGCAGCCAATTCCAAATCATGAGTCGGGTAATTATTTTCATGCTTCTTCAATTGTCCTGATGCATAAGCAATCACATTCCCACGTTGCATCAATACGCACCCCAAACCTATACCTGAGGCATCACAATATACCACATAACCTTCTGTTCCTTCTTGGAGAGTGAGCACTGGCGCAGATGTTAATCGACTCTTTAGCTCCTGAAAACTACATTCACAAGCGTCAGACCACTGCAACTTGGTAGCTTTCTGTGTTAACTTAGTCAATGGTGTTGACATAGAGGAAAACCCTTTTACAAACTGCCTATAATATCCTGCAGATCGATGACGGGTTCACCAGGAAACTGAAACCTAACCACCTTCATACGACAATCAACATTTGCATAGCATGAGGCCAACCAGTCCATTCCCATTATCACATCGAAATCAACCATTTCTAACTCAAATAAATTTGCCGAGGTTTGACGACTACAAATCATCACTATGCAACCTCTATACACCCTTCTAGCAATCACAAATTCTCCTATCGGAGTAGATACTGCAAGTGGTTTACTTATTAATTTAGGTTTGACGCCAAACTTATTAGCCACAAAGGGTGTAACATATGATAATGTAGATCCCGGATCAATCAATGCATATACATCATAAGAAAACACAGAAAATATACCTGTAACATCATCCAGAGATGACTCGAGATCCTATCGACCTACTAGAGCATATGTTCGATTTTGAGTACCACTCAAACTCAGCACTGCACCTCTACCTCTACCACGACCTGTTGACTGCTGAAAACCTCGTGCTGGAGGTCGAACTGATGAGGAAGAACCAGACACAGATCCAGTCGGCTGAGCCATACCACCACCTCCTCTGTTAGGACAATTCCACATCCTATGGCCAGGCTGTCCGTAATAATAGCATGCATCGGAACCTCGGCGGCACAGTCCGAAGTGGCCTTGTGGCACTGATCACACCGAGGTGTTGGGGGTCTCGTCTGACTAGTATCCCTATTATATTGTGAGCCTGATGCCCGCGAACTTTGACCTGAACCAGAATAGGTAAATCGATCATACCGAGGCCTCTAAAACTGTGGAGAAGCACTAGCTACAGGTGGCACCAAACTCCTCGAAGACTAGGGCCTGATACTACCTCTGAAGTCACCAGAATAGCCTCCTGATTATAAATATAGCGCGCTACACATCTATAATCAAGACTCTACTAGACACAACTCATAGACAACCCTTAGGACAGACTTTCTTTGATACCAAGTTTGTCACGACCCAAACTGGAGGGCCATGACTGGCACCCGGGCCATACCTGCTGAGCACCAATGCACATTTTATCTAATATTTCTTATTATCTATAAGGTCTGACGAGATCAATATAAATAGTAGACATGAATCCTAAACAACCAAAAATGACAGATAATGACATGAACATATATACCATGGGCCGACAAGGCTGTCATGAAGCTATGTATAAGGTACGAGCTGACAAGCTGCCATGAGAGACAATACAACAAAAATCAGTCGACAAGGCAATCCAAACAATACATGAATTGACACCTGTCTATGAGCCTTTAAAGGAACATAATTGCTGCAACGTTGCCGGAACAGGGCCCCAGCATGACCCATAATATCTATAGCAAAAATGTATACCAAGATCATGGCAAGTCCGGAGAAAGGGATCTTGCCAATAATCGCTAATCTGGGCAGGCTACTATGGTGGGGGAGCTTCGCCTACCTGTCTATCAAGACCTGCAGCACAACATGCAGCGTCCACAAATAAAATGGACGTCAGTACGAATAAAGTACTGAGTATGTAAGGCAGGAAAGTATAAGTAAGAATAGTAATGTAAACAGGGATAGAGAATATACAACCTGCAACATCTGGGTGCCTCTGAGGGCTACTAGCATGAAATGCATGATACATACATACATACATATATATATATATATACACACAACACACACACATAAACTTTTAAACATACGCCTCTGTGGGCATAATCATCATCATCATATCGTACCCGGCCCTAATAGGCTCAATAAAAATGTACCCGGCCATCATAAGGCTCGGTAGAATCGTACCCGGCCACGTGAAGTTCGGTAATACCCAACTGACCAGTGGTTGCACAATTGGTGCCGTACCTGGCTGACTATAGCACGGCTTAGTAGAGTAAAATAGATACATATATATGATGTGTGCTGGACTCATTGGAATCACATTCTGAACCTTTTAGAGTGACGTAAGATCGGTATCCTGTAAACGTTATTAGGACTAAATCTTCATCAAGAATCTTATAAGAATCAGGAAGTACCGACAACATTGATAACAGAAGAATAAGAGGAGTAACATCAACCTCAATCATTCCATAAGAAGGAAAACAATGTAAGTACTGCTAGCTTCTAAGAGTGGAGTATCTTTGGAAGCATGTTCATTACATTATGTACAATCGAAGTCGTGCAAAAGAAGGAAAGAGATAGCCTCACATACCTTGTATATACTGCCCAACCTCAAGCTATGAAAATGCCGCGACTCCTTTGTCTACAATAAGAGAAATGACACTATCATTACCGTTTAAGCGTGGTAACTATTATGTATCAACCGTAACCTATATTACGATAAAATGAATAGCACCTCCCCTATTTATATGACTTCCCACAAGTTAACACAATCACCAAACAGCCTAAACAACATCAATAATAATCATATTGAGCCTCCCAAAAAAGTCCACCAACCAACAACATTACTAACAAGCCTTTTGATATATATATATATATATATATATATATATCTGACAAGTTCTAGCTTCAACAACTTAGCCGAAATTTGGATAATCTTAAATACATGTAGGGTAAGAGGTTCCTTACCTTTAAACAGAAAGAACAAATCCAATTTTACCTTAATTGACCATGAAATATTCCTCTAATACTGCCACAAGAACAAGGAAGCGAAGCTAGCAATCAATTAGAGTTTTTCGGCACTACAATCACTTTAGAAGACTTGAAATCACATAGGGTTGATATTAAACTTGAGGGAGTATTTTACAGAACATAAAAAACTTAAAACAATCTCCCACACGAGCTGGAACAACACAAAAATCAGCAACAACAAGAAGAACAAGAAACTTACTGGCGCCATGGGATTCCCGACACTTGATTTGTGTTATTTTGGTCTTGGATCATGAGAGAACCTTGAGAGAGTGTTCTTAGGGTTATAAGGTCTGAATATACTAAAAAATAATGACATAAAACTGGGTTGAGGTGTGTTATACATATCCATATGTCTTTACCGCCTATGTGGGCCCCATAGAGAGCTGCTTGGAGCAGTCTTGCGAAAACGCGAATATCTCCCAATTCTGAGATCGTATCGACAGACGGTTTAATGCGTTAAAAACTAGGCTCATAGATATTCAATTTGGAAGGTATGTAACCCCCCAAATCCAAGTAAATTGGGAGAAAAGTTTAATAATATTTGACCTAAAGTTTAAGTAAAATTATGAAAGTAAGTTCCAACAACTTTTGTCGACTTTTATTTCATAACTCGTTTGAATTCAAGACTTATGATACGGATATTATATGATTGAAATACCTTAAAACACGACCTCTTGGTGATATTAATCACCTCTAGATTTACCCGAAAATACAAGTTACAACATCCTTGATTTGTTTAACTTTTAATACTTGTTAACCACTCTTATACACCCTTGTATCAATTAAGACCAATAGGATTAAATTCTTATCATCTCAAAGATAATCTCTTCTCTGACCTACGTAGATTAACTTACGGCGTATTCTAACGTATGCAAATATGGGTTGTAACAAAAATGATTAGTTGTGTACTAATGTTGGCTTGCCTAGCAAGTAGATGTTAGGCGCCATCACGGAGCTCGCTGTTGGGATTTTGGATCGTGACACTTGCGGACATGTTGAGAAAATTGATTGTGATGGTATTGTGGCACGATGTCGTTGTCATGCGATTGTGATGATATTGTGGCATGAGGTCTTTATCGTATGATTGTGATTGGGGTGTTGTAATGACTCGATCGGTCATTTTGAGCATTTACACTTCGTTCGGTGGTTTGAGGAGTTGAGTAGCTCCAAATAGTGTATTATAACTTGTGTGTGTCGTCAGTTTTGATTTTCAAGTGGTTCGGGATTGATTTAGAAGAATGATTCTCATTTTGTAAGTTTTATGTTGGAAGAGTTCATCAAGTTTAACTTTTGTGTATTTGACCTCGGATTGGAGTTTTGATGGTGTTGTTATGTCCAGATGGTGATTTTGATTATTTTTCATGATTTTATCTTTGCTTTCGGTATTTAATTTGATGAATCTAGAAGAGAAATTTGGGATTTTTTCAAACTTTTGTAAAGTGAATATTTGAGATTTGAAGATCAATTCGGAGATGGATTTGAGTGAGTTTTGTCGGGCTCGGAGTCGGATTCGAATGGGTTGTCAAAATTTTTGAGTTTTGTCGATCTCCGAGGTCTAGGACCGGGTTGACTTTTTAGTTGAATTTGAGTAATTGATTAAAGATTCGACCTTTATCATTTGGGTTTGTTTCCTATGGCATTATTTGATATTTTTTGAGTTGCTATTGGCTAGTTCCGAGCCTTTCGGAGGCCGATTCACGTGGGATGGCATTTCTAGAGTATTGAATTGGTTGATTGAGGTAAGTATCTTACCTAAGCTTGGTTGAGACACTAGTTGCGTGGATTTTTTGTGATAGCTGCATGCTATGGGTGGCGCACATGTGCGGGGTTAAGCGCATGTGCATGCACGGAGTATTTATTCATGCTCGGGGTAGTGCTTAGGCTATGATATGTCTTGAATTGATTGCCAAGCTTCATGTTGTGATGGTTCTCATACTTGTACCCCGTTGTGAGTTATTTGAGCTATGTTTGAGGTTACATAAAGGTAAATATCTTGATTAAACTTGATAGTTTCTATTTTGTGATGTATTTACCTAATTTGATCTATGATATCACACTTGCACATGCATACACCTTAGCATGTCACTTATACCTATCCAGGAGTATGAAATTTGATGTTCTTTGATCAGGTACATGTATTCTTCCATATCTGCTTTATATGTGATATGGATTGGACTGGTATCTTGTGATCACCCTGGGTGGATTGTGATATTGTGCTTGTGACCACGCTAGGGTATCGCGGGGCAGATTGTGTTATTGAGCCCGTGACCACGCCGGGCGGATTGTGATATTAGCATTTGAGTTGTCCATGCAACACATGAGTTGTCTATACGATTGATATTATTGGCATGTGAGTTGTCCGAACAACACATGAGTTGTTCGTGCAGATCCAGATATTGATATTATTTGCACATGAGTTGTCCATGCAGGGTCTGGATATGGATCCATCCCCCTTAGGGTTACCCTCTCATGTTTCTCTCTTCATGGTGTACATGCGAATTATTAGAAACCGACGGGTTGCTGGTTGATGTGAGCTCTCAGAGAGCTTGTTACTGGTTTGGTTCGGTTACTGAGATTTTAATATGGGCCTGAGAGCCGTAATGTGATTTCTATTTGGATCGGGTTGCATGCTGCAACGAATTGATGTTTGGTTCTTGCATTTCATCTTTACTTGTAATTTCCTTGGTTGTTTACCTGATTTATTTGCATATCTTCCTTATATATTGGATCATTGATGGAGCATAGTACGTTAAGATAATTGTGTGCACCAAGGTGGTTTTTATCTATGATTTCATGATGTGATCATATTTTATGCTCTATAATTTTTGGAATTTTATGAACTTGTACAGGTGATTGGTGAGTATCATTTATAATTCTTGCTTGTCTTACCTCGCTGAAGTTAGTTATGATACATGTTGAGTACATGAGATTGGTTGTGCTCATACTATACTTCTGCACCTTGTGTGTAGATCTTGGAGCTGAGATGTTGTGGATGACGGGGCTGGCATTGAAGATGTACCTGCCGTCCCGATATAACTACCACTTGTCCTTGGTAGTGTTAGATTTGAATTTTGTTTATGTACATTCCAAACAGATATTATATTTATTTCATACCAGCTTGGTAAATCTAAGTCTTAGTGACTCATGACTTGTACTACCAATCCTTGGGTTTATGTGTAGAAATCCAGTTATTTCACTTATTGATTTCTTTTTTTCTTATTTGAGTTGTGTTGATTTTTGTTGGCTTATCTAGCGGGTTGGATTAGGTTCCATCACGACTAGATGGACTTTGGATCGTGACAAGTTGATATCAAAACTCTAGGTTCATAGGTTCTACGAGTCATGAGCAAGTGTCTTGTAGAGTCTTGATGATCGGTATGATGACGTCCATACTTATCTTCGAAAGGCTACAGGGCATGTAGGAAATTTTTCGATCTTTCTTTCCTTATCGTGCAACATTGATTCAGCTTGAAGCGTATCTCTTTGAATTCCTTCCATCCACTTGTATGTTATGTTGAGCAGTCGATATTAGTTGTGGATCATTGGTTTGTGATGTCTTGGATGAGATGCAAAATTTGTTCTCTGTGTTGTGGTGTTAGGCCAGTCTGGAGGACTTGAGGCTAGATTCAGACCGCGACTTGGGCTCGATGGTTTTCGTTGTGTGAGTATGTGCTTTTGGACTTATATGTCCAATAATGTCCCTAGTAGTGGGATTGATAGCTTAGTGAGTGGTTGGAATAGCTATATGATGAGTACTATGCGATGAAGGGATGTGCTTAGATGGTTTGGATGTGACGAGAAGATTTTGCTTGCGAGGCGAAAGGAATATAGATTCTCCATTTTTGTGTTGATGTGTTGTACAATCTTGAGTTTTAAGTGTTTTGAGGGATCTTTCATGTTGTTCATTTGTGGAGTGAAGGAGATTTTTATGTCTTGTTGACGAGTTCAAACTCGGGAAGGTTTAGCAATTTCATAGTGGTTGTGCCCATAATAGGGCGTAGTGAGATTCTAGCTTAAGGATAGCAGGTTAGTTATCTCCTCCAGAATGTTCTTGGGTTGATTTGGTCCCTATGATGTTTATGTGAAGAGTTTTCTTTCTACTAATGGGATGTGTATGTGCCACAATTTAAGTTCGGGTCATTTGAGGAAGTTCACACGACTGTCAGGGGGATGGTTATGCGCTTAGCATAAGATTTGAGGTATATTATGATTTGTGCTACATGAGTTGTAAAGGATTCAGTTGAATTACAATATGAGATCATGGAAGTTAGGGAATAAGTGTATTGTGGGTTATCAGATGTGATGTTCTATGGCTTTGAGCCAAGTGGGGGAGTCACTATCGACGATCAGATTGCATGGTTATGTGTTATATTGGTTTTGCTCTGAGGCATATTTGAGGATCAGTTGTGAGTTGAAGAGGTTGGCTTTGAGGATGACTTGAGCAAGGGAATTGTTGGATGCATGATGTGCTATACTTTAGGGGAATACTAGAAATCTTTTAATGACTCGGATTTACTATTCGTGGGGGAGGTAGTGTGTATGGAGTAGGGATTTACTCTGTAACGATTCGACCGGTCATTTTGAGCATCTACACTTCGTTCGGTGGTTTGAGGTCATGAGTAGCTTTGTGTGATTATGACTAGCGTGTATCATCGGTTTTAGTTTTTGTGTGATTCAGAATTGGTTTGGGAGAATGATTCTCATTTTAGAATCTTTAAGAGATTGATCTTGATAAATGATTCATGGTTTTGATGTTATTATGTGTGATTTGAGGCCTCGAGCAGGTTCGCATTATGTTTTGAGACTTGTTGGTATGTTCAGACGGGGTCCTAAAAGGCTCAGGTGAGTTTTGGGGTAGTTTTCGACCATTTCTAGGCCATTTATAGTTGCTTGTTTTTTGCTACAGTGGTATGAATCGCGATCGTGGACCTTTGGATCGCGTTCGCGAAGAGCAAATTGATGTTTGGTCCTCGTGAATCGCGATCGGGGAAGCCTTTCTCGCGATCGCATAGAAGAATTTCTACTGTCACTGGACTGACTCCAGAAGCTTATATATAGCAATCTATAACGAATTTGGAGATGATTCAATAATGAAAGTTGTAGCAATTTGTGTCTAGTTTTCAAAAAATCAAACCATTTGTCATTTGGAGTTTTGTATAGAACGTTATAGTTATTATACTAGAGGCTATTTGGAAGAGTTGGGCCAGCTTGTTGGAGTTTGTTCATCGTGATAGCGAGGACATGGCCGCGATCGTGAAGGGTAAAAATTGTGCTGGAATTTTTTCGAATTGCAATCTCAAGGTTGACGATCGCGATTGCGAAGAAGGACCCTCACAGTGCATTAAAACATCAAATTTTGGGATTTTGAGTCCATTTTCTTCACTTTTTGAGTTGGGAGCTCGAATTTGATCGATTTTGGAAGTGATTATCACCGCATGGATTGGGGTAAGTATTTTCTACTTGGTTTTGATTATAAGCTGTGATTTTATCTTCAATTTTGGCATTTAATTGATGATTTCAAAAGAGAAATTGATGATTTTTGTCTAAACTTTTCTAAAGTGAATTTTTGAGTTTTGAACATTGGTTCTGAGTCAGATTAATGTGAATTTGTATGCTTGGATTTCGATCCGAATGGGTTGTCGTTTTTGAGTTTTGTGGGGTTACAAGGTACGAGCCTGAGTTTGACTTTTTGGTTGACTTTGAGTAATTGATTGAACATTCAATTTTTATCATTGGATTTGTCTCCTATGGCATTATTTGATATTTTTGAGTTGTTTTTGGCTAGTTTCGAGTCGTTTGGAGGTTGATACTCGGGGGATGACAATTTCAAACTGCTGTTTGGCTTTCTTGGTATTTATTTTGGCTTCTTTGAGGTAAGTATCTTATCTAAACTTGGTTGAAACACTAGTTTCCTGAGTTATTTGTGATAGATACATGCCATGGGCGATAACATGTGTAAGGATTAAGCCCATATGCGAGCACTGGGGTATATATGCATGCTCTGGGTAGTGCTTACGCTATGATATGCACCAGGGTATATATGCATGCTTTGGGTAGTGCTTAGGCTATGATATGCCTTGAATTGACTATTAAGCATTAAGCTGTGATGTTTCTCATATTTATAGCCCTGTTGTGAACTATCTGACCCATGTTTTTGGTTACATAGAGGCTAGTTCCATGAATTAACTTGATATTTGCTATTTTCATGAGGAAATTACCGATTTGAGCCATGATAGCACACTTTGCACATGCATACACTTTAGCATGTCACTTATACCAGTCTAAGAGCATGAAATCTGATATTCGTTGATCATATACATTTATTTTCATATATTTGCTTCTGTGTGATATGATTTGGACTGGATGCCTATGACCACATCGTGCAGATTGTGTTGTTATGCATATGACCAAGCCGGGCGGATTGTGTTGTTATGCTTGTGATCATGCCGGACGGATTCTGTTGTTATGCCTGTGACCACGCCAGACGGATGCTGATATTGTGCATGTGACTATGCTGGGCGGATTGTGATTATTAGCACGTGAGTTTTCTGTGCAGATCCAAAAATTAATATTATAGCACGTGAGTTGTCCATGCGATTGATATTATTAGCACGTGAGTTGTCCGTGCAGCGTGTGGATACAGATCCATCCCCCTAGTGTCACCCTCTAATGTTTCTCTCTTGATGTTGTACATGCGGATTGTGAGAAACCAACAGGTTTCTAGTTGATATGAGCTTTGGGAGAGCTGGTTATTGTTATTTGGATCGGGTTGCATGCCGCAACAGGCTTGAATGGCTTATTATTGTTTGGATTGGGTTGCGCGCCGCAACAGACTGATATTTGGTTATTGATTTCATCTTTACTTTCAATTTCCTTGACTTTTTACCTGATTTACTTTCATATCACCCTTATATGATGCACTGTTGACTGAATAAAATACTTTAAAACAAAGAATTATGAGCACCAAGGTGGTTTTACCTGTGTTTTCTTTATTTCATCATATATCTGTTCTTTACCTACTGGATTTAAGAACTTTTACAGGTGACTGGTAAGTATCATTTATAATTCTTGCTGCTATTACCTTGCCAAGGTAATTTATGATACTTATTAAGTACATGGGGCCGGTTGTACTCATAATATAACTTCTGCACCTTGGTGCAGATCTTGGAGCTGATGTTGCAGTACATGGCTGGAGCTGGCATTGAAGATGTACCCATTTTCTGGACATGGCTATCACTTGTTCTTGGTAGTCTTAGACTTGAGTTCTGTTTATGTATATTCAAATAGATGTTGTATTACTCCATACCAGTTTTGTAAATCTAATTCTTAGTGGCTCGTGATTTATACTACCAGTCCTTGGGTTTTTGTATAGAAGTTCAATTATTTTATCATTTATTTCTCATTAATCTCATTTGGGATATGTTGACTGTTAGTTGGCTTACCTAACAGGTTGGATTAGGTTCCATCACGACTAGTGGATTTTGGGTCGTGACACACTCGATTGCTTAGAGATGTGGGTTTACTCTTGAGGTGTTTGTGTGCCAACAGAGTGCAGGCCGTTCGGCTCATTTTGTTGGTGAATTTGAGATTAGAATATGGTGGATGATCTCGAGAAGGTTTTAATGTATGTAGATTCATATGTTGTATTTGAGGAATTTCTTGATTTGTAAATGGCTAAGATTTGAGATTTGCATTGGACGATGTCGGGACTCACGGTATTTCTGTATCATCATGGATTCTATATTTCAGTATCATAGAGGTTAAGGAAATAGCATCAGATTCACATAAGGTCTCTTCATAGTGGGTATCTCGGATGCAGTATTTTTAAGTACTTAATAGGGAATTGTAACGATCAGACCAGTCATTTTGAGATTTAGCATTCCTCTTAGTGGATTGAGATTTTGAGTGGCTTCATATTGTGTTTTATGACTTGCGTGTATGGTCAGATTTGATTTTTGATTGTTCCGAGATTAATTTGAAAGAATGTTTTTCATTTTAGAAGCTTAAGTTGGAAATGTGGATAAAGGTTTGTCTTTTGTGAAAATGACTTTGGAACGGTATTTTGATGGATTCTATGGGTTCGTATTGTGATTTTGGAGTTGGGCGTATGCCCGGAATTTAATTCAGAGGTCCCTAGATTGACTTGGCTTGTTTTGCCGAAAGTTGGCAATTTGAAGGTTTAGAAATTCCTTAGGTTTAACCATGGTTTGACTTTATAGATATCGGGTTGAGATTTTGGTTTGGGACTTGGAATAGGTCCATTTTGTTATCTTGAACTTGTCTACATAGTTTGGCGTCATTCCAAGTTGATTTGATAGGAATCAAACGCGTGGTTGCGTTTTTAGAAGTTATTGAGTTTCAATGTAAATTTCATGAATTTTGATGTCTGATTCGTGGTTCCGGATGTTATTTTGGTGTTTTGATAGTGCGAACCCAATGTTTTTATACTTTTTTTGATGTTTAATGTGGAGCTCCGAAGGCTAAGGTAAGATTCGGAGGCATTTTGGAGTGTTTGAAAGAGTTTCAGTTTTGCGGGTTTAGAACAGATGCTTCAGGTCTCGCAAATGCGAGATTTTGTTCACATTTGCAAGGTGGGTTGGGGACTGACAAGTTCGCATTTGCAAACATTTTGTTCGCTTTTGCGATGTGGGGACTTGTGCATGGCTTGATCATAATTGCGATCAAGTGATCGCTTTTTGGAAGGGCCTGACTTCACAAATGCGAAGTCAGGGTCGCATTTGCGACATTTCTTGGGTTCATCAGGAGTTGCATTTGCAATGGGTTGTCCGCATTTGTGAGGATTCACATTTAAGAACCCTATGTCGCATTTCTGCACCTGAACAAAAGGGCTGGAAGACGGAATTTTAGTTTTATTTTCATATCTTTGAACCCTAGACTTGGTAGCAGGCGATTTTGGGGAGGGAATTTTCCCATACAATTATTGGGTAAGTGATTTTGATCAATTTTCAATCATATTAGATGATTATATATGATATTTAACATCTAAATCATGAGATTTGAAGGAAAATTTTGGGGATTTTTGTCTATGTTTTGAAAAATGAAAATTTGAGATTTGAGAGTGGAAATGGACTCGGATTTGAAGACAAAACACATACATGGACTCGTAAAATTATGGATAGTCAAGATCTACCCTTGGACCCGGGTTTTGACCGGGCGAGCCTAGAGTTGACTTTTGGGGAATTGTATAAAGAACATAAGTTTACTTATTGGAATTAGTTTCTCTTGCATTATTTGATGTTTTTATGTCGAATTTGGTTAGATTTGAGCCGAGCGGAGGTTAATTCTGAAAGAAAAGTTATTTTTGAGTGTTGATTTGGCCTAGCTGAAGTATGTATCTTTCCTAACTTCGTGTGGGGGAACTACCCCGTAGGGATTGGCTTAATTGAATTATTTGAATTACGTGGAAGATGTGTACACGAGGTGACAAGTGTGTACACAATCTTATATGGGGAAGTTGACCGGTTTAGACTCTTAGGCTTCTTTCATGCATTTAATTGAGGTTGCCATATCTTGAAATCTTTTCCATTGTTATGTTTACTCTTACATGCTATATTTGAAGTTGTCATTACATGTTCTATCTTTTATTGTCAAGCTTACCCTTATATACTTTAATTGAAGTTGCTACCTCTTTTATTGTCATGCTACCTCTTCTATTTTTGAGTTGTTCTTATTTGAAGTCATCATAACATGTTATCTCTTTCATTGCTGAGTTTATCCTCCCGTTTCTTTGTGTTATTGCAATTCTTGTGTTGATCTACTTACCGTACTCTTGTATTATTGTTGTTGCTGTTGTACTCATTGTTTTTGAGTCGTGGGCTATGTATTGTTGTGGTATTGGTATAATTGTTATGACAGTGTTGTTGCATATGGGCACGTATGGTGCAAGTTGTTTTGTTGTGTTGTTGTGTTCTGTCACATGTGGAAAGGCTTGAGAGGATTGTCGAGGTATTTGCACGTGAGTTGTCCGTGCTTTTGTTATCATTGATATTTGCACATGCAGCGAGACAAGGCGAGCTGTGTATGTTGGGTTTGTGTATGTGGTGAGACAAGGTGGGATAATTACTGCTGCACCTGTGGCAAGACAAGGCGTGCATTTACTTTATTGTTGCTCACGCGGCAAGACAAGCCAGGCTATGTCGGGGATGATTTTGATGGCCTGGGGGCTTTATTATTGACGATATTTATGTGGTGCTATGACCTTCTTGTATGTGTCATGCATATTACGGGTTTCGATCTGTTGTTTACAATGTGATACTCGATGTCTTTGATTTTACTTGTTAATTTGAGTTGTGATACAACATAACATATCACTTATATCAATCCAGGAGTATGATTCTTGATGTCTATTGATCATGTACATGTATTCTTGTATACCTGCCTTCTATGTGTGGATTGTACTGGTGGCACTTGACTTGTCTATGCGGATATAAGATACTGTTACTATTGGCACGTGAGTTGTCTATGCAAATCTGCAATATTAATGATATTGGCACATGCTTTGTCTGTACAGCACGTGAGTGGTCCGTGTGGTTGTGATTGATGATGTGGGCACGAGATGCCACATGATTATGATTCGTGATTTGGGACTAGTGATTTGTAATTATGAGGTGTGGTACCTCGAGGTGATCCTTGCGTAAACCTTGTGATAGATCGGTTGATTATTTGGTTGTCATTTTTCCCCTAATTGGTTTCACTAGTACTTTAATTGTGTTCTAGTTGCTTTCTGCATTATCGCCTATTTACTTCTTGTGGCTACTTGTCGTCTCTACTTTCCATTGCTAGCGTTATATTGTTGTTCTTTCTATGTTTAGCTGTACATTGATATTTGTTCCTCTGTTAGCTTTATATTAACAATTGCATAGGTTATTATGTATAATATGTGTCTTGACTTGAACCTCGTCATTACTCCACCAAGGTTAGTCTTGATATATCACGTGACCTAGGGGAGCGCGACCGACGCTCAACCAAGATACTCCGGTCAAGCAAGCCTACTAGATGCTTCCTACCCGACCTTACCCATAAATAAAGACAATATGTATTCCATTAATTAGACGATGAGAAGATTTCATGAACCATATCGATTTCATTAGCATTAGAACTTCATTCAAGATTTCCCAAAATATTGCATTACACATTCATAGTTTAAAGGTGGAAACATGTGATGCAAATACAACATCTTTAGTTTGACTTTTCCAACACCAATATACAAACTACACTATGTCTACGGAGCCTCCAACGGATACAAAAGAGTACTATGGTAGTGCCAGCAACAAGGCCTCGGCTATACCTAAAAACATTATACATAAGGAACAAAAGATACAAGACCTTAAAATGAAGTGGGGCTCACCAAGTCAGCTGGGGAGAGGGTGTACCACTATCAGTGATCGATGCCGCCTACTGTGGAACCACCTACATTCATTAAAGATGCAGCGTCCCCGGCAAAAGGGACGTTAGTACA
Source organism: Nicotiana obtusifolia (assembly GCA_002018475.1). NCBI lineage: Eukaryota > Viridiplantae > Streptophyta > Magnoliopsida > Solanales > Solanaceae > Nicotiana > Nicotiana obtusifolia. Next base: position 38,723 of record MCJB01022451.1, on the reverse strand, counting down.
TATGGAATAGTGCTAGTATGTAAAACTAAACACCCTCTCATAGGATCGAGTAACAGTACATAAGATCAATGATAGCCTCAACAATATAAAAGCATCAAGTTAGGAGCAAGGTAAGTTTTCAAGTAATTTTTAATATTTTAGGTTGGGAGATCTTTAGTACCGATATACCACCGTGTTTTTAGCATATAATTCGATCTTGGCCCGATCGGCTAAGCCATCTCACACCGAGACATCCCATCACAACGCCATCATGTGCACAGAATGGCGTCCGATCTCGGTCCGATCGGCTAAGCTGTCTCACCACAATGTTGTGTGGGTCGACATCACTTTCCACTAGCAATTATCTCATCCTATTTAGGGGAATAATCTCAACACATCAATCTCATCCCATTTAAGGGGAATAATCTCATCACCTCAATAAGGGGTTTTTTTACCCCTCAATCACTCCTACACCAGTACGTGTAATTTCAGGGTTGGGTTATTTCAACCTACCCTTCCTTAGTGAGTAAACGATGCTCCCACAACATTTATTATAAAAAGGGTTTATTACTCATTTCATAGTCTTTCACTCGTCTTTTCATTTCATTGGCACTAATTGCCACAAGTGTAATTTTGTTCTTGGCACGGCGGCCGTATTTCATATTTCATACACACTCCTTTCACTTTCAGACGCATCATGGATTATCAACAAGAAGGGAATTTCTAATCAAGACTTTAAGTATATGTATATGAGCAATAAGAGTCTTAATCACATTGAGTTTTCTTCCACAATTTGGCATAATAACTTGCAATTAAAACATGATTGAAATCATAATATTTCAACACATTGGTCACATTTGAATACATTGCCGAAGGAGGACATAATATGATAGGAGTAGTGGGCACACGTTTTTAGTATATATCTTTCAACACAAGCTTACTCGGAATAGTCAAATTTATAAGGAAAAACTCGGACCATGAGAAAATAAGAGGTTGGCCCTTCATACTTGAAACTTAAAAGAACACCGAGGGATTCGATTTTAGGGGAGAAGTTTAGCCAACATACCTTGCTTCGGGCTTTCCTTAAATTATTATAATCTTCCGAAAATCCTGGCAACTTCAATCTATTTAGAGACATAACAAAATTGAACCTTAATTAGGAAGACATTTGTGGTTTCAGCTCATTTAAGCATTTCATCAAACACTAGGTTGGCATATTCGACTATAGGGTCCTATGGTGATGTTCCTTTACTCCACAAGCAATCCCTACTTCAATAGGTCACCCATATATACTCCACAACCTCCCTACCACCCTCATTAGCACATGCATGCATCATTAACCAACTCTTATTCTCAAAACCATTTTTCTCATTACCTATTCTTAACCAATGTTTCGAAATTGAAGGCTAGGGCTAGAACCTTACCTCTTTAGTAGACAATTTTGCAAGCTTTCTTAGTGGATTCTTCAAGAGTTGAGCAAGGAATTGAAGTAGAAGGTGATGGACCTCCTCCTTCTCTCTCTAGTTCCTCCCCTCTCTTAAAATATCAAAATTCCCCTTCAAAAAGGATCCCTTAAGTCTATTTATCAAAATAGAGTTGTGTAAAATTTTCCAAACTTAAGCCTATAAAACCAGGTCTGTGGTCTCAGACCGGACCACAAAACGAGTATGCGGCTGACAAAGGGGACCACAAAAATAGTCCCAAAACTAGGCTTGGCCTGGTCAAGTCTGCGGCCATTATGTGGCCCGCAAAAACAGTTACGCGGTCACATAATGCGCCTCGAAGTCTCCCTCTAAAATTCTTCTTGCTAGATATGCGGCGGATTGTGCGGCCCGCAAAATAATTATGCGGCCGCATAATCGACCGAGAAATTCTCTTCAAAATTTGTCTTGGGCCCTGTTGCATTCTACGGCATCTGCGGTCCGCAAACTGATTTTGCAGCCGCATAGTGGACTGCAGAAACACCATGTTCTGCAAAAATTTTCTTCCAACTTCTCGATGCACTCTACAACCCAAAACTGCTGCTCGGCGATGAATTTCTACAAACCTCAAACACATAAGCCTACCTTGGCACTACGAAACGCCGATTCTATGTGTTTTACGGGGTCTTATATGATACTTACTAGGTACCATTGTGATGTACTCATGCTATGCTTTTGCATATTCTTTGTGCAGATCCAGGTACTTCAAAGCGTGCCGGTAGTTAGATAGCTGATTGGGCTAGGCTTTTAGAGATGTTCTTGAGGGAGTTTGTTCCCCAGACCCTCCGGGATGAGTGGCGTATAGAGTTTGAGCAGCTGCGTCAGGGCACCATGACAGTGTCAGAGTATACCTGACATCGTGTTCGCAGACCTCGGAGTCACCTTCTATTATCTTTCATTACCACTGTTTATTTCTATTCTAGAACAATATTGTATTTAGACATTTTTAGTGAACTCAGTAGATCTTATAATATCGTACTACCAGTTTTGGGATATTGGATATCTATTAATAATCGTTGGTTATGTATGGCATTTACTAGTTCATGTTTAATGGTTAAATGGTTTAAATCAATTAATAACTCAGCATGTGTTAGGTTTACCTAGTCTTAGGGATTAGGTGCCATCACGACATCCTAAGGTGGTAATTTGGGGTCGTGACAGGAATACAATGGCTTAGGGGCTTTGGAACGATGAGGTTTCATGCTAGGATCCGTTGTAGAGAGCTTTGGATTAAGGATCGTAGTGTAATGGCAAGGATAAGTGTTAACTTGAAGGCAAGTCGAGAGGGGTTCGAAGAAATAGGTTAGTTTGGTAATGGTTTGTATCAGTATGGTAATAGAAATGATCGATTCTTTTGATTCTTTTGGTGTGGCGAGGCTTTGTAGGTGTGTTGTCGCAATGCTCTTGAGTTTTGGCAATCTTTGTAACTTGGTTGAGTTAGAGGGATTCAGTTCTGATGGCATGGTTATGTGCATATGGGTTTCGAAGAGTTCTTGATGGTGTCGACCATGGCTTCAGATGAATATTTTCTACAGGCATGGGGAGTTTGTTGTGCATTGTGATATTTTCTTAGATGGGGGTATAAGTGTAGGTTTCTGGCTAATGGAGCATGTATCCTACTTTTGAATCGAAGTTGATAATGAGGTGCTCGTGTTTTCAAATGATGGCATGGAAAACTTCAGATGTTTAGAAGTATGCTAGCACTATCTGAGATCACTAGAGAAGGGTATGCATTTCAAAAGGCACACTGTATTTTGGATTTGCGGATACTTGACTGGGTATACGGCAATCGCCTGGTTAATCATCTGCTAATGTTATGATTTTTTTATTTGGCCCGGGAGAATCAAGGAAGGATTCCTCATGGGATTATTGTGTATGAGGGAAGTGTCAGTCGTTTTTGTGGTGGAGTTGGGAGTTGACGTAGAGATTCTAGTATTCTACGGATTTAAAGACTACGAGGATTCTCAGAGGCAGATTGTTCCTTGGTTGCAGACTGTAAAGGTATTTTAAGAGGTTGACAACTGAGTGTATGTATTATCGATGGGTTATTGTGGACTTCTCGGAGGTTATCTGTCTATTTCGGGAGGATCAGAATTGATTTGGAGGCAACTGGTAGGTCCATTGAGGATATGTATTCTACATCAGGTCAGATTTGTTTACTCAGCATAGCAATTGTTGAAAGATGTGTCATCAGTTAGAGCTGATCTTATTCATTCCTGATATGTTCAGGGTATTGTTGTTCTATGTTATGATGGGTTGTGAGACTGTTGACTATTTGCACACATGATGCAGTTCTGTTTGGGCCTTGTGGCAAAATTCAAGTGAGATGGTTCTTGGGGTGTTGGATGGTTGATTGCACCTTGGTTATGGTCTTCTTGTTGGTGGTATAGTGTTATCCATTTCTCCATAGTTTTGGTCATGTAGTTCGCATGTTTGTTGTTGATATGCATGTGGTTGATGATTATGAGCATCATGGCTCGAGGTATTCCATGTGGACCGATGTTTGAATTGGGTCACGCATCGCATCATAGTTATGTTGGGATACGATCTTTTGTGCTTATTTTGTGTGTTTGTTTCTCCTTTGTGTGATGGGTTCATAGCATTGCCCTTCGTGGTGGTATCTGTTGAACTTGCAGGATGATTCTCTCATTTGATTCTCTTTCCATCATTGGGTACATCCGAGTTGTTGCCTATTTGGTGCATGAATTGCATGGTATGTGGCTCTAGGTAGTTTTGGTGTGCCATGTCGGTCGAGCAGCTTGTACTGGATGGGATGAGATTCTAGACCTAGAATGAGTGCTATCGGATTTGATTAAGGTATGTTTGGAAGAGTAATGTTATTAGTCAGCTTAGAATTTGGCTATGGTTCTTGGTGGCAAAAGAGCTCCACAACATGTTGATTTGATGAGTGGTTAATAGTTATTGTGTGTCTATTTCATCATTGGCGGTGTACAGAGGATTAGAACAAGTACTTGATATGAGGTTTGTTACCGGTACCGGGTTTGTGATTGGGCAGCTATTGTGACCGGAAGTTATTGCTATGAGCATATGAGTTATGTGGTATCTCATATGATTATATCTTAGATTATGCTTATGTCTTGATACAGCTTGTTCATACTTGCTTGGTGTTTAGATGCGAGAATCGGGACTTGTAACGGATTCCGGATGTTGGAGATTTAATTCTAAGGCATATAAATTAAGTTTGAAGTAAGGATCTTTAATTATGTTATGTTGTCAAACTTACATGGTTTGGGGTGACGTGAGATCACCCATGCGTATGTGTATGGTGAGTTGATTCAGTGATTTGATGGCTTTGTTACGACTTTTGGCATGTTCGAGGATGAACGTATGTTTAGTAGGGGAGAATGTAACGACTCGACCGGTCGTTTAGAGAATTTGCACTTTGTTAGGTGGTTTGAGGTCTTGAGAGCTTCATATGGTGTATTATGAATTGTGTGTAACGTTGGTTTTGGTTTATGAGTGGTTCTGGATTGATTTGGAAGAATGATTCTCATTTTCCAAGCTTTAAGTTGGAAGAGTTGATCAAGTTTGACTTTTGTGTATTTGACCTTGGATCGGATTTTTGATGCTTCCGACTTGGGCGTATTCTCGGATTTGCATTTGGATGTTCCTAGAAAGGTTTTGGCTCTACTTGGCGAAAGTTGACAATTTGAAGGTTTGAAAAGTTCATAGGTTTGATCAAGAGTTGACTTCAATGTTATCGAGTTTGGATTTTTGTTCCGGGAGTTGGAATAGATTCAATATGTCATTTGGAACTTGTGTGCGAATTTTTGGTTCATTTGGATTGGGGTAAATATTTTTAACTCGGATTTGATTATTTTTCATGATTCCATCTTCGATTTGGCATTTAATTTGATGAATCTAGAAGAGAAATTAGGGGTTTTTGTCAAACTTTTCTAAAGTGAATATTTGAGATTTGAACATCGATTCAGAGTCGAATTTGAGTGAAACTATTATGGTTGGACTCGTATTCGAATGGGTTGTCGAAATTTGTGAGTTTTGTCGGGTTCCGAGGTGCGGGCTCGAGTTGAATTTTTGATTGACTTTTAGTATTTTATTAAAGATTCGACCTTTATCAAATGGGTTTGTTTCCTATGCCATTATTTAATATTTATTAGTTGCTTTTGGCTAGTTTCTAGCTGTTCGAAGATAAGTATCTTTTCTAAACTTGGTTGAGGCACTAGTTGATTATTTGTGATAGTTGCGTGCTACGGGTGGCGCACATGTGCGGTGTTGAGCCCATGTGAACCGGGTATTTATTCATGTTGGGGGTAGTGCTAGGCTATAATATGCCTTGAATTGATTTTCAAGATTCATGTTGTGATGTTTCTCATACTTGTACCTCAAGTGTGAGTTATTTGAGCCATGTTTGAGGTTAAATAGAGGTTAATCTCTTGATTAAACCTGATAGTTGTAATTTTGTGATGTATTTACCTGATTTGAGCTATGAAATCACACTTGCACATGGATATACCTTAGCATGTCACTTATACTGGTCCAGGAGTATGAAATTTGATGTGCTTTGATTATGTGCATGTATTCTTGCATATCTATTTTATTTGTGATATGGATTGGATTGGTAGCCGTGACCACGCCGGGCGGATTGTGACATTGATCATGTGACCGCACCAGGTGAATTGTGATATTGGCACTTGATTTGTCCATGCAATTAATATTATTGGCACGAGAGTTGTTCGGACGCACGTGAGTTGTCCGTGCAGATCTAAATATTGATATTATTAGCACGTGTGTTGTCCGTGTAAGCACGTTAGTTGTCCGTGCAGCACGTGAGCTGTCCGTGCAGCACGTAAGTTGTCCGAGCAATGTGTGGCTATGGATCCATACCCCTAGGGACACCCTCTCATATTTGAGTTATATTTACTGTTGTTTGGCATACTTAGGGATTTGGGTTAGGTGTCATCATGACTAGATGGACTTTGTGTCGTGACAAGTTGGTAATAGAGATCTAGGTTCATAGGTTGTACGAGTCATGAGCAAGTGTCTAGTAGAGTCTTGCGGATCGGTATGATGACGTCCATACTTATCTTCGAGAGGCAACAGGTCATGTAGGAAAATTTCTCATCTTTCTTTCCTTGTCGTGAGGCATTGATTCAGCTTGAAGCGTATCTCTTTGAATTCCTTCCATCTATTGGTATGTTATGTTGAGCACTCAGTATCCGCCGTGCATTGGCAGCTTGTGATGTCATGGATGAGGTACGAAATAAGTTCTCTGTGTTGTGGTGTTAGGACAGTCTGGAGGACTGGAGGCTAGATTAAGGCCTAGCTTGGGCTTGGTGGTTTTTGTTGTATGAGTATGTGCACATGCGGCGAAATAAGGGTAGCATTATGGGGATGTTATGCGATGCCTTGAAGATTTAATTATTATGCTTGTGTGATGGTACGAGCATGTCATTCTTGTTTGTGCCTGTGACTTCTTGTGTGTGTCACGCATTTTTATGTGGTTTGTTGTGACGACCCCAAACTCCCTCCATGAGATGTCATGATGGCACCTAATCTCTAAGACTAAGTAAGCTGATTACTATACAATTAAGCCAGTTTGAACAATGCTAATTTGAAACATAGTTCACTACGAATACCGATACAAGAGCGAAATGAGCCTACATGGGAATAATCATAACAACCTCCCAAGACTGGTAATACAGAGTCACAGACTTTAGCTAGGTACATGAAAAGATCTCAAATATCGTAATACAATACTGTTCAAATGACAAGTAGACAGTAGTATGTAGGGAAAGGAATCCAAGGGACTGCGACGACCAAGCAACTCTACCTTGAATCCTCGCGATCAACAAGTTAACTCTGCCCGCGTCCGATATCTGCAATAATTGGCTCTGCACAAAGATGTGCAGAAATATAGTCTGAGTACACCATGATCGGTACCCATTAAGTATCAAGACTAACCTCAGTGGAGTACTGACAAGGTACAAGTCAAGACACTCACTAGACAAAATAAACTATGCAGTATAAAAGTATAAAGCTAATAATGAAAGGCAGAAATTAGTAAATGGCATCAAAAATCAACATGTGATAAAAACAGTAAGGCAATAAGAACACCATGAAAGTACTGTTGAAACAAAATAAGGAATACAATGATAACCAATAAATCAAGCCGTTAATGCATAGGTTTCACAATGAAATCACTCCACTGTGGCACGCAGCGCGGTTCAAACATATCAAACCGCATGAAAATGTGAGGATCCCATCCTCAGCTCTGAATCACAAGTAGAATACATATCATACCAACCAAAACCTTCCACTAATTCAACTCCGCGAAACAAAATCACAACACGTAACAAACTCCCCATACATGTAAAGAATCTAGATCACAAATAGTAACCAAACCATTCATAAATCACATCAAAACCTACTGTAATGAGTAATAGAAAGTCACTTTTAGTCTCATAGCTCTCAATAGTGAACAAAACAAAATGATAGACAGGGGCTACAACTATAGAATCTCCCAACAGGGGTAAACACATAAGCAAGGTACAAATCATGGAACTCACCCATATATGAAGTAAGATAGGAAGGCTCACCGCGATAAGTAAAACCGAATCAAAATAAGAATAATTCTCCTCTATAACAAATCGAAACCATACATGTGATGATACCATCTAGTGCAGTGGCCTCGGCCCTACCATAGAAAGCATATCAACGGGCCGGGCCTCACCCTCTAGGGCGTCCTCTACCCACCTGTCCTCCACCCCTAATTGGCTGTGCAGGTAGAGTAGCAACTAGAATAGGGCCCGTAGCCTAAGTACTCTGATGAAATCCGCCCCTCCTGAGTCTGGGATAATATCTCATGGTGTGCCTAGTATCACGACACTCATAAGAAGCTCTCTGCGAGTGTGGCTGCTCGTACTGAGTCCGTGTCGGACAAGTAGAATAACCGCTGTAGGAACCTCGTGCTGGTGGTGCAATATAAGATGACCGCCACACATTAGCACCCTGACTAACTGGAGCACCACGAGTAGTCTAAAGTGCGGGCTGGACTAGCCGACTGTCATGATAGGTTATAGTTGAAGAGTAGAATCCACTGAACCCTCCAGAACCTCGAGGCCTTTTGGTCTCCTTATATTCCCTCTCCTCACCGTGAATACCTTCTAACATCCTGGTAATCTCCACCACTTGCTGAAATGGAGTATCAGTCTGCAACTCCTGAGCCATGCAGAATCTAAGATCATAACTAAGCCCCTCAAGAATCTGCGGACTCGCTCTCTGATTGTAGGAACCAAAGTAGGTGCATGACGGGATAACTTACTGAACTTGATGGCATACTCTGACACAGTCATGGTGCCCTGACGCAGCTGCTCAAACTCTATACGCCATGCATCCCGGAGGGTCTGGGGAACAAACTCCCTCAAGAACATCTCTGAAAACTTAGCCCAAGTGGGTGGTGCTGCATCAGCTGGTCTACCCTTCTCATAAACCTGCCACCAATGATACGCTGCTCCCGATAGTTGAAATGTGTAAAAGCAACCTCTCTCACCTCCACAACACCCATACTGCAGAGAATACGGTAAAACTTTTCTAGAAATCCTATGCATCCTCGATTGTTGTGCCACTGAAAGTAGGTGGACTATACCTATTGAACCTCTCAAGCCTCTTTTGTTCCTCCTCTGATGCCCCTAGCCCGACCTCAGGCGGAACCGGAATAACAGGCTATGCCGGCACCATGCCTGGAACCTGACCAATATGAGCCCGCTGCTCTGGAGTACGTGCGGGGAAGTCTAAGCTCCTCCCCCAATCTGCAAAGTAGTTGGTGCAACAAAGATCAATCCCCCCTAAGCCAATGTACTAAACATGCTCAGGAACTACGCTAAAGTCTCCTGAAGTCTGGGGGTTACAACAGGTGCCTTCGGTGCCTGTCTCCCAATCGTAGCTACTGGCGGCTCCTCAACTGCTGCTCTGACAGGTGCTCTAGCTGTGGCACATGCCCCTCATCGGCCTCTACCTCGGCCCCGGCCTCTCGCAGCTCTAGCAGGGGCGTGGGTGTCTGCCCGGCTGATCCGATAGCGTGTGTTCTCACCATCTGTGAGAGAATAGAGATACAAAGGCTCAAACTTCAAAATCAACAAATCCGCACAACAAGAATGAAAGAAGTGGAATTTTCCTAATAGTTCAGTAGCCTCTCAAAGATAAGTAAGGACGTCTCTATACCGATCCGCAAGACTCTACTAAACTTACTCGTGACTCATTGAACCTATGAATCTAGAGCTCTGATACCAACTTGTCATGACCCCAAACTCCCTCCATAGGATGTCGTGATGGCACCTAGTCTCTAAGACTAGGTAAGCCGATTACTATACAATTAAGCCAGTTTGAACAATGATAATTTGAAACATAGTTCAATATGAATACCGATACAAGAGAGAAATGAGCCTACACGACAATAATCATAACAACCTCTCAAGACTGGTAATACAGAGTCACGAACTCTAGCTAGGTACATGGAAAGATCTCAAAGATCTAAATACAATATTGTTCAAATGATATGCCAATAGTACAATGTAGGGAAAAGACTCCAAGGGACTGCGAAGACCAAGCAGCTATACCTTGAATCCTCACGATCAACAAGCTAACTCTGCCCGAGTCCAATATCTCCAATACTTAGCTCTATACAAATGTGTGTACACCACGGTCGGTACCTAGTAAGTATCAAGACTAACCTCGGTGGAGTAGTGACGAGGTACAAGTCAAGACACTCACTAGACAGATTAACCTGAGCAGTATAAAAGTATAAAGCTAATAATGGAAGGTAAAATTCAGTAAATGGCATAAAAAATCAGCATGTGATATAAATAGTAAGGCAATAAGAACACCATGAAAGTACCATTGAAACCAAATAGAGAACACAATGATAACCAATAAATCAAGCCGTTAAAACACAAGTTTCACAATGAAATCACTCTGTGATACTTCATCTCATAGTCACAAGTCACGGGTCTCAACCCACCATCATATGCTCACGATACCTCGTACCCATATCTCGAATAACAACCGCGCAGACAACTCACGTGCCAATATCTCAATCCACCCAGCATCACACACGCACATTCACAATCGGCCCGGCGTGGACACATGCTCACAATCACAATCCGCCCCGCATGATCTCAGGCTCACAATCACAATCTGCCGCTTGGTCACAGGCTCAATATAAACATGAAAGCAGGTAATACGAGAACACATGGGTATGACCAATAAATGATAAGTTTCGTACTCATGAGCTTGTATAATTGGCATCCTATGGTGTATGCTTGTGCGAGTGTACTACTGCAGCCCAAGTCAACAAGTAATGTCAAAGACATCGAGCAACTCATCGATACAACACAACAAGTCACGTAAGGTATATGACATACACAAGGAAAATCACACTATCACACAAAAACCACCAACACAATGTCCTCAAGCCATCACACATCATCCCTGACTTTGCCACCCTTATCTCTCCGATAGCCACCCGTATCACTTCACCCTACAATATATTAGCCACCCTTATCTCTCCGATAGCCACCCGTATCACTCCGTATAATAGCCACTCTTATCGCTCTGCCCGAACAATAACACAATAGCAACCCTTATCACTCCGTACATTCAACATCAGTGAGATGCCACCCTTATGCCCTGCATAATAACAACGGTTAAATGCCACCCTTATACTCCGCACAATAACAACCAGACCACACAACAATTCACAAATGCTAGCATCACAACAACATAACATATCAACTCGTGCCACAATTGCCCATAAGCCACAACCTCTCCAAAGATCCAACAATACCAATATTTTCACAACAAATAGCACACGGCTCAAACACGAAGTGTATAGAATCTCAATTACAACAAACGAATGGGAAATTAACTCAACAAGGAACAACACCCCCTTTAAACACAAGTTCAATTAAAATAGATTAATGACTTTCGATAACCTCAATTCCAATTTATTGTTTAAGCATAAACTCAATAGTGAAAGAATCTCCATGAAATGGCAAACTCTGGATTCTAGTGTATGAATTAGGCTAACAATGAAGAAGATGGCACAAACTAGTACTACGTCTAAATGCATGAGAATAACCCGGAAATAAAGGGATATCATGTAACAACAATTTCAACTAAGAGTAACTCAACAATAAAAGAGATCGCACAATGATAAAAGTGATAACAACTTTAAATAAATCATATAAGAACAACTCGTCAAGTAAAGGATGTGACATGTAACGACAACTTCAAATAAAGCATGTGATAGTAGACACGGCGAATAAAGATATAACATGTGCTAACAATTCCAAATAAATATATGAAAGAAGCCTAAGAGTCTAGAACGGTCAATTTCCATAAATAAGCCCGAGTACGCACTCGTCACCTCGCGTACACAGCTTTCACATAACACAATTAGCACAAACAACTTAATTCCTAAGGGGTAGTTCCCCCACACAAAGTTAGGCAAGATACTTACCTCAAAGAAGCTAAATCAATACTTTGAAATGACTTTCTTGTGTGAAACAACCCCCGGACGGCTCAAATCTAGCCAAAATAACTTAATATCGTAAATAAAAATCATAGGAAACAATACCGGATAATAAAGCTTCGATCTTTAATGAAAACTAAAAGTCAACCCAAAAGGTCAACCATGGGCCCACACCTCGGAACTAAACGAAATTCACAAAATCCGAACACCCATTGTGATACGAGTCCAACCATACCAAAATTATCCAATTCCAACATCAAATCGTTCTTCTATTTTACATTTTTGAAAAACTATATAAAAATTCTCATTTTCTCCCCCATTCAAATCACTAATTAAATGTTTAAAACAAAGATGGAATCATGAAATATAATATATTCTGGATAAGCACTTACCCCAATCCAATCCATGAAGAACGCCTCCAAAATCGCACAAGATTGAGGTCTACAACTCAAAATATGATAAAAATGGCCAAACCCTCGAGATATAATGATGCTGCCCGGGGATTCCGCATTTGTGGACAAAAAATGTGCACATGTGCACTCGCTTTTGCCAGCCGATACCCGCAACTGCGGTTAACACTTACCAGACCAGTGACCGCACCTACGCAAAAGTGGTTGCACCTGCGACGTCGCAAAAGCGCTCACAAGATCGCAGAAGCGGACGTCCTCGCACCTGCGATCCATAACTCGCAATGCGATGGTCGCACCTGCGATCCTTCACTCGAAGAAGAGAAGCTCTTGTGCAGGCCCCAACATCATAGAAGTGATGCAAAACGCGCAGAAGCAAATCCACACCTGCGCTCAAAAATGCGTAGGTGCGAAGCACCAGAACAAGACTTGCCCAAAAACATGAAAATGATCCGAAGCTCGTTTGAAACACACTTAGGGCCCCCAGGACCCCGTCCAATCATACCAACAAGTTTCATAACTAAACACAGACCCACTCGAGGCCTCAAGCCACATTAAACGACATCAAAACTATGAATCCCACCTCAAATCGAACTTAATGATCTTTTGAAATTTCAATTTCTACAACTCGCGACGAATCATATCAAATCAACCCGGAATAATCTCAAATTTTGCATACAAGTCCCAAATGACATAATGGAGCTATTCCAACTTTCGAAATTGCAATCCAACCCCGATATCGACAAATTCAACTCCCGATCAAATCTCCCAACCTTCAAAACCTTCAAGTTTCCATTTTTTGCCAAATTGCATCAAATCAACCTATGAACCTCCAAATCCAAATACAGACATACTCCTAAGTCCAAAATCACCATACGAAGCTATTCGAATCATCAAAACACTATTCCGGAGTCATCTACACAAAAGTCAAACTCCGGCCAACTCTTTTCACTTAATCTTCTAAAATAAGAATTGTTCTTCCAAATCATTCGAAAATCGAACTTGACCACACATGCAAGTCATAATTTTCATGACCTAAAATCCACAGTAGGTTGCGATGGCACCTAATGCTGCCGTTAGGCTAGCCCACAAGTGAAACTACCATTTATTTATTCCTTTTTTAACATTTAAAGCAAAAGGTTCCCTTTAATAGAACAAAATGAATAAGATCTCGTGTAACTGTACATGCTTTTTCTTAACAAAATACCAGCATAAAAAGTACATCCACTGTAGTGATAAAAATGATAAATACAGCAGTACATAAATATAAACCCCTTCCCCCCAAAACTTGGCGTCATAAGTACATGTGCAATCTAGAGAATATACAAAATTACAACAACTACTGTCTAAAAGTGATAAACAGAAATAGTAAATAAGGTAGAGGGAGACTCTGGTGCTGCAGATTGTTGCAAGGCAAGCACCTCACCACTAAGTCTCTGCACCCGCGTGTTGGTAGTACCCGCCTCAGTACTTCCATATAAGTATAGAAGTGTAGTGTGAGTACTGAAAACAACGTGTACCTAGTAAGTATCTAGTCTAACCTCGAAGAAGTAGTGACGAGGGGCCGACTTGACACTTACTAGAGGTCAAATAATAATATAAATACATAAAGTAGACATGGTGAGTGTACAATAAGTAACAATGAAGCAGATAAGAGTAACTACAGTAAATGCACCCATAAGTCTATATCAAAATCACTAACATCCCATAACCGACTGTGAAGGTGCTAACTCAATTATAACTAAACCAAAACTAGTTTCGATTATTAAACATGAAAATGTCAAGGCGAACGACCCGATCCCATAGGACTAGTGTTATCAACCTGCTGAGGCAAATGACCCAATCCCATAAGAGTGGTGTTACCATCATGCCGAGGCAAACGACCCGATCCCATAAGAGTAGTGTTACCATCATGCCGAGGAGAACGACATGATCCCATAAGAGTAGTGTTACCATCATGCAGAGGCAAACTGCCCGATGCCAGAAGAGTAGAGAAATTTACCTCGCTCGGGGAAGCATTTGCGAGATGAGAAGGCACGGATTTATAGCTTTTCAAGTATTTCCCAATTTTTCTAAAATAAGAAGCCAAGTCGATGCTTCCAAATTTAAATCCTCAGTATCAGTCCTAATCCAGACAATTAACACATATGATAGGCATAAACAGTACAAATAAAGGCATGATGTGAATCTAAGTCTACCCGGATATATCATGAAATATAGCTACGTACGGACTCTCATCACCTTGTGCATACGTAGATCCTAACAACAAGTAGCACACAACAATCATACACCTAGGGGATAAGTTCCAACTTACAAGGTTAGGCAAGAGACTTACCTCGATTCCAAGTCCCCAATCAAGCTCTTCAACCTTACTAGAACTCCTCAAATGATGTTGAGGGCTCCGAAACTAAACTAAAGTTATATAAGCTAATAAATATAATATTGTAAGTTCATAATTTAGCTATTATAATAGCTACCCAACCCAATTTGAAAGATTTATGAAATTCACCCCCGGGTCCACGTGCCGGGATTCCAAATTTTTTTTAATATAATTGTTACCCATGACCTCCCGAACTCAAATATATAATTTATTCCAATTTCTACCACCAAATCCATGATCTAATCCTAATTTTACTTAAACCCTAAGTTCTTCACAAATCCCACAAGTTTCACAAATTTTCCATGTTTAATCTACCTAAAATTTGTGTATTTAACTTGAAAACGAATGGAGTTTACGTACCTTGTGTTGTTGATGAGAATCCACCTCAAAAGTGCTCTCAGAATTGCCCAAGACTAAATGAAAGTGTGAGGAAAATGGCCTAAGTCTTGGATTAAAAGCCCTCACTGCCCAACGATTTTCTCACATGAGGCCACTCAATCACATATGTGGAACCATAGGGGCGGTCAAAGGGCCGCATCTGCAATCGCCCACAACCTCCACCTTCCTCGCTTCTGCGGACTGGGAGCGCTTTTGCGGACTTCTTCCGCTTCTGCGGATCCGCTACTACAGACTCCTTCAACTTTTATGATCCCCAGCTAGTCGGCCCATTTCTGCACCTGTGGTGCCTTAATCGCATCTGCGGACCTGCAAATGCAGGAAATGTCTCCCACCTGTGACCACTCAGCTCTAGCCTCATGTCCGCTTCTGCGACCATTGGGCCGCTTCTACAAGCTCGCACCTGCGGTGTCACGACCCAACCGTTCACTTTGAGGACTTACATTCCGTTCAGCTATTTGAATTCTTGAGCATCATCGTTTAATGTAATATGACTTGTTTGAATTGTTGGTTTTGGTTTTCAGGTTATTCGGGATTGATTTGGAAGAATGAATTTCATAATTGAAGCTTTAAATTGGAAGAGTTGACCAAGTGTGACTTTCAAGTAGTTGACCTCTGATCGGAGTTTTGAGGATTCCGTTAGGTCTGGATGGTGATTTTGGACTTGGGTCTATGTCCGAATTTGCATTTAGATATTTCTAGAAGGTTTCAGCGCTAATTGGCGAAGTTGGAAATTTGAAGATTTAGAATATTTATAAGTTTGACTGAGAATTGACTTTGATGATATCAGATTCAGATTGTGGTTCCGGTAATTGGAATAGCTTCGTTATATCATTTGGGACTTGTGTGCAGAATTTGTGTTAATTCCAGGTTGATTTGAGATGTTTCGGCACGAGATTTGGAAGTTGAAAGTTTACAAGTTCATTAAATTTGAATTGAGGTGTGATTTGTCGTTTTGATGTTGTTATGTGTGACTTGAGGCCTCGAGTAGTGTGTTATGGGACTTGTTTGAATGTTCGGATGGGGTCCCGAGGGGCTCAGGTATGATTTCGATTGTGTTCGGACCATTTTTCTTCATTTTGGCATTGCTGGCTTCTACTGATTTCTGGTCATATGGTTTCCTTGTTCGCGATCCCGTAGATGAATCATGATCGCGTAGAGTTATTTGATGGCTGGGGAAATTTTTTTTATTGCATTCACGATCCACAAATGCATTCGTGAAGGTTCAGGCAGTTGTTCAGTGAGTTCGCGAGTCTAGCAACGCGTTCAAGTAGAAGGAAGGAAAGCCTGAGGATGTCAGGCGTTTATTCTTCGCGGTCGCGAAGTGTCGAACACGATCGCGTAGCTCTAGGAGAATGAGTATCGCTTTCGCGACTGTGATGATGTTCGCCAAAGAGGAAATTGCAGATGGTGGGATTTGTTTTATGCTAACGCGTGGTATTGTCCGCGTTCGCGAAGTGTAATAACTGAGTAGACTCTATTAAATTCCATTTCAAGGGTTAGAGTCATTATATCATATTTGGAGCTATGGAGCTATGGAGCTCGGATTGAAGTAATTTTTAAGATAATTTTCATCATATGGATTGGGGTAAGTGTTCTCTACTCGGTTTTGATTATATTTTATGAATCTATCTTTATATTTGGCATTTAGATTACGAATTTTAAAGAGAAATTGGGGGGTTTTGCCTAAAATTTCATAGAGTGAATATTTGATATTTGAACATTGATTCAGAGTCAGATTTCAGTAAAACTAGCATGGTTGGACTCATAATTGAATAGGTTGTAGAATTTTGTGATTTTGTTGGGTTCCGAGGTGCGAGCCTTGATTTGACGTTTTGGTTGACTTTGGGCTTTTGATTAAAGATTCCACCTTTATCGATTGGTTTTTTTTTCCTTTGGCATTATTTGATGTTCTTGAGTTGCTTTTGGCTAGTTTCGAGTCGTTTGGAGGTTTTTGTTTTATTAATAGAAATTTTATTAATTGGAGGTTTGGAGGTCGGTACACGCAAGATGATATTTTTGGAGTATCGTTTGGCTTGCTTGGTATTGGATTCGGCTTGTTCGAGGTAAGTAACACTTTTAAACTTGGTGCTAAGGGTATGAACCCCTGAATATATGTGTTATGTGTTTGGTGTTGAGGTAACGCACATGCTAGGTGACGGGCGTGTGGGTGTACGCCGTGTGAATTGTGACTCAGTTAACTCTGTGGTACTATGTAGTTACCTAATATTGTCTTATCCATGAAACCTCTACGTGATAGAGTAATTGAGCTGTGATCCATGTTAGAAACCATGACTAGGTTATATGCTTATTCTATTGGAACCCACTGAAGTCACATCTGCAGTTCAGTTATTTGCTTAAATTGTAGTTACATACTCAGTCATAGTCATTCATTTGCATGTCATATCTCAGTCTCTGTTATCATTTGTTGTCACAACATGTTATCATTTTTTGGACTGATTGGCATGAGATTTTTGAGCCCTAGAGACTAAAGAGATTGATGACTAAGTTGGGGCTTGAGAGCCGGATTGTGAGTGATATTGATGGATCAGGTTGCACGCCGCACCAAGTCATATTTGCTTTATATATATTATTTAGTGGATCGGGTTGCACACCGCAACAGGCCTTATGGCTATAAGTGGATCGAGTTTCATGCCGCAATAGTCTTATGGCTATTTGTGGATCGGGTTGCATGCCGCAACAGGCCTTATGGCTATATATGGATCGGGTTGCATGCCGCAACAGGCCTTATGGCTATATATGGATCGGGATGCACGCCGCAACAGGCCTTATGGCTATATGTGGATTGGGATGCACGCCGCAACAGGCATTATAGGCTTTATTATTATTCATGGGATCGGGCTGCACACCGCAGTAGGCATAGTACAGTGCTGAGAGACTAAGTGTGCTGAGTGATTGAGCGTGATGAGTGGGAGTGTAAGACAGAGATATTGAGTACTCTAAGAGTGTGAGTACATGATTTCATCACGGTGATTCATTGCATTGACACGTATATTCGACATACAAGCATATAATGCATTTCCTCATGCTACACGGTATTGTGACAGTCATGACTTCACGTGCACATTGACATGTAGGCATAGAGATATACTTTTCTCATGCTATTTGAGATTTAAATATTTTATTTGTTGTTGAAAGTCTTTGGGAAAAATCATAATTTTCTAATATACTCATATTTTGTCGATTTTGGTGAATGATCTGGGTTTTACTGTTATTCTTGAAAAACATGCCTATTTTTTCGTAACCGTGATCAAGCTGAGCATCATATCCTTTGGTTGTCCTTGTACTACTTTTATTGTATTATTATGAGTTGTTGTTGGCTATTGGTGTTAGATTTTGACTGTTGTCCAAGCTCGTCACTGATTTCAATCTAAGATTAGGTTTGTTGCTTATTGGGTACATGCGGTCGGTTGTGCTCATACTACACTTCTGCACCTTGCATGCAGATTTTGGATGTTGATGTTGTTGTGTATAGTGGGAGCTGGAATTGAAGATGTACCTGCATTCTGTTCATAACTGCCTCTTGTTCTTTGTAGCTTCAACATTTTTAATCTGTTCATGTATATTCCAAACAGACGGTATATTTATGTCACGACCCAAGCCGGAGGGCCATGACTGGCACCCGGACCATACTTGCCGAGCACCCACGCACATTTTATCTAACCTTTCTTATTATCTATAAGGGCCAATGAGATCAGTATAAATGGTAGACATGAATCCTAAACAACCAACAAAGACAGATAATGGCATGAACATATATATCGTAGGTCGACAAGGCTGTCATGAGAGACTATACAACAAAAATTCGTCGAAAAGGCAATCCAAACTATACATGAGTCGAGACCTGTCTATGAGCCTCTAAAGGATCATAAGTGCTGCAACATTGCCAGAACAGGGCCCCAACATACCCATAACGCCTATAACAAAGATGCATACCAAGATCACGGCAAGTTCAGAAAAGGGATTCGCCAATAACCGCTAACTGGGCAGCCTACTATGGTGGGGGAGCTTCGCCTACCTGTCTATCAGGACCTACAGCACGACATGCAGCGTCCACAAATAAAAGGACGTCAGTACGAATAAAGTACTGAGTATGTAAGGCAGGAAAGCATATGTGAGAACAATAATGTAAAAAGGGATAGAAAATATACAACCTGTAACATGTAGGTTTCTCTGAGGGCTACTGACATGAATGCATGATGCATATATATATACACACACACACACACACATACACATAAACTTTTAAAACATATGCCTCTGTGGGCATCATTATCATCATATCGTACCCGGCCCTAATAGGCTCGGTAAAAACGTACCCGGCCATCATAAGGCTCGGTAGAATCGTATCCGGCCACGTGGAGCTCGGTAAAACCCAACTGATCAGTGGTTGCACAATAGGTGCCGTACTCGACCGACTATAGTGCCGCTCGGTAGAGTAAAACAGATACATATATATGATGCGTGCTGGACTCATTGGAATAACATTTTGAACCTTTTAGAGTGACGTAAGGTCAATATCCTCCGTACACGTTATTTGGATTAACTCTTCATCAAGAATCTTATAAGAATCAGGAAGTACCAACAATATTGATAACATAAGAATAAGAGAAATAACATCAATATCAATCGTTCCATAAGAAGGGAACAATATAAGTACTACTAGCTTCTAGGAGTGGAGTATCTTTGGGAGCTCGTTCATTACATTATGTACAATCGGAGTCACGCAAAAGAAGGAAAGGGATAGCCTCGCATACCTTGTATATACTACCCAATCTCAAGCTATGAAAATGCCACGACTCCTTAGTCTACAATAATAGAAATAACACTATCCTTATCGTTTAAGCGTCGTAACTATTATGTATCAACCGTAACCTATTTTACTATGAAACCGATAGCACCTCCCCTATTTATATGACTTCCCACAAGTTCAAAAATCACCAAACAGCCCAAACAACATCAATAATAATCATATTGAGCCTCCCGAAACAGTCCACCCACCAACAACATTACTAGCAAGCCTTTCGACATATATCTCACAAGTTCTAGCTTCAACGACTTAGCCGTACTTGGATAATCTTAAATACATGTAGGTTAAGAGCTTCCTTACCTTTAAACAGAAATAACAACTCCAATTTGACCTTAATTGACCACGAAATATCCCTCCAACGTTGCCACAAGAACAAGGGAGCGAAGCTAGCAATCAATTAGGGTTTTTCGGCACTAGAATCACTTTAGAAGGCTTGAAATCACCTAGGGTTGATATTAAAACTTGAGGGAGTATTTTAAAGAACATAAACGGCTTAAAACAACCTCCCACACGAGCTGGAACAACACAAAAATCAGTAACAACAAGAAGAGCAAGAAACTTACTAGCACCACGGGATTCTCGACACTTGATTTGTGTTGTTTGCCCTTTGTTTTAGTCTTTGATCGTGAGAGAACCTTGAGAGAGTGTTATTAGGGTTCTAGGGTCTTCATATACTGAAAAATAATGACTTAAAACGGGATTGAGGCGTGTTATATACATCTACAAGTCTTGACCGCCTATGTGGGCCCCACAGAGAGCTGCTTGGCGCAGTCTCGCGAAAACGCGAATATCTCTCACCTCGGAGATCATATCGACAAACGGTTTTATAAGTTAGAAACTATACTCATAGATCTTGAATTTGGTGGGTAAATCACCCCGTAATTTCAAGTAAATTGGGAGAAACGCTTAGTGACATTTGACCTAAAGTATAAGTAAAATTACGAACGTAAGTTGCGACAACTTTTGTCGACTTTTGTTTCATATCTCCTTTGACTTCAAGACTTATGAAACTGATATTATATGATTCAAATACCTTAAAACATAACCTCTTGGTAATTTTAATCACCTCTAGATTTACCCCAAAATACGAGTTACAACATCCTTGATTCATTTAACTTCTAACACTTGTTAACCACTCTTATACACCCTTGCATCATTTAAGACCAATAGGACTAAAATCTCAAGGTAATCTCTTTTCGAACCTACATAGACTAACTTACGGCGTAAGCTAATGTATGCAAATATGGGTTGTAACTATTTATTTCATACCAGCTTTGTAAACTCTAAATTTTAGAAGTTCATGATTCGTACTATCAATCCTTGGGAGTTTTCTAAAAGCATAGTTATTTCATCATTTATTTTCTCAGTTAGATCAAATTGAATTGGGTTATTTGTAATTCTCTTACCTAGCGGGTTGGGTTAGGTACCATCACGACTAGTTAGATTTTGGGTCGTGACAAGTTGGTATCAGAGCTCTAGGTTCATAGGTGCTATGAGTCATGAGCAAGTGTCTAGTAGATTCTTGAAGATCGGTATGATGACGTCCGTACCTATCTTTGAGAGGCTACGGGCATTTAGGATAAACTTACCATCTTTCTTTCCCTATCGTGCAACATCGATTCAGCTTGAAGCGTATCTATTTGAATTCTTTCCACGCACTCGTATGAACATGCGAGCGCTCGGTATCAATTGTACATCGATGGATTGGGGATTGCATGGATGAGGTGCGAGATGTGTTTTCTATGTTTTGGTGATGGGCCTGTCCAGAGGACTTGACGCCAGGTTTGGACCGCAAATTAGGCTCGATAGTTTCGGTTGTGTGAGCATGTGCTTTTGGACTTCTATGTCTTGTGGTGTCCCTATAAGTGGGACTAGGGGATCGGTGGGCAATTGGATAGCTATTTGATGAGTAGGATGTGACTGCGGGATGTGTTCAGATGGTTTGAATGTGAAGAGAAGAGTTTGCTTGAGATGTGAAAAGGTCTATTAGATGCTTGATTTCGGTGGATGTGTCATATGGTCTTGAGTTATGAAGGTTTTTTAGTGATTCTTTCGTGTTATTTCATTTGTGGAATGAAGTAGGTTTTTGTTTCTTGTTGATGAGTTTAGACTCAGGAAGATTAAGTGATTGCGTAGTAGTTGTGGTTGTGAAAGGGTGTAGAGAGATGTCAGTTTGAAGCTAAGCAGGTGGGTTATCACCTGCGAGGCAATCTACGAATGTGTGACCCTTATGATGGTTGTGTGGAGAGTTCTTGCTACCAGTGTGTTATGTGTGTTTCAATTTGGTTTGAATCACTTGAGGAGGTTGACCTGACGGTCACGAGGATGAATGCGAGCTTAGCGGATGATTTGAGGTATTTTATGGTTGGTGTTGCATGAACTTGTGAAGAATTTAGTTGAATCTCACTGCATTATTATGGCAGTAATAGAGTATGGGTATGGTGAGTTATCGAATGTTTCGATCTTTGGCTTTGAACCAATTGGAGGAGCCTACTATCGAATATTTGATTGCATGGTTATAACTTAAATATTAATTTTGGTCTGAGGCATACTTGTGGATCAGTTCTAACTTGCAGAGGTTGAGATCGAGGATGACTCGAGTAAGGGAATTTCTGGATATGGGTTATATTACACTTTGGGTATATGGAAATCGTGGGATGATTTGAATAATTATTTGTGAGAGGTGAAGTATGAATAAAGTAGGAATTTACTCGGTTGCGTCAAGACGGGGTTACTTTCTTGGGTGTTGTTGTGCTAATAGGGCACAAGTCGTTTGGTCTGCTTGGGCACTGCAATTGAGGTTTGAGCAGAGTGGATGACTCTCGAGCATGTTCTAATGGATTCAAGATGTATATGTAGCAATTGAGAACTTTTTTTGGATTTGTATATGGCTAAAATCTGAGATTTCCATCGGATGGTATCGGGACTTGCGGTATTTCTGTATCACTATGGATTCTACATTGCAGTATCATAAGGGTAAAAGGAAACAATCTCTTCAGAGTGGGTGTCTTGGTTGTGGTACTTTTGGGTGCTTAAGAGGGAATACAACGGCTTATGGGCCTTAGGGCGGTGTGGTTTTATGCTAGGATCTCTTGTGGTGAACTTTGGGTAAGAATCGTGGAGTTCTGGAATGGGGAAATGTCAATTGAAGGTAATTCGGAAGGAACTCGGAGAAATAAGGCAGCTTGGTAGTAGGTTGGATCAGCACGATAATGGATATGATTGGTTCTTTGGGTACTTATGATGTGGTGAGTCTCTGCAGGTGTTTTGTGGAAACACTCTTGAACTTTGGCAGCTAGTGTGACTTGGTTGAGTTAGGGGGATTCAGTTCTGATAACTTGGTTATGTACAAATAGGTTCCGAAGTGTCCTCGATGATTTTTTCCACAACTTGAGATGGGTATTATCTACACATATGAGGGGTATATGGTGTGTTGTGATTTTATCCTGGATGGGATCAAGCGGAAGGTTTTTGACTTACCAGGTAAGTATTCTGCTTGTGACTCAAAGATGATTACGAGATTTTCGTGCTTTTCATATGATGGCATGATAGATGCGATGCATCTTGTGGGATTGAGATTTTCATGTACAAGGTGACGGTTCAGTTTTGAGGGGAAGGTCATGAATTCTTAGACAATATGGAGGGCTTCATATGACTAGATTAGTGATATTACTACTTGGTATTGCCTAAGAAGAGTGCGTACTTCAAAAGGTGCATTGTGTTTTGACTTACGAATGCTTCATTGATATTGCGGTACTCACCTAGTCGATTGACTGCTGATGTTCAAATTTTTGCTACGTGGGCACAGAAGAATTGTAGAAATATTCCTCATGGGATGATCGTGTATGAGAGATATGTTAGACATGCGGTGGAGTTGGGATCATATATGGTGATTCGTGTGTTCTATGGATTTGAAAACTGGAAGTTCTCACGAGCAGTTCGTGGTTGCGGACTGTGAAGATGTGGCAAAGGTTAGCCAGACGGTGGTACGTATTATCCTTAAAACCTTATGGACTATTGGTAGGCCCAATGAGGATGTGTATTCTACACCGGGTCAGATTTGTTGACTTTGTACTGCTATTGTTGAGGGATGTGCCATTCGGGTAGAATTGATGTTATTTGTATCTGATTTGTTCTAGGTGTTACTCTTTTATGCTACGAGGGGTGGTGATTCGTAGGTTATATGCACACATGGTGCGGTTCCATTTGGGCCTTATAGCAAAATTTGAGCGAGATGGTGATTGGGGTGTGGAATAGTTGATTGCGCCTTGGTTATGGCATTTATGGGCCGTGGTATATTATGTTATTTGTTTCTCCATGGTTATGGTCACGCACTTGTGTACCAGGTGTCGGATTGCGTGTAGTTGTTGATTTTGGGCATTGTGGCTTGAGGTATTTCATATGAACCGGTGTTTGGATGGGTCACGCATTGCAGCGAAGCTATGTTGGGATATGATCCATTGTGTTAGATTCATGTGCCTTGATCCTATTACGTGTGATGGGTTCATATCATCGCGTTGTGGTGGTACTTGTTGAGCTTGCAGGATGATTCTCTTATTTGACTCATTTTCCATGATTGAGTACATTTGAATTGTTGCTTATTGGTGCACAGATTGAACGAGTTGTGGCTTTAGGTTGTATTGGTATGGCATGTCAATAAAATGGTTACGTTTTATGAGATGAGGTCCTCTGACCTAGAATAGGTACTATTGGATTTGATTACAGTATGTATGGAGGAATAATATCGCAAGTCGGCTTACTATTTGGCTTTGGTTCTTGTCAAACGAGGGAGAGCTCCATGATTTGTTGAGTTGATGAGTGGTTATCAGTTTTTGCATGTTTCATTCATTATTTGCAGTGTACGAAGGTTTAGAACAGGGTTTTAATTGATATGAGGTTTGTTACAGGTACCAGGTTTGTTTTGAGCAGTTACGGAGATCGGGAGTTTTGCTACGAGCATGCGAGTGTGTGATATGTCATGTGATTATATCTTGGGCTATGGTTAAGGCTTGATACAGCTTGTTCAGACTTATACAGTGCATAGATGCGAGATTCATGTCTTGTAAGAAATTATGGATGTTGGAAATGGGTTCTAAGCCTTACAGACTAAGGTTGAAGTAATGATCTTCAGTTATGTTGCTGTCAGGCTTATATGGAATAGGGTTACGTGGGATCACCCTTGGGCATGTGCATGGTAAGGTTACATGGCGATTTGATGGCTTTGGAATGACTCTTGGCATGTTCGAGGGTAAACATATGTTTAAGTGGGGGAGAATGTAACGACCCAGCCGGTCGTCTTGAGCATTTGCATTCCATTCAACTATTTGAATTCTTGAGCAACATTGTATGATGTAATATGGCTTGTTTAAATTGTCGATTTTGGTTTTCTGGTTATTCGGGATTGATTTGGAAGAATGAATTTCATGATAGAAGCTTTAAGTTGGAAGAGTTGACCAAGTTTGACTTTTGACTAGTTGACCTTGGATCGGAGTTTTGAGGGTTCCTTTAGGTCCGCATGGTGAGATGTCTTGGGCGTATACTCGGATTTTCATTTGGATATTGCTACAAGATTTTGGCGCTAATTGGCGAAGTTGGACATTTGATAGTTTGGAATATATAAAAGTTTGACCGAGAGTTGACTTTGATGATATCAGGTTGGGATTGTAGTTCTGGGAATTAGAATAGCTTCGTTATGTCATTTGGGACTTGTGTGCAAAATTTGGGTTCATTTTGGGTTGATTTTATATGTTTTGGCACGAGTTTTGAAAGTTGAAAGTTGAAAGTTTACAAGTTCATTAAGTTTGAAGATTCATCGTTTCGATGTTGTTATGAGTGATTTGAGGCCTTGAGTAGGTCTGTGTTGTGTTATGGGACTTGTTGGAATGTTCGGACGGGGTCTCGAGGAGCTCAGCCATGATTTGAATTGTGTTCGGACCATTTTTCTTCATTTCGGCATTGCTAGCTTTTGCTGAGTTCTGGGCATCTGGTTTCCTAGTTCGCGATCGTGTAGAGTGAATCACGATTGCGTAGAGTTGTTTGATGGGTGGGGAAAATTGTTTAGCACGTTCACGAGTCCACAGACGTGTTCACGAAGGTTGAGGCAATTGTTCAACGCGTTCGCGAGTCCAGCGACGCGTTTTCGTAGAAGGAAGGAAGGCCTGAGGATGTCAGGCGATTATTCTTCGCGGTCACAAAGTGTTAAACGCAATCACGTAGCTCTAGGAGAATGACCATCGCGTTCGCGACTGTGATGGGGCGTTCGCGAAAGAGGAAATTGCAGCTGGTGGGATTTGTTCTATGCGAACACGTGGGATTGTTCGTGTTTGAGAAGTGTAATAACTGGGCAGACTCAATTAAATTCCATTTCGAGGGTTAGAGTCATGTTATCATATTTGGAGCTATGGAGCGCGGATTGAAGCAATTTTTGAGATGATTTTCACCATATGGATTGGGGTAAGTGTTCTGTACTCGGTTTTGATTGTATTTCATGAACCTATCTTCTTATTTGGCATTTGGATTATGAATTTTATAGAGAAATTGGAGGGTTTTGCCTAAAATTTTGTAGAGTGAATATTTGAGTTTTGAACATCAATTCAGAGTCGGATTTGAGTGAAACTAGCATGTTTGGACACGTAATTGAATGGGTTATCGGATTTTATGAGTTTTGTCGGGTTTCGAGGTGTGGGCCTAGGTTTGACTTTTTGATTGACTTTGGGCTTTTGATTAAAGATTCCACCTTTATCGATTTGGTTTGTTTCTTTGGCATTATTTGATGTTCTTGAGTTGTTTTTGGCTAGTCTCGAGCCATTCGGAGGTCGGTAAGCGCGGGATGGTATTTTTGAAGTATCGTTTAGCTTATTCGATATTGGATTCTGCTTTTTCGAGGTAAGTAACACTTCTAAACTTGGTGCTGAGGGTATGAACCCCTGAATATATGTGTTATGTGCTTGGTGTTGAGGTGACGCACATGCTAGGTGACGGGTGTGTGGGCGTGCACCGTGTGAATTCTGACTCGGTTAACTCTGTGGTACTCTGTAGTTACTTTAATCTTGTTTTATCCATGAAACCTCTACGTACTAGAGTAATTGAGTTGTGATCCATGTTAAAAACCATGACTAGGTTATATGCTTATTCTCTTGGGACCCACTAAGATAATATCTGTTGTTGAGTTATTTGCTTAAATTGCAGTTACATACTCTGTCACAGTCATTCATTAGCATATCATATCTCAGTCTCAGTCTCTGTTATCATTTGTTGTCACAACAAGTTATCATTGTTTGGACTGATTGGCATGAGATTTGTGAGCCCGAGAGACTGGAGAGATTGATGACTGAGTTGTGGCCTGATAACCAGATTGTGAGTGATATTGATGGATCGGTCTGCACACCTATAATATTTAGTGGATTGGGTTGCGGGCCGCAACAGGCCTTATGGCTATATGTGGATCGGGTTGCACGCCGCAACATGCCTTATGGCTATATATGGATCAGGTTGCACGACGCAACAGGGCTTATGGCTATATGTGGATCGGGATGCACGCCGCAGCAGGCCTTATAGGCCTTATGATTATTTTTTGATAGGATCCGGCTGCACGCCGCAGGAAGCACAGTACAGTACTGAGAGACTAAGTATGCTGAGTGATTGAGTGTGATGAGTGGGAGTGTGAGACAGAGATATTGAGTACTCTGAGATTGTGAGTACATGAGTTCATCACTGTGATGCATTGCATTGACATGTTAATTTGACATACAGGCATAGACATGCCTTTCCTCATGCTACACGGTATTGTGACAGTCATGATCGGAGGCGGATGTAGAGTGGCAACAGCAAGTTTAACGGAACCCAGTACTTTCGGGGCAAATCATAAATTTTTGTATAAAATTTTACTAAAATTATAATAAATAATAGGTTTGAACCCATAATTTAAAAATATAATATGTTCATACCAAAAAACCTTCAGGGTTGAACCCAAAGAACTTAAATCATGCATCCGTCTCTCGTCATGACTTCACATGCACATTGACATATAGGCATAGAGATGTACTTTCCTCATGCTATATGAGATAAATATTTTAGCTGTTGTTGAAAGTCTTTGGGAAAAATCACAATTTTCTAATATACTCATATTTTGGTGATTTCGGTGAATGATTTGGGTTATACTGTTATACTTGAAAAGCATGCTTATTTTTTGGTAACTGTGAACGAGGTGAGCATCATATCCTTCAGTTGTCCTTGTACTACTTTTATTGTATTGTTAAGAGTTGTTGTTGGCTATTGGTGTTGGACTCTGACCGTTGTCCAAGCTCGTCACTGCTTTCAACCTGAGGTTAGGTTTGTTACTTATTGGGTACGTGGGCTCGGTTGTACTCATACTACACTTCTACACCCTGCGTGCAAATTTTGGATGCTGATGTTGCTGTGTATGGCGGGAGCTGGAGTTAAAGATATACCCGTGTTCCGATCATAGCTGCATCTTGTTCTTGGTAGCTTTAGAATTTTTAATATGTTCATGTATATAGATAGTGTATTTATTTCATACCAGCTTTGTAAACTCTAAATCTTAGAAGCTCATGATTTGTACTACCAGTCCTTGGGATTTTCTATAAAAGCACAGTTGTTTCATCAATGATTTTCTCAGTTAGATCTAATTTTAATTGGATTATTGTTAATTCGTTTACCTAGCGGGTTGGGTTAGGTGCCATCACAACTAGTTGGATTTTGGGTCATGACAAGTTGGTATAAGAGCTCTAGGTTCATAGGTTCTATGAGTCATGAGCAAGTGTCTAATAGAGTCTTGTCGATCGGTATGATAACGTCCATACCTATCTTTGAGAGGCTACATGTCATTTAAGATAAACTTCCCATCTTTTTTCCATATCGTGGCATCGATTCAGCGTGAAGCATATCTCTTTGAATTCATTCCACACACTCATATGCGCATTCAGCGCTCAGTATCAGCTGTACATGTACGGCATGTGGATTGCAAGGATGAGGTGCGAGATGTGTTTTCTGTGGTTTTGTGATGGGCCTGTCTAGAGGACTTGAGGCCCGGTTTGGACCGCAACTTAGGCTCGATACTTTCAGTTGTGTGAGCATGTGCTTTTGGACTCTATGTCCTGTGGTGTCCCAATGAGTGGGACTAGAGGCTCGGTGAGTGATTGGATGGCTATATGATGAGTAGGATGTGACTGCGGGATGTGTTCAGATGGTTTGAATGTGACGGGAAGAGTTTGCTTGAGATGTGAAAAGGTCTATTAGATGCTCGATTTCTGTGAATGTGTCATACAGTCTTGAGTTATGAAGGTTTTTTAGAGATTCTTTCGTGTTATTTCATTTGTGGAACAAAGTAGATTTTTATGTCTTGTTGATGAGTTTAGACTCAGGAAGATTAAGTGATTGCGTAGTAGTTGTATGTTACAACCCGTAATTTCGTATGTTAGATTACGCTGTAAGATAGTTTACATATAGAGCCTAAGAACTGGAAAAGAGTCCAAAAAGTCAAGAAAAAAGCAAAGGGCTTCGCAATGCTGGGTATGCTACCGCAAAACCCACATGCGGGCCGCAAATCAAACACTGAGACCGCAGACCAAGGCAGATTTCTGGACAAAGATCAGTGCCAGAAATGCGGTCATAAGTGCGGTCGCATTTTCAAAATGCGAACCGCAAATTAGGCCTCCTGTATCGCAGAATGAGACAGATTTCTAGGCTGGGATTTGCGTCCAAAATGCGAACTGCATGTTGGTTCTGCGACGTGAATGCAATCGCAGACTGGTAGACGACAGGCACGTGCGTCACTTATTTACTGACCTATAAAAGGGGCATAGACCAGTTATCTCGCCATTTTCTGAAACCCAAACCGAGTGGAACTCCCTTCAACCCTTCTCAAGAATCCCACACAAGCCCTAACCAAATTCCCTCTCTTTCAAGTTCTAATTGGGGAGAGAAATCTGAAAATTGAAGAATTAAGGGAAAAGCCCTAACTGATTTTCCTCTCTCTCAAGCCCTAATTGGGAGTGAAACCTAGAAGTTGAAGAACCAAGGAAGAGGGCTGAGTTATCCCACATGCAAGGTAAGTTACTACTCCCTTTCATGCATTCTTTCTCTTGGGAATTCTTGGAAACTCGTTTTATGCATGTTGGAAGCCGTATGTTTAAGTCAATCACTGATAACGGACTGGGTTGTGGTTGTATTGGGTTGCTGTTGGGTTGCATGTCTTGCTACTATTGTTGTGGAGTTTTAACGGGAGAAGGGTGTGGAGAAACACCATATAAATTTAGGGCTGTGGTTGGTTGTAACTATAACGTTTAGAGGATAACGATAGAATCATTTCTTTCATTGTAAACTAAGGAATTGTGACTGTGCGAAGCTTGAAATTGGCATAGAGAATACCAGGTATGTGAGACCGTCCCTTTCTTTCTTTTGCACGACTCTAATTGAATACAATGCAATGAACGAGCCCCAAAGATACTCTATTCTTAGAAGCTAGGAGTGCTTATATTGTTTCCCCTCTTATGGGAGGATTGATGTGTTGTTATTTCTTCGACCTTACGTCACCATAAAAGTATGATTCATATGAGTCCAGCATGCATTATCTATTTTACTCTACCGAGCCGTGCTATAGTCGTCCGGTTATGGCACCTATTGTGCAACCATACGTATGTATATGTTTTATTCTACCGAGCCGCGCTATAATCGGTCGGGTATGGCACCTATTATGTAACCACAGATCAGTTGGGTATGATGATGATAAGGCCCACAGAGGCGTATGTATATGATGCTGATAAGGCCCATAGAGGCGTATGTATATGATGATGATAAGGCCTACAGAGGCGTATGTATATGATGAATTTAAAAAGGATATATATGTATATGCATGTGCACATCAGGCATGTCATGATTTGTCGCCCTCAGAGGCATCCAGACGGTACAGGTTGTGTGTTTCTTATCCTAATGCATGTTACTGTTCTTATATTATGTTCTTGTCTTACATACTCAGTACATTATTCGTACTGACGTCCTTTTATTTGTGGACGCTGCATGTCGTCCTGCAGGTCCAGACAGACAGGTAGACGAGGCTCCCCTACCATAGTAGGCTGTCAAGTTCGGCGGATATTGGCGAGATCCATCCTTCGGACTTGCCGTAGTCTTGGTATGCATTTTGTTATAGGCATTATGGGCATGTCGGGGCCCTGTTCCGACACAGGTTGCATTGTCTGTCCTCTTGTAGAGGCTCATAGTCAATAGATAGTGGGTTGACTTACGTACAGTTGGAATTGCCTTGTCGGCAAATGTATCTTTTATTATATAGTTTTTGTATGACGTCGTGTCAGCCATGGTATATTATATATGTATGTGCATATCATTGTATGGTATTTCTACTGATACGTATGAATATGTCGTTATCGGAAGGTTTGAATGGATTATGATTATCGTTTGCCATTTATACTAGCCTCGTCGGCCTTATAAGATAATAAGAAAGGTAAGATGAAAGGTACGCCGGCGCCCGGCGAGTAGGGTCCGGGTGCCAGTCGTGGCCCTCCGGCTTGGGTCGCGACATTATGGCTGGGAAAGGGTATAGAGAGATGTCAGTTTGAAGCTAAGCAAGTGGGTTATCACCTGCGAGGTAATCTATGGATGTGTGACCCTTATGATGGTTGTGTGGAGAGTTTCTTGCTACCAGCGTGTTATGTTTGTTGCGATTTTGTTTGGATTGCTTGAGGAGGTTGACTTGACTGTCGTGAGGATGAATGCGAGCTTAGCGGATGATTTGAGGTATTTTATGGTTGGTGTTACATGAGCTTGTGAAGAATTTAGTTGAATCTCGCCGCGTTATTATGGCAGTATTAGAGTATGGGTATGGTGAGTTATCGAATGTTTTCATCTTTGGCTTTGGAACAAGTGGGGGAGCATGATATCGACGTTTTGATTGCATGGTTATGTTTCAAATATTAGTTTTGGTCTAACGCATACTTGTGGATCGCTAACTTGCAGAGGTTGAGATCGAGGATGACTCGAGTAAGAGAATTTCTGGATACGGGTGTATATGGAATGATGACTGAGTTGGGGCTTGGGAGCCGAATTGTGAGTGATATTGATGGATCGGGCTGCATGCCGCAGCAGGCCATATTTTCTTTATATGTATTATTTAGTGGATCAGGTTGCATACCACAACAGGCCTTATGGCTATATGTGGATCGGGTTGCACTCTGCAGCAGGCTTTATGGCTATATGTGGATCACGCCGCAACAAGCTTTATAGGCTTTATTATTATTGATGGTATTAGGTTGCACGCCGCAATAGGCACCATACAGTGTTGAGAGACTGAGTGTGCTGAGTGATTGAGCGTGATCAGTGGGAGCGTGGACAGAGATTTTGAGTACTTTAAGATTGTGCGTACATGAGTTCAATACGATGATGCATAGAATTGACATGTATATTTTACATACAGGAAAAGAGATGCATTTTCTCATGCTACACGGTTTTGTGAAAGACATGAATTCACATGCACATTGACATGAGAGATTGATGATTGAGTTGGGGCCTGAGAGCCGGATTGTGAGTGATATTGATGGATTAAGCTGCACGCTGCAGCAGGCTGTTGCTTCCTTACGCACACGCAAGTATACGTGATCGACAAGTAATATAGGACAATGAGTCCGGATTATCGTACCCAAGGGACTTAAGTTAACTACTTTATAACAACTAATATGGTTATCTAATCAAGTAAAGATCAAGTTTAGTATATGGTTTATTCTAAATTGTAATTCTAATTTAATCTAAGAATTGCAAAGAACAAATATGTATTTTGTAATCAATGAAACAAAGATTCCAGGGTTGTGATTTTGTTTCCAATCCTATTGCGTTCTAATTGACTTATCGTTCATATAGTTAATGTAAGATTGCTAATTAATCGATAATGATACTCATAGCCTTCTTCCGAAGTACTATTCGCCTATTCCTAACAAGATTAATGCCTATATTCCTATGGAATTAATCTAGCAAGAATGCATGAAGAACACGATTCTATAATTAAGCATGGTGATTAAGTATATTCCTATCCTAACCACGAATCCGCTCTTTTTAACAAAGTTAAGAACATGCTTTCTTCAATCCTTATTCTAATCTAGACTTGGTTTTCCCAAACATAGCAGAGATAATTGATAGA
>MCJB01022440.1:3670-82054 GCA_002018475.1 Nicotiana obtusifolia | reverse complement strand
GGGGGCAGATCGATCTATTTGGTTCCACTGACCGTTTGACCCTTACATTGGTTCCTAGCGATCTTCATATAGTCCCCTTGGAATCGAGGCAAGCAAATGAAACATCTTTAAGGTTGAGCACCAAATTAGTGAACTCCGATGAATGACTGATCTATGTTAGCACGACATATAGTTGCCTCATTAAAAACCTTGCCGTAAAACCCAATTTGGGACAAAACCGGTCGAAGGGAAAAAGAGTGCAACGTGCGCTTTCAGTCCTAATGCCTTGTGCTTACTTTTTTGATATTGATCCATCCTGCATGCGTCAGTACCAATAACAAAATGAAAAGAAAAAAAAAGACGAAGTAAATTACCTTAACAATAGTACCTCTTCAAGTGACTCACATTCCAATTATTTGGCAGCTGCTTGCCATCCATAGTCCCGAGCTTGTAAGATCCTTTTCCGGTGACCTTTAATACAGTATAGGGACCTTCCCAGTTCGGTCCCAATTTTCCTTCATTGGGGTCTCGGGCATTGGGCGTGACTCTTCTAAGTACCAAGTCCCCAGCGCTAAAGTATCGGAGACGAGTTCTCCGATTGTAGTACCTCTCAATCTTTTGTTTCTGAGCAGCCAATCGGACTAGAGCGGCTTCCCTTTTTTCATCTAAGAGTTCCAGACTAATATTCATAGCCTCTTGGTTGGACTCTTCGGTTGTGTGTTGAAACCTGATGCTTGGTTCGCCCACCTCGACCGGTATCAATGCTTTGGTGCCATATACTAAGGAAAACGGGGTGGCCCCGGTACTGGTTTTCTCGGTCGTTCGGTACGCCCATAAGACTTCGGGCAGCATTTCCCTCCATTTTCCTTTAGCATCGGCCAGCCTTTTCTTCAAGTTTTGGATTTTGGTTTTGTTGGCCGACTCTGCTTCACCGTTGCCACTGGGGTGATATGGAGTCGACAATATTCTCTTGATCTTGTTATCTTTGAAGAACTTGGTTATTTTACCTCCGACGAACTGTTTGCCATTATCGCACATGATTTCTGAGGGCATCTCGAACCGGTAAATGATGTGGTCCCATATGAAGTCAATCACCTCTTTTCCCTGATCTTCTCGTAGGCCTGTGCTTCCACCCATTTAGAAAAATAGTCAGTCATAAGAAGAATAAATTAAGCTTTACCTGGTGCTCGAGGGAGGGGACCGACAATGTCCATCCCCCACTTCATAAATGGCCATGGCGATATGACCGAATGCAGGGTTTCTACAGGCTGGTGGATCATCGGTGCATGTCTTTGGCATCCACTGCATTTGCGTACGAACTCCTTTGCATCTTTCTCCATGTTGTTCCAGTAATAGCCGGCCCGAATTACTTTTCGAACTAACGAATCGAAACCAGAATGGTTGCCGCAAGCTCCTTCGTGTATTTATTTTAGGATGTACTCGGTGTCTCCAGGCCCAAGGCATATGGCGAGAGGGCCATTGAATGTCCTCCTGTACAATGTCCCATCATCAGCCAAACAAAATCGGGCCGCCTTTGCGCGCAACGCTCTCGATTCTTTGGGATCGGATGGTAATTTACCCGAGCTAAGATACTCCACGTACTTATTTCTCCAATACCAGGTCAAGCTTGTTGAGTTGACCTCGGCATGACCTTCTTCCACCACCGACCTTAACAGCTGCACGACTTTTTCAGAGTCGATTTCTTCGTCTTCGACCGACGATCCTAAGTTGGCGAGGGCATCAGCTTCGCTATTTTTTTCTCGAGGTATGTGCTGTAGGGTCCATTCCTTAAACTTGTGTAATGTAACCTGAAGTTTATCCACATACCTTTGCATACGCCCTTCCCTGACTTAGAACGTTCTATTTACTTGGTTGACGACAAGGAGGGAATCGCACTTGGCCTCGATTACTTCCGCTCCCAGGTTTTTGGCCAATTCTAGACCTGCAATCATAGCCTCATACTCGGACTCATTGTTAGTCAGTTTTATAGTCTTAATAGACTGTCTAATCGTATTCCCGGTCGGGGGTTTAAGCACGATACCTAACCCCGACTCATTTGAATTTGAGGCACCGTCTATGAACAAAGTCCACACTCCCGAAGGAGTCCCCGATTTAATCATGAGTTCTTTCTCGACTTCGGGGACGAACGACGGCGTAAAATCAGCGACAAAATCGGCCAGTACCTGAGACTTTATCGAGGTTCGAGGTCGATACTCGATATCATACCCACTAATTTCGATGGCCCATTTGGCCAATCGACCTGACAACTCAGGTTTGTGCATAATATTTATAAGTGGGTAAGTTGTCACCACGCATATCGGGTGACACTGAAAGTACGATTTCAATTTTCTAGAGGCACTCAACAAGGCGAGTGCTAGTTTTTCTAAGTGTGGGTACCTGGTTTCGGCTTCTCCTAATGTTCTACTGACGTAGTAAATGGGAAACTGCATACCTTGTTCTTCTCGGACCAGAACCCCGCTAACTGCTATCTCCGATACGGTGAGGTAAAGGTATAACTGCTCGCCTGCTTTCGGTGTATGTAGTAACGGAGGGCTAGAAAGATACCTTTTTAGTTCCTCCAATGCATGTTGGCATTCCGGACCCCACGTGAATTCGTTCTTCTTCTTTAGCAGATTGAAGAACCGATGACTCCTATTCGATGATCTCGATATGAACAGGCCCAATGCTGCTATCCGGCCAGTCAATTTCTACACGGCCTTGACGCTGTCGATGACCGTTATGTCCTCGATGGCCTTAATTTTATCGGGGTTGACTTCTATTCCCCGATTTGAGACCATAAAGCTAAGGAACTTCCCTGAGCCTACACCGAATGCGCATTTCTCCGGATTCAACTTCATGTTGTATTTCTTCAGAACGTCAAACGTTTCCTGCAAATGACTTAAATGGTCCTCTACTCGCAGGGACTTAACCAACATGTCATCGATATAAACTTCCATTAAGCCCCTGCATTTTTAAGCCCGAAAGGCATCACATTATAGCAATAGGTACCATACTTGGTGATGAGGAATGTTTTTTCTTGGTCATCCTTATCCATTTGTATCTGGTTATACCCAGAGAAGGCGTCGAGAAAACTAAGAGTCTCGTGGCCGGCGGTCGCATCGATCATGCGATCGATGTTGGGCAAGGGGAAAGAGTCCTTGGGACATGCTTTATTTAGGTCTTTATAGTCTATACACATCCTAAGTTTGTTCCCCTTTTTAGGGACGACAACTACGTTAGCTAACCATTCTGGGTACTTAATCTCCCGAATGGACCCTATATTTAAGAGTTTATTTACCTCGTCTTTGATGAAGGCCTGTTTAGCTTCGGATTGAGGTCTCCTCCTTTGTTTGATCGGCCGGAACTTTGGATCGACGCTTAGCTTGTGCGTTGCTATTTTCGGCGGTATGCCTATCATGTCTAAATGGGACCAAGCAAAGGAATTTTCATTAGGTGAAAGGAAAGTAATTAGTTTGGCCCTGAGCTCGGAGTTTAAGCCCGAGCCCAGGTATACCTTTCGATTGGGTGCGTCGCTGCTGATTGAGATTTGTTCGAGCTCTTCAATTGTTGATTTGGTTGTGTCGAACTCATCCGGAGCAATAAATGATCGGGGTATCCCGTAACTATCGGCGTCGAGCTGATCTTGTTCACCCCCGTTTGTTGAAGGTGGCCTCTCTGATTGCTATTTGGCCTTCTAGGGAGGAACGGTAGGTTTTGACGCCGCCTCTTCCACTGCGAACATTTCCCTTGCAGCATGTTGTTCTCCATATACGGTAACGACCCCCTCAGCTGATGGAAACTTCAGCATTTGATGTAATGTTGAAGGTACGGCTTTGATGTCGTGTATCCAAGGCCTTCCGAGCAAGGCGTTATATCTCATATCGCCTTCAATCACGCAAAATTTTGTCGCCTTGATAGTTCCCGCGATATTCACCATTAGTGTTATTTCACCCTTGGTTGTTTCTGAAGCAATGTTAAAGTCGTTGAGGACCCAGACGGCGCTAATCTGGTTTGACAACCCCAATTGTTCAATAACCCAAGACCGAACTATGTTGGCAGAGCTCCCGGGATCGATAAGTATACGTTTCACTCGGGTGTTGTGTACTAGCATTGATATCACCAATGCATCATTATGAGGTTGTGTAAGTCCTTCGATATCCCTGTCGTTGAAACACAAAGTCCCTTCTGCTGCGTAGTCACGAGTACGTTTTTCTCGAGTAATAAATATTTTGGTGCGTTTCAACACCGGTACTTGTGGGGCATCCGCTACCCCGATTACCATGTTAATTGTGTGCTACGGCTCTTCTTGACTTGCTGGTCTATTTCTACTTTCATAGTGGTTTTTTGGCTCAATCGCTTAAGAACTCCCGAAGGTGCCCGTTTTCGAGCAACCGAGCTACTTCCTCTCTCAGCTACCGACAATCTTCCGTTCTGTGTCCGTGCGTGCCATGATATTTACATATGAGGTTGGGATCTCTCTTGGCAGGGTCCGTTTGCAATGGCCTTGGCCATTTGGTGTCTTTAATGTGACCGATGGCTGATACAAGAGTCGCCGAATCGACATTAAAATTATACTCTGACAATCGAGGTGCTTCTCGATGGTTACCGGTTCTTTCAAAGTTATTTTTCGGCAACGGCCTTCGGTTCCTCTGGTTGGAATCGTTCCTGCTTTCCTGTCTCGGGGATCTGTGTCCCCTCGGAATGACTCTTCGATCTCCTGGGTATGGCCGGTGTCTATCTCGGTTCAACTTTGATTCTCGATAGTTATCCCTTAGAGGTCGATCATAAGTTCTAACAGGATAAGAGGAGCCCGAGGGGACTCCGATCTGATCGTCTTCTACCCTGATCTTCGATTGGTACCGGTTGTGAATGTCCGCCCAAGTGACAGCCGGGTATTCAATCAAACTTTGTTTGAGTTGTTGAGATGCCGTTGAACTTCGGGCATTGAGCCCTTGAGTGAAAGCTTGTACGGCCCAATCATCGGTGACCGGTGGAAGATCCATCCTCTCCATCTGAAAGCACGATACGAACTCTCTTAACATTTCATTGTCCCGTTGTCTGACTTTGAACAAATCTGATTTCCTTGTCTCGACCTTGATAGCGCCCGCATGGGCTTTGACGAAGGTATCGGCGAGCATGGCAAAGGAATCGATGGAATTCGGTGGTAAGTTATGATACCACGTCATCGCTCCCTTGGACAGGGTTTCTCCGAATTTCTTCAGAAGGACGGACTCGATTTCGTCGTCTTCGAGATCATTCCCTTTTATAGCGCAAGTGTACGCCGTTACATGCTCATTTAGATCCGAAGTCCCGTTGTATTTGGGGATTTCCGGCATGCGGAACATTTTTGGAATCGGCTTTGGAGCAGCGCTGGATGGGAAAGGTTTTTGTACTAACTTTTTTGAGTCCAAACTTTTCAGCACTGGGGGTGCCCCCGGAATCTGGTCTACCCTAGAATTGTACGTCTCCACCTTCTTATCGGTGGCCTCGATCCTTTTTTCTCCTGTCTCGACCCGTTTAGCCAGCTCCTCGAGCATTTTCATGATTCTGGAGTTTACTCCCGAACCGCTTTCATCCGGTTGCGCTGCGATCAGCTCATTTTGTGGAGCTATCCCTCGAGAAGAAATGGCTTCGACTCTGTCTGGTATTTGACCGCGACTTTGCAATTGAGCTATGGCCGCTTGCTGGGCTTGCAGCATGTCAAATATCACTTTGAGGCTAATTTTGTCTCCTCCATTACGTTGACTTTCTGAATGGTGTTCCCCCCGAATGCTGTTTGATGGGTCAGAGGTCTGATCGGTGTCGACTGCCACCTGAGAGTTTGCGTCAATGGGGACCTCGTTTTCGCCTTGGTGGTTAAGCTCGTTGCTGATGGGAAGTGAGTGCGACATGATTATGTTGTAATCTGAAAAACAGAAAGTTCTGCAAAGAGCAAGTGTAAAATAGTGTGTGGCAGAAAGTTTGTATAACCCCACGGTGGGCGCCAAATTGTTTGCTCTAAAATTCGAGCAACAATTGAATTTATTCGCGGCGTTAAGGATACGTGAAACAATTCAATACAATGAAAAATACAATGGCAAATGATTGACTTAAGTAAATGAAGAATGATCAAACCGTTGGAGTTGAATAGATTGCCGGTAATGGGATGAAACACAATAAGAAGTGAACAATCTTGATAAGAGATAGAAATAGTAATCAATATTTCAATCGTGTATGTTGTGTTTTACAATGAAGATAAAATGCCCCTCTTATAGGTAAGGGAAGAGCCCTACGTATGGTAAAAACCTGATTACAAGATAAAAATCTCTCTAATTATGGGGTGGAATATCCCTAAAATAATGGCCTAACGTTTATGACGGTTGAGGCCGTGACTCCCGCAGAGATATCAGGAACCCACGAGATATCCGGTTTTTCCATTATACAGAACTGATCCTTTTGTCATGAGATGCACCTTCCTTGACCGGCGTCGATTGCCTTATCTCGATCGCCTCAGTTCCGAACCCAGTAGCGCCCGACTTTGTGTGTTCCTTCCTGAAACGCTGGTCCCGGTTTTGAAGTAGTTCGGTCTTGCATTGAGCATGACCCCGACCTTCCTTATGCGCTCGATTATACTCGACCCAATACAGAGACAATATGTACCAGAGAGCAAAAAACCAAAGAAGATCTCATTCATATGATAGTCTAATTAAGTCAACTGAGAAAAGTTCTTCAAAATGTCAATCTATACAGCAGTTGACGTATCAACAAAAGGGAAGAGGTGCAGAGATACAGCGATAATCCTGCAACAACCAAACCCTGTTAGGGAACACAGTATATGGTGCACGACAAAATAAAATTGGAATATATTGCGCTGCACTATTTTTCCTTCTGATTACATAAATTAGCGCATGCCAACCTAAGGCTAACACTAAGAGAGCAGGTGCCAACCCCAAAGCTAATTGATTTGAAACTACAGAAGTTAATTAGAATATGTAGTGGCACCAAAACAGTGAAGGTGCATAAGAAAAAAGTCACCCAAATAAAAGGGAACTCCCTTAGAAAAGAACTAAAACCTTATTAATCCATGTACTCCTTGTTATGATCAGATGTTTGGCCTTCATAATACTAATCTATACTACATGTACAAAAACATTTAGCATGATGATCTATCCCGGGATATCCACTGGAGTAAAATCAGTAGAAAATTTCTAATGCCACTATTGATATCCGAATAGGAAAATGACCTCTGCATTAGTAGTTCCAACTGATTCACACCAAACATATCGGCAATAATATACATGTTGATTTATTCCTAATTATAGAGTCAGGTTTGCCTTCATAGAATCGCTGGTTTCTGTCGTTCCAATATGCTTGTCACTAAATACTAACCAGGAGAGGAATGTCACTTAATTGGGTAATTAACAAGAATCGACTAACGACAAGTCAACATCTTTTTCCTCGAATTGATTTGTCATTAATTGGGTAATTAACTAGATTCGAGGTTAATGGAAAATCATTTCGAGGAAAAAGATGCTAACTTGTTACCCACTTCATGACACTGATTAGCACAAATCCAATGTAATGATTCACTAGACTTCCACAAAAGATTTATCAAGAATAGCAACTCTTCACTTCATAAACAAAGAAAATTAGATATTTCCCAGATGTCTCACGCTATAAGTGCTTAGTGCAAGAACATCTTCCTCCCTTGACTTAATTTGCATGACTTGCGTGAAATAATAGTACAGGAAAGAGAATCTTAAATAGTTGACGTGCTAGAGCGATCATAGAAACTTCACATTACTGCGTTAAGTTCAATCATTTAAATGAATTTAAAAATGGGATAGTACACAAGAAACCTCTCAAACTTGTTCCCAAATTCCAACTATACACCTAAACATTGTGAGCGTATGTATGGGGTCGAATTCGATCGCTTGCATAGGGAGTACCGGTTTTGAGATTTGACGATCAGCATCGATTAAAGTCGTTACTCGATAGGCCGAGATCGGGACATCGAGAGGAGAAGTCCGAAACCGGATGTCATCGAAACGAAGCTCGAAGCCAAGGCGCCCGAGACGAGATCGTCGAGGCCAGTTAGGGTAAAACACCCTATGGTAAAGTTATCAGTTTTGCATAACTGTAGGACCGGAAATCCCGTGATAAGTGAGTTTCTACGCGGGAATCACGGCAGAAATCAATAAAGACGTTGTAGTCATTAATTCTAGAGATTTTTTACCTTGTAGATAGGTTTTTTTATCTTATACAGGGTTCTTTCTCCATCCTATATAAAGGGGCAGCACTGTTGTAAACAGGACACACAATAATCTACGATCAATATACACAAAGCTATAGTCTATTCTATTTATCTACTTCATATTTTATTTCCAGAGAATTCTAACACAGAAAAGCTACTCAATATTAATGGTTTGCTCTCTTCCTTGTTCGCTGAATTTAGTCTCTATTTCCGCTCATTCTTTAACTGTATTAAACCAAGTTACATATCCTTAAAACCAAATACAAGTTTAATTGTTACTCGTAAGTAAGGGTAAACAGTTTGGCGCCCCACCGTGGGGCTAAGGATAATAGTGAAAGTTTGATTCAATTTTCTGTCACACAAACTATTTTACACTTGTTCTTTGCAGAATATTTTTTGATTTCAGGTTATAATACAATCATGTCGCATTCTCAATCTGTGCCTCAGTACGTCGATGGCGAGTTTGACCACCAGGGTGAAAACAACAACATAGCGCCCGGTAATGAAGTTCCAGTTGACGCTAATTCCCAAATGGCGGTCGATGTGGATCGGACTTTTGGCCCATCGAATAGTGTTCGAAGAGAATACCGTTCGGCAAATCAGAACGACGAAGAGGACGGGATTAGCCTCAGGATGATATTCAACATGTTGCAAGCCCAACAAACGGCCATTGCTCAACTGCAAAATCAGAGCCAAGTTCCGAATAGGGTTGAGGCTGACCCTCCTTGGGAAATTATCCCCGAAAATGGACCAATCACAGTGGAACCAAGCGAAGGCGGATCGGGGGCAAACGCCGGGATTATGAAAATGCTCGAGGAACTAACCAGACGAATCGAGTCTGGCGAGAAGAAAATCAAGGCCAATGATAAAAAAGTAGAAACATATAATTCGAGGGTAGACCAAATTCAGGAGCACCCCCGGTATTAAAACGTTTAGATTTAAAGAAATTCGTGCAGAAACCTTTCCTATCAAGTGTCGCCCCAAAACCCATACTGAAGAAGTTTCGCATGCCGGAAATTCCCAAATACAATGGGACATCTGACCCAAATGAGCATGTAACAGCATACACATGCGCCAGAAAAGGGAAATGATCTCGAAGACGATGAGATTGAGTCCGTTCTCTTGAAGAAATTCGGAGCGACCTTGTCAAAGGGGGCAATGACTTAATATCATAATCTGCCCCCGAATTCCATCGATTCTTTTGCCATGCTTGCGGATACCTTCATGAAAGCTAACGCGGGTGCCATCAAAGTCGAGACACGAAAATCGGACTTATTTAAAGTTAGACAAAGGGATAACGAGATGCTCAGGGAATTTGTATCTCGCTTTTCAGATAGAACGGATGGACCTACCACCGGTCACTGATGATTGGGCCGTATAGGCCTTCACCCAAGGACTCAACGCTCGAAGTTCAACGGCTTCACAACAGCTTAAGCAGAGCTTGATTGAATATTCGGCTGCCACATGGGCGGATATACA
The DNA here is from genome assembly GCA_002018475.1 of Nicotiana obtusifolia. Taxonomy (NCBI): domain Eukaryota; kingdom Viridiplantae; phylum Streptophyta; class Magnoliopsida; order Solanales; family Solanaceae; genus Nicotiana; species Nicotiana obtusifolia. The sequence continues at coordinate 72,363 of MCJB01022440.1, read as the reverse complement.
CAACCGATATCAATCGAAGATTAGGGTCGAGGATGACCAACTTGGAGCCCCCTCGGGATCCACTTACCCCATCAGAACTCATGATAGGGTTCAAAGGGATATTTATCGAGAACCAAGATCGAGCAAAGACAGGCATCGACCATATCCTGGGGACCGAAAGGCCATTCCAGTAAGGCAGGGTTCCCCGAGACGAGAAAGGAGGAACGATCCTAATTGGAGTAACCGAGGACCATTGGCGAGAAACAACTTCGAGAGAACCACTGGCCATCGAGAAGCACCGCGACTGTCCGAGTATAACTTCAACGTTGACTCAGCTACTCTCGTATCGGCCATCGGTCGCATTAAGGATACTAAGTGGCCTCGACCGCTGCAATCGGACCCAGCTAAGAGAGATCCCAGTTTGATATGTAAATATCATGGTACACATGAGCACAGGACAGAGGACTGTCGACAGCTGAGGGAAGAGGTGGCACGGTTGCTCGAAAATGGGCACCTTCGAGAGTTTTTGAGTGACCGATCCAAAAACCATTATGGGAACAGGAATAAGCCAGTAAACCAGGAGGAGCCTCAGCACACGATCAACATGATAATCGATGGGGTAGATACGCCCCCAAGGTCCGGTATTAAAACGCACTAAAATATCCATCACCCGAGAAAAGCGCACTCAGGATTATGTGATGGAGGGAACTTTGCACTTCAGCGAGGAGGATGCAAAAGGAATCATGCAACCCCATAACAATGCCTTAGTAATATCGATGCTTGTACACAACACTAAGGTGAAGCGTGTATTGGTCGATCCTGGTAGTTCGGCCAACATAATCCGGTCATGGGTTATCGAACAGCTCGGGTTGACAGACCGAATTATCCTGAAGTTCGGATTCTCAATGGTTTCAACATGGCTTGTAAGACAACCAAAGGGGAAATAACAATACCGGTGAACATTGCCGGTACCGTCCGGGAAACGAAATTCTGCGTAATCGAAGGAGATATGAGGTACAACGCCTTGCTCGGGAGACCGTGGATTCATGATATTAGAGCAGTACCCTCAACACTGCATCAAATGTTGAAATTCCCATCGACTGATGGGATTGTAACTGTTTACGGAGAACAGCATGCTGCGAAGGAGATGTTCGCAGTAGAAGAAGCAATACCGAAACCAATAGCTCCTTCCCAAAGAACCAAATAGCAATCACAGTCATCGCCTTCAACAAATGAAGGTGAACAGCAGTTTCTCGAAGATGATGACTACCGGGTTCCCCAGTCATTCGTCGGTCCCGATGAATCCGATGTAACTAAATCAACGGTCGAGGAACTCGAGCAAATTTCACTCCGAGGAGATTCGCCGGATCGAAAGGTATACCTGGGCTCGGGCCTAAGCTCCAAGCTCAGGACCAAACTTATTCAGTTTCTTTTAGCTAATGAAGATTCTTTCTCTTGGTCCCATCTTGACATAACAGGGATACCACCGGAAATCACGACTCACAAACTGAGCATCGATCCGAAATTCCGGCCGGTCAAGCAAAAGAGAAGGCCTCAATCCGAAGTCAAACAAGCATTCATCAAGGATGAGGTAACTAAGCTTTTAAATATAGGGTCCATTCGAGAAGTTAAATACCCAGAGTGGTTAGCAAATGTAGTTGTAGTTCCTAAAAAGGGAAATAAGTTAAGAATGTGCATAGCATGCCCTAAAGATTCTTTTCCCTTACCCAACATCGATCGCATGATCGATGCCACAGCTGGCCACGAGACCGTTAGCTTTCATGATGCCTACTCTGGCTATAACCAGATACGAATGGACAAGGATGATCAAGAAAAGACATCCTTCATCACTAAGTATGGTACCTATTATTATAACGTGATGCCATTCGGGTTAAAGAATGTGGGGGATACTTATCAACGCTTAGTAAACAAAATGTTCAAAGCATAATTAGGAAAAACAATGGAAGTTTACATTGATGATATGTTAATTAAGTCCCTGCGAGCAGAGGACCATTTGAGCCATTTGCAGGAGACGTTCGATGTGCTGAAACGGTACAACATGAAGTTGAACCCGGAGAAGTGCGCATTTGGAGTGGGCTCGGGAAAATTCCTCGGTTTCATGGTCTCGAACCGAGGAATAGAAATTAACCCCAAAAAAATCAAAGCCATCGAAGACATTACAATTGTTGACAGTGTGAAAGCTGTACAAAAGCTGACGGGTCGGATAGCCGCTCTAGGCCAATTCATCTCGAGATCATCCGACAGGAGTCACCGATTCTTCAACTTGCTGAAAAAGAAGAACGATTTCTCGTGGAGTCCGGAATGTCAGCGCCCGTTAGAAGAACTTAAGAGGTATCTCTCTAGCCCACCTTTGCTGCATACGCCAAAAACAGGTGAGCAATTATACCTCTACCTTGCCGTTTCGAAAGTAGCGGTAAGTGGGGTCCTGGTCCGAGAAGAACAAGGTACGCAGTTTCCCATTAATTACGCCAGTAAAACCTTAGGTGAGGCCAAAAATAGATACCCACTTTTGGAAAAATTAGCACTCACTTTATTGAGTGCCTCTAGGAAGCTAAAACCCTACTTCCAATGCCATCCCATATGTGTAGTAACAACTTATCCCCTGAGAAATATAATGCACAAACCCGAGCTATCAGGCTGATTGGCCAAGTGGGCCATCGAAATAAGTGGGTACGATATTGAATATCGGCCCCGAACCTCGATCAAATCTCAAGTGTTGGCAGATTTCGTCCCCGATTTTGCGCTGTCACTAATACCCGAGGTCGAGAGAGAATTAATGACCGAATCGGGGACTCCTTTGGGAGTGTGGACTCTGTTCATAGACGGCGCCTCGAACTCGAAAGGATCGGGGCTTGGTATCGTACTAAGGCCCCCAACTGGGAATACAGTTCGACAGTCTATTAAGACTGTAAAATTAACTAACAACGAAGCGGAGTATGAAGCTATGATTGCAGGTTTAGAACTGGCCAAAAGCCTGGGAGCAGAGATAATCGCGGTCAAACGTGATTCCCTCCTCATAGTCAATCAAGTGAACAGGACTTTTGAAGTCAGAGAAGGGCGAATGCAGAGGTATTTGGACAAGCTTCAAGTCACATTGCACAGGTTTAAAGAATGGACCTTACAGCACATACCTCGAGAACAAAACAGTGAGGCTGACGCCCTCGCCAACCTGGGATCATCGGTCGAAGATGAGGAGATCGAGTCCGAAAAGGTCGTACAACTTCTGAGGTCGGTGGTGGAGGAAGGCCATGCTGAAATTAATTCGACAAGCTTGACCTGGGATTGGAGGAATAAGTATATAGAGTATCTCAGTTCAGGTAAACTCCCTTCGGATCCCAAAGAATCGAGAGCATTACGCACAAAGGCGGCCCGGTTCTGTTTATCCGATGACGGGACCCTATTCAAAAGGACATTCGGTGGCCCCTTCGCAATATGTCTTGGACCAGGCGACACCGAGTATATTTTAAGAGAAATACACGAAGGCACGTGTAGGAATCACTCCGGCTCCGAATCCTTGGTTCGTAAAATAATTCGAGCCGGCTACTATTGGATCGATATGGAGAAAGATACAAAGGAGTTCGTTCGCAAGTGCAACGAGTGCCAAAGGCACGCACCGATGATCCACCAGCCCGGGGAGACACTTCATTCGGTCCTATCGCCATGGCCATTCATGAAATGGGGGATGGACATCGTCGGACCTCTCCCTTATTCGTCAGGTAAAGCTCAATTTATTCTTTTTATGACTGACTACTTCTCCAAATGGGTTGAAGCGCAGGCATACGAAAAATTTAGAGAAAAGGAAGTGATCGACTTCATCTGGGACCACATCATATGTCGATTTGGGATGCCATCAGAGATCGTGTGCAATAATGGCAAGCAATTCATTGGTAGCAAAGTGACGAAGTTCTTCGAAGACAACAAGATCAAGAGGATCTTATCGACGCCCTATCACCCCAGCGGCAACGGACAAGCTAAGTCGACCAACAAAATCATAATTCAAAACTTGAAGAAAAGGTTAACCGACGGAAAGGGAAAATGGAGAGAAATACTGCCCGAAGTTTTATGGGCATATCGCACAACCGAGAAAACCAGCACCAGGGCCACTCCTTTCTCTCTAGTATACGGTGCTGAAGCGTTAATACCAGTCAAAGTAGGCGAACCGAGTATCAGGTTCCGATACGCAACCGAAGAATCGAATCGAAAAGCTATGAACACCAATTTAGAATTATTGGATGAAAGAAGGGAAGCAGCCCTTGTTCGAATGGCGGCCCAAAAACAAAAGATCGAAAGGTACTACAATCGGAGAGCCCATCTTCGACACTTCAACATCGGTGACCTGGTGCTCAGAAGAATCACACCCAATACTCGAGATCCGAACGAAGGGAAGTTAGGACCGAACTAGAAAGGGCCCTACACTATCTTGAAGTTCATCGGAAAGGGATCTTACAAGCTTGGAACCATGGATGGAAAATAGCTGCCAAACAATTGGAACATAAGCCACCTGAAACGATACTATTGTCGAGGTATGAAATTTCATTCTCCATTTGTTTGTTTTATGTTACTAACATCTGCAGGTATTGAATGAAGTAACTTCGAGCCAGGAAGCACAGGACATTAGGACTGAAAGCACGCATTGTACTCTTTTTCCCTTCGACCGGTTTTGTCCCAAATTGGGTTTTACGGCAAGGTTTTTAATGACTCAACCAGGATTCGTGCTGACTTAGATCGGTCGCTTATCGAAGACAATAATATTTGGTGCACAACTTCGATCGACCTTGAATATCAGGATTCGTGCTTATCTATTTCGATTCATTGCTTAGCTACTTCAATTCGGGTGAACTTTTCATAGATCATTAGGAATCAATGTAAGGGTCAAACGGTCGAAAGCACCGTGCCCAAGTAGATTGATCTACCCCTAAGCAAATTGTACAAGCACCTGAATGCTAGTAAAAGCTCTTTGGCACTGATATCTTGTCTCCGGACCCAAGGGTCACTTCGATTTTTATTACACGATCGAAAACTAACATTGCTCAGAACTTCACGCGGAAATCGAAGGGGAGTAAGACTTGTTAAGGCAAACCCAAATTTTTTAAAAGGCTAAGGCCGTATCGAGTTAATAAAACTCGAAGGGAAGTAAGACCTACTAAGGCAAACCCCAATTTATAAAAGGATAAGGCCGAATCAAGTTAAACTCGAGGAGGACTTAAACTTGCTAAGGAAGAATCCCCATTCCTTAAAAAGGCTAAGGCCAAATCGAGTCAGTAAAACTCAAAAGGGAACAAGATTTGCTAAGGCAGAACCCCGATTTCTTAATAGGCCAAGGCCGCGTCGAGCTAATTCAAAAGGAAATAAGACCTATTAAGGTGAACCTCGGATCCCTTTCAAGGCTTGGGCCTTACCCAATCGGTCATGGAAAGGGAAAATCTGCCAAGAAATAGGCTAAGTCTTAACTAAGCCTGAAGGGCAGAAAATTCTACAAGTTGAATTATTTGTTTTAAGAACAGAGAGTCAAAATAGACCGAACAAGAAAGGGAGATAAAAGAAGATCTTTCATATATATGAAGCAAAGTATGTTACAAAAATGAGAATTCTAAAAAGGCATATTATACAACAGATGTCTTTAGTCAGAATTCTCGGAGTCTTCTTCTTCTTCTGGAAAGGCCCGCTTTCTGGCTTCGGCTTCAATCTTTTTTGCATCATCAACCTCGGTGGATAGATTGAAGCCTCGAGCTTGTAACTCTTCGAGAACAGAAAGGCGGGTTTGGCACTTGGTATACTCGATCAGAATCTTTGATTGCTCCTAGGCAGCCTCGGCATCGGCCCTGTATTGAGCTATTACATCATCGGCCTCAGCTTTGGACGTGGCAACCTCCGATTTTGCCGATTGCAGCTCGTTGACCAAAATATCATTATCCGAGGTAAGCGTCTCGACCTAGGATTGAAGCGTATCGGTGCTCTTAGTCATAATCTCGACTTTCTCTTGTGCCTCCGAAAGTCGATTTTCCAAAGAAATCATTTGAGCTTTGGAGGGTTTCTTTTTCCGAGGTCAGCAGATCGGTCTTGGCTCTCCATTCATCGGTTTCTGCTTTGGCCTCATTCACCGCAGATCGGAATTGGTTTATTCGGTTAAGCTGTTGGCCTATCTGGTCGACCATGCTGGAATTTTCATTCCGCACATAGTGTAATTCGGCCCGAAGGGTCGACATCTCCCCTTCAAGCCGCCCTCGACGCGCCTTCTCTTCCCTTAGTCGAAGAAAAGCCTCATGATGAAGCACCGAGGCCTACGAGTACAATAGAAAATAAGGCAGTTAGTCAAAATCGAAAAATAAAGTGGCGAACACCAGGCAAGGCTTATAGGAAGTTTTACCTTATTTGATGCTTGTTGAGCTTCATTGAACAAGCAGGCCTCATCCACCTCGTCCATTGCGGCCTGATCTTCTTCGATCTCCAGACACCGAAGATAACTAGCCACCCCCACAGGCGCAGAAAGGGCCCTAGCATCTTCGGGAATGGCAAACTTTATTATCCTTTTTCGATCAGGGTTGGAACTCGGAGGAGGAAATCTATCGACCATCTTGGGACCGAAAGATGCCTTGCTCGTCTCGGTAGAGGGACTCTTCCTCGGCACTTCGAGCCCAAAGGTATCAGCCAATGGCACACCGTCGAAGAAATCTTCAAAAGGCCCTTCCGGTACATGGCCTTTGCTCGGCGAATGCGCTCTTGCAGCTCGGGCTTCATTGAGGGTTGACTCCGAGAAAGAAGGGGAGTCCATTGCTTCTGGGGGGCCCGAGATCTCCTGCGCTGCCTCCCCTGCATCGGCGGAAGCCCCGGTTCTCGCCCCTGTATCGAGGTCCTCTACTCGATGAATATGAGTTTCATCGATCCTCTGCTCGGGGACTGCCCGAGATGGCTCGCTGCTTAAAATCTCGAGGCCTCCATCTTCCTCGGATTCATCATCCAACCGGAAAGCCACATCCGTAATTCTGGCCCTACGAGCTATGCTCTTCTTCGGTTTTTTCTTCTCGGGCCCAGAAGAACCGGGGACTTCCTTCCTCTTTTTCTCTCCTTCCTGCTCTGAGGCATGGGGAGGGCAGGGAACCTCTCTACCGGGGGACGTTGGCCTCAATTCAGCGTCCTTAGATAGACCTGCAAAGAGAGGATGAAGTAAATTAGTGGCATCATCGATAACATAAAGCGTGGAATATAAGCGTTATCGGTCTCACCATGATTTTTGGCCTCCCATAGGCCCTTCGATATCTTGCGCCAGGTGCGCTCTGAATAGGTCCTTTGAGACACTACCTTCTCGACCCATTCTTTCAAGTGTTGAATCGCAGCCAGCATTTGAAAAACAGCTACATCATGCAAGATATATTAGTGAGATAACGAAGGAAAGACACTAGACGAGTTAGGATAGGAAGATGATACTTACGGTTCATGTTCCACTTTTCAGGGAACGGCATGTCTTCGGCAGGGATCAGGTCCGACGTCTTTATTCGAACAAATTGGCTCATCCAGCCTTGGTCCTTATCCTCGTCGATGCTCGAAAAAGGGGCTTTGCTTGCCCGGCGAGCGAGTTTTATTAGTCCCTCATCGGAAGACTCGGGGACTGTATAATCGCAGCAGATGATCGAGGGTGAAAGGATGCCCATCGATCTTGCTCACGAAAAAGCGGAAAAGATGAACTATTCGCTAAATAGAGGGGTGAATCTAACCCGGCATTACATCGTACCTTTTGCAAAAGGCGACGATGATGGGGTCCAAAGGGCCCAACATGAAGGGGTAAGTGTAAATACTTAAGTAGCCCTCCACGTGGGTGGTAATCGCCTCATTCGGTGAGGGAACTACCACATCTTTACCAACCCACTTACATTCTACCTTCACCCTATCGATGGCTTTGCTCGTGATCGAACTAATATATCTGATGATCGGTTCACCCCGGCCCGGTACAGAAGAAGCCTTCTCTACCTTAAAATCGGAGCCGTAGCATCCGACCGGTACTAACGCTTTTAGAGGGGGCTCTGTCGAAGTCTCCTCAGCAACGACAGGCTCAGTCTCTTCAGTGGGTTGAGAGGAAGAGGGGTTTTGTTTTTGAGGAACAGATTTGGATGTCTTTGCCATTGGAAATAAAGAGTTGGAAAAGCAAGTAGATGCAAGCTTGAGGCAAGAATAAAGGGAGGATCACTTGAGAACAAAGTGTAGAGAACTTGGAGAATATGGCGCTCAAACAACGCAAACTTGAAAACTGAAGAATGAGAGGGCTATTTATACTCTTTTAAAGGCGGCGGTTCGAGTCCCAAAATGAGAAAGCATTAATTGGCGCTTGCAGAAGTTGCAGAGTTTGTCTTCAGTTGGTCTATGAAAAGACTTTTTTGATACTTGCCACTGCACCATCATGCTGCCGTCATTTATCAACGAGACATTTTGTGTTGTCTGATATGACGTTCCGAATTCCGTGTCGCGCGCCATAAGTATGTTTCCATTTAACCTAATCTTAAAAGCGGCGGCTCATATCTTTTTTTTTCATTACTCTACAAAAAACGAGGGGACTATCTGTATGGGTTCGAATTCGATCGCTTGCATAGGGAGTACCGGTTTTGGGATTTGACGACCAGCATCGATTGAAGTCATTACTCAATAGGCCGAGATCGGGACATCGAGAGGAGAAGTCCGAGACCTGATGTCATCGGAACGAAGCTTGAAGCCAAGGCGCCCGAGACGAGATTGTCGAGGCCGGTTAGGGTAAAACACCCTATGGTAAAGTTATCAGTTTTGCATAACTGTAGGACCGGAAATCCCGTGATAAGTGAGTTTCTACGCGGGAATCACGGCAGAAATCAATAAAGATGTTGTAGTCATTAATTCTAGAGATTTTTTACCTTGTAGATATGTTTTTTTTATCTTATACAGGGTTCTTTCTCCTTCCTATATAAAGGGGCAGCACTGTTGTAAACAGGACACACAATAATCTACGATCAATATACACAAAGCTATAGTCTATTTTATTTATCTACTTCATATTTTATTTCCAGAGGATTCTAATACGGAGAAGCTACTCAATATTGATGGTTTGCTCTCTTCCTTGTTCGCTGAATTTAATCTCTATTTCCCCTCATTCTTTAACTGTATTAAACCAAATTATATATCCTTAAAATCACATATAAGTTTAATTGTTACTCGTAAGTAAAAATAAACAACGTGCTTTTAACCCATTAGACTTTTTTTAAAGTGAAATGAATACCCTCTTTATGAGAACTAGATTTTGTGTTAAGCGGTGAGATACATGCACATGTGCGCTGTATTTAACCACTCGATTTTCTTCCACTTTTTTCCTATTATCTTGTTTCTTTCTCTATTATTCTATCTTCCTCCGCCATCCCCCACCCTAAAAATCACTCCACCTGTCAGAATTTAGAAATAAATTCACAATTTACTACTATCTCCCATGGTGAAGCGACTCCAGATCCTCCATAATTGGCTTATTCATTTCACTGGGATTTTAAAAAAATGCATTTTCCTACAGAATTCACTTGGTAACAAATATCGCCCCTAGATTTTGATCAAACACGGTGTCAGTCACCCACACTTACACAATTTTTGTGTTAACCTCCAAAACATCTGTCACCACCAGTGTTTTTAAAAGCATAGGAGCAAGACGAGGTGTTTTACTTGTCATCGGACGAGGACATAAGTCCGGAGCGTTGAGTATAAGCCCCATGAAACTTTAATTTTAACATTTCAAAATATAAAAATAGGAAATAATTTTTAAAAAAGGTAAATTACATAAAAATTATAAAAAAATTCAAAAATTATTATAAAACAAGTGGGAGATGCATATAAAACTGCTTTTTTAATACAAGCATTTCACTGTAGTAATAAGAAACCAACCAATGCCTACTACAAGCAACATACTGTTTCTCACGTTGGACTCATAATACTTCAAAAATATGAAAATATAGCAAGAAACGAGAAGAAAGAGTAAAAGATTAGTATTCCTAGTGTTGGATCTAAACTATTTTTATTTTATCATAAGTCAGTCATCAAAATAGTGTACTTTCGATTCCTATGTCAGGAAAACAGACTATCCACTCCATCTCATACAAATTTAATCTCAATGGTCATGTGTTTCTTTGGCTCAGGAGGAAGCAACTTCTCAACCGTAATCTCATCTTGTGAAACAACAAAAGTTGCATCAGTATTCACTTTTGTAGTTTGAAAAGATTCACCTTGGTAGAAGAAGACAAAGTGAACAAATAAAGAAGTTACGGCTAAGTACAAAAAAAGCTTTTGATAATTTTTCTTTTACTTTTGAGTACTTAACAACAAGAAATGTAACTATTTAGGCTTAAATTAAGGACTTATCAGGACAATTTCGTTTCAATTTGGGTTAGTCTTTTGGGCTTACGCCCCAAGACAAAATCGCGCTTCACGCCTAGGCAACAGCGGGTCAAAGGATTTTTGATACTTTTGCCTCCGGGTTGCTCCGGGGCGTTTTGCTACGCGCCGCCATGGGACACGCCCCAATTTCGCCTTTTAGAACACTGGTCACCACTCTATCTAAGAAATCTCCCTTAATTTTGCAACAAAGACTGGATCTCAGGTAAATGGTTCGAAGTGCCGAGACCCCGAACACCAGAGCTCCCTTGGTCCTCTTGAACTTCCGTATCCACTGGGTTGGTGTTATTGGGGATCGTGTTTATGAGGGAAATGGGGTTGTGAGTGTGCTTCTTTCGAGGGTTTTCTTGAGAGAAAGTGAGTGTCATGAAAAATGGGTCTGTATGTGTTTGATATATACTCTGTGATCCAACAATGGCTTTGCCGTTGGAAGAACGAAGGTACAGAGCTGTTTTTGGGTGAGAGAGAAAAAGAGTGGTTATGGTGAGTTTTTCAGAGGACCAGCTGAGAAGATCTTGGTATTGTCTGGGTGTCGAGTGAGCAATTGAAGGAGATGGTCTGAGGGGAAATGCTCTGTGAATCTGGAGGAAGAAGCTGAAAGGTGGTGTTATATGGTGTTTGTTTATATGAAGGATAAAAAAGCTCAACATACATAATATGTTGACATCAAAGTACATGAATGCGGAAAGCTTTATGCACAGACTTTTAAAGAAAGTAAATACTATCTCTTTAATGTGTGGCATCTCAAGAGGGTACTAATTCCACTTTGAACAAGTATTGGAGGTTAATATTAGTTGGACACTTGCTACTAGTGGAGAGGGGTATTTATGTATTATCTCTTTAAATATTTTTTTCAGAAGGATAATGAACCAAAATATTTGATAAAAGGGAGCTTTATGAATTATTAATTTACTTGTAAAACCATGTTAAATATTTCAGGATAGCCCAAATTGGAAACTGTATCATATTTGTATCATATTATTATTATTTTGTGATAAGTAAGGAAATGTATAATCATATGAATTGGAGGATGAGTAATATCTTAGAATCAATCACCAGCCTTACAAAAGAGCTCCAGAAAGATCAGCACTTCTTCACTTCCCAAGCGAACGGACTAAGATATACATCATATGTCTCACACCGACTAGCATTTTTGATAAAATGGAAGCTTTTACCATGTTTGGCACAGGACAATGACCAGCTGAGGTGAAGAAGGAGATTCTAATCCAGGCCCCCATAGACTAGCACCGAGACCATATTTCGCCCTTTGTCAAAACTTCCAGCATCCCATACCCCGACAGCACCCTCGCCAATTAGTATTGATAAAGAAGTGTACAAAGAAAAAATTTTAGATGACCTCAACATAAGAACAGCTGGAAAGACAAACAGAGTCTCCAATCCTATTAAGACTGTCAGGTTCAATATCATGAAACAGATCTGCTGGTCTAGACCATAAAGAAGAATGAATGGCTACTCTATTGTTCACATTTTCTAACAAAAGATCTTTGCACATTTAACAGTTATGCTCTACCAGAATATACCATATAATAGCATATAGCTCCTGGCTTACTGGCTAGAAAACATTACCATCCTCTGCGTCGTAATCATTAAAGACTCACTAACTGAAAATATTGAAGCATAAAAGAATCTTTTAAAAACTAAATAATCCTTCCGTAGCGCTCTGCAGAGTAGACATCGATATGAAAACTACGGATCTGGTTGCTGTTTGCTGTTTGCGCAAATGATGCACCAAGTTGAATTCATGAATTTCGAAGGTCTTCTTGAGTGTAATGTAATATCTTGGTTTCGAGCCCATTGTGGCAAAGACACAAAAATGCGTCGCTTTCCTCGCGACTGCAATTATACCCCTTCCTCTGTGAACAGTGACCAATTTAAAAATACTTTTTCAACTTCAGTTGTCGTTTCATAGCCAAGGGCATAATCGCAATACAAGATTAGTTCCATTGTAAGTCATGCCTAGTCCCAAAAAACTAACTTGGCCAGAATAACCCGTCAATAGCAAAATTCGTGGATAATCCTATTTAAGAATAAACCGTTCTAGATATGGGTACCAGGTTAAAGGGGACTAAATGCACCTTATTTGAGCTCCCTGAGAAGACTTTCTGAATATACATTAATTCAATGGTGTTACGTGCCAAACTAATTTACCTTCCTGGCAAAATAAACTCTCTTTGGTGAAAATAAACCAAAGAGAGGAAAAAAACACATGAAGTATCACAATATGTCAAAAAATATTGTAATTATTAAAAAAAAAAAAAAATAGATCTACGCTAGGAAACATAACACTTTGATAGCCTGAAAATAAACAAATGCAAAAGCAAAGCTAGGAGACTAGAAAGCAAAAGCAGCTACTGAATGGTGCAACCACTTGCAAGAGAAAATGGTATATTTGAGGTCAGGAGAGAAGCTTTTACCCACATTTAGGTGATTGCAGTCAAGCATGGCTAATTAAGGGAGAGGGGAAGATTGAAATGCAGTTATCTTGCCTAAAAGATTATCTTCAACTATATCTGTCACAAAGCTCAGAAAGTTAGATACTAAGTTAGTACCTCACTTTAGAAGCTATCAAATACGTATGTCACAACTATCAGATATATTCTACAAAATGAATTTCTCTCTTTCCAAGCTCATTATCTGTGCGGTTTCCCAGCTGAATGAGAGTTTTATCAAAATATAGGAGAATAAGCTTTTCCATCAATTAACTGAAGGAGACCGGGGGACGATGACCATAAACTAGGTACACCTATTATTCCGTAACAACCATCATTAAGCATGAGGAAGCTTCTTCTTTTATAAGTTATTAACTATTTTCCTCCAGATGAGACAAATTACATTCTTTGGAGAAGAAGGCTAAGTCTGCAAAGGCGATTCTCGATAAGATCATCAACCCAAGAAGATGTAAGGTTTCTACAAGGAAATCTTTTATAGTACAGTTGGAAGCTAACAAAGCAGGGACTATCTAAAGTATGCTTTGGTGAAAGACTTAGTGTTAGTCTAAGATAGGCTCTCATACATCATGCATTTCTAGAAACATTCATATTTGTTTCATCAAATGATGCAACGTTTTTTTCTTATAGGCAAATGATTCACCAATTGTTGTATACATAGTAATTAAAATTTCCAACTACTACGAAAAGTTCTTTAAGCTCTATGCTAGTTAATACAAGAGAAGATCTCTTTTTGATAACGACTACAAAGGATCTTACTAAGGAAGCGGAACTAAACACCCGCAAAACATGAAGACTAGAGAGGAGATCTTGCAGCTAAAGTGCTTCAAATGTATATAGTCATAGCCTATGTTGCTCGGACTCTCCAAAAATTGCCATCAGGTGCATTTATGGAGGATCCGACACGAGTGCAGCAGTATTTTGGATAGTCCGTGCAACATAAGTCATAGCTAACCATTTGGCACACAAATTAATACTCCAGAACACACCATATCCTAAAGGTGACTTCCTTTATTTCTTTTAAGTAAATGCAGGTGTATTGAAGGTAAGCACTGATTGACTTCTTTAAAACTTATATTTTGACTAGTTCATTTATATTAAAAAAAAATATTACACTTCCTTAATCAATAAAAAGTACTCCTCATATGTCATTCTCATTCGTATATCAACAATTACATTTCACAATAACTAACATAGCAAAGGCAGAAGAAGAAAGAAGAAGAAGAAGAAAAAATCTAGCTCGAAGACTAACACCACTTGATATTTAATTATCCATGTTAATGGGCAAAAAGGAAAGTAAGCAGAAAAATAAAAACCTAATCAAACATTAAAATCATTAAACGGTAAACTCAACTCATGAAAAGCCTTTCCGCAGCTTGAGTAGCGCATTGTACATTTTTCTTCTGGAACCAACAGCATTAATCCCCATATCCTTGAGATCCTCCAGAGTCAACATGGGCAATACCTCATCATCAACCTCGTGTATCTCGAAAACGGGTGCGTATCTCCCCAACCCCAAACCAATCAACCACTCCCTTACTCCAATGCTGCTCTTATCCCCAGAATTCACTCCTTCATTATTGAGGTCATCGTGATGGTCTCTGCTTTCGGACACTCTAGTCCTAATCCCCCTCCGATCCCAATACTGAAGGCCCATGTGTTCCATAGAGTTTACAGGGCTATGCTCTTTTACTGGGCTTTCCGAGCCCGGTGACGGCTCGAATTCCCGAAACTCTTCGTTATCATTGTTGTCTTCCCTGAAAAAGTTTGCTTCTTCGTGAATGAGCGTATCAAACTTAGATGAATGCCAATTTGTCCTCACTCTCTTCGTTGGTTTCCTCGATTTCGACTTCCGATTTCCCAAATCAAAGTTGTAGTTGTTGTTGTTCTCGACGATGGTGTTGTTGTCGTCATAATTATCGCCGCCGGCCCCGCCGTTAACGAGGTTAGTTAAAGGGCGGGTCTTCGAGGTTTTAGCAGCTAGGGTAGGGTCCTTATGGAAACGCCAGGTTTTGGGGCCTCGTCGGAAGTGAGTGTCGGAAGGTGAGTTTCCGATCTCGCCTAATCGAACACTTGGACGGCGCTGCCGTTTCGGAGCCAAACTGGGGCCTAAGTTGTTGCTATTGACGTTGTTGGTTGGAGGGTTATCGGATGGGGGAGGTGGTGGAGCTATAGATGCTGTATTGAAGGTGGCGGTTGTAGCGGTGGCGGAAGGGATGGCAGCGACGGTGATGGGGGCGTCGGGCTGCTGTAGCTCGGCCATGGAAGCAAAGTGGAAAGTGAAGAGGAGTGTGAGAGAGCGTGAGATAAGGCAAGTGAAAAGACAGGAATCAGGTGGATTGCAGCGATCCTTCGACACGTCGCGTGACAGGCTAAAGTGGCAAGCCGGACCTAGGGTTGGACATGAGCCTGATTAGTTCGGGCTTAACTTTGATCCATTTGGATTTAGCTCAGCCTCGATTCTGTTACTTGATCCAATTGGATTTAGCTCAGGCTTGATTCTGTTATTATTGAACACAGTCAAACATGAATTACGAGCAGATTTCTCTAGTCTGTACGAGAAAATCAAACAAGCAACTATTTATAATTGTCACTTTGATAATAATTTTAAGAGATTTGTTTTAACAACTTCCAGTTGAGGCTTGGCTAGATCTTGTTGACATATTTGGAAATCGAATTGTAGAGTGATGTAGTGATCAAAAACTGCATACGTCAAAGCCCGGACATACGGTTCCAAGACCTACAGCGAAAAATAATTCGGCGCCTCCCACAGACGACCCACGACAAACCCAAGCCTACGGCCCTACCTACAGCCTAACTTGCTCCAAGCCGAGTCAAGGCATACGCCCTAGAGGGGTGCGCCACCCACACGGGCCATCTCCTAAGTTCCTGCATTACATGGGCCATGCCTTCGCCTAGATAGTTCTATGCGGTCGAATTCGGGTCCATCTATATATGGTCGAAATCGAGCTCGACTCTATATAGTCAATATTGAGTTCAACTATTGCATGACAGATCGAGTTCGGAATGCGTAGGGTCGAAGATCGAATCCGAGCTTCATCGAAGCGAAACACGAAGCCAGAATGTCCAACCTCGAGAACACCGAGCCCGTGGCCGAAATCGATCCTGACTCCGAAAATGTCTGAGGGAAGATCATTAAACCTAAATGACGGAAAGCCAGAATATCCGTAATGGAATGAACATCGCGTCGGGAATCTCGGCACGAATCAATAGATACGCTTAATTAGCAAATCAGGAGATTTTACCTTGTATAGAGTTGCACCAGATGTACAACCTCCCTACTATATAAAGGAAGGGTTGAATTATTTGCCAAACACTTTTTCAATCATCAATAAAAAGAAAAACAGTATAGCTCTCTTGAATCATTTTATCATTAACTTGTTTCAATTTCCATTATAATCAGTTCCTGCCCAAGAAGGATCAGCCAACAGCCAAGAGTGTCTAACTCGGGGTGGTTTGCGTTCTTTTCATTTATCTCTTAATTTTAACTTTCATTATATTATTCGTCATTTGTATCAAATTAGGCCAGCATCCTTAAAACCATGTACAAATTCAATCGTTATTCGAAATTTAGGGTAAACGGTTTGGCGCCCACCGTGGGGCTAAGAATAATAGTGGATACTTGATACAACTGTCCGTCACACACATTGTTTCACACTTGCTCTTTCAAGTGTCTCTGATTCCAGGTTACAATACAGAAATATCAAACTCTCAATCGGCACCTCTGCACGTTGATAATGAGTTCGATCATCAAGGCGAAAATAATAACATAGGGCCCGGTGATGTGTCACGACCCAAACCGGAGGGCATGACGGGCACCCGGACCTTACTTGCCGAGTACCAACGTACATTTTATCTAACCTTTCTTATTACCTATAAGGGCCGACGAGATCAATATAAATGGCAGACAATAAACCTAATCACCCAAAAATTCCAAATAATGACATAAACATATAAAACATGGCCGACAAGGCTGTCATGAAAAACTATACAACAAAAATAAATTTGCCGACAAGGCTATCCCAACTATACATGAGTCGACACCTGTCTATGAGCCTCTAAAAGAACATAAGTGCTGCAATGCATACCAAGACCACAGCAAGTCCGGAGAAGGGATCTCGCCAATACACGTTGAACTGGCAGCCTACTGTGGTGGGGGAGCTTCGTCTACCTGTCTATCAGGACCTGCAGCACGACATGCAGTATCCACAATTAAAAGGACGTCAGTACGAATAAGGTACTGAGTATGTAAGACAGGAAAGCATAATGTAAGAACAGTAATGTGCATAGGGATAGAAAATATACACCCTGTAACATCTGAGTGCCTCTGAGGGCGACTAATCATGAAATTCCTGATGTGCATATACATATATGTCCTTTTAAAATCATCATATACATACGCCTCTGTGGGCCTCATCATCATCATATCATACCCCGGCCATCATAAGGCTCGGTATCATCATACCCAACTGATCAGTGGTTGCACAGTAGGTGCCATACCCAGCCGACTATAGCGCGGACTCGGTAGAGTAAAATAGATGCCGACTATAGCGCGGCTCAGTAGAGTAAAATAGATACATATATAGTTGCACAATAGGTGCCATACCCGGCCGACTATAGCGCAACTCGGTAGAGTAAAATAGATAATGCATGTTGGACTCATTGGAATCACACTTTGAACCCTTCGGAGTGGCGTAAGGTCAAAGAAGTAACATAATCCTTCCATAAGAGGGGAAACAATATAAGTACTACTACCTTCTAAGAGTAGAGTATCTTTGGAGGCTCGTTCATTGCATTATGTACAATCAGAGTCGTGCAAAAGAAGGAAAGGGACAGTCTCACATACCTTGTATATATTGCCCAATCTCAAGCTATGAAAATGCCACGTCTCCTTAGTCTACAATAAGATAAATGATACTATCGTTATCGTTTAAGAGTCGTAACTATTATGTATCAACTGTAACCTATGTTACGATGAAATGGACAATACCTCCCCTATATATATGACTTCCCACAAGTTAACACAATCACCAAACAGCCCAAACAATATCAATAATAATCATATTAAGCCTCCCAAAACAGTCCACCAACCAACAACATACTAGCAAGCCTTCCGACATACATCTCACAAGTTCTAGCTTCAACGACTTAGCCGTAACTTGGATAATATTAAATACATGTAGGGTAAGAGGTTCCTTACCTTTAAAAAGGATGAAAAACTTCAATTTGACCTTAATTGACCACGAAATATCCCTCCAATGCTGCCACAAGAACAAGGAAGCGAAGCTAGCAATCAATTAGGGTTTTTCGGCACTAGAATCACTTTAGAAGACTTGAAATCTCCTAGGGTTGATATTAAAACTTGAGGGAGAAATGACCGAGGTCAGAATAACCGAGAGCTCATGACCAAAAGCAATTTCGAAAGGCCCATCGGGCATAAAGAAGCACCTCGATTATCAGAGTATAATTTTAATATTGATGTTGCCACTATTGTATCTGTTATCGGTCACATCAAAAATACTAAATCGCCTCGACCATTGCAATCCGATCCGATCCAAAGGGATCCTAATCAGATATGCAAATATCACGGCACTCACGATCACAAAACGGAAGACTGTCGGCAATTGAGAGAAGATGTAGCCCGGCTACTCAGTAACGGACACCTTCTAGAATTCTTGAGCGACCAAGCAAAAAATCACTTTGGAAACAGGAACAAACAGACAGGCCAAGAAGAACCTCAACATACAATCAACATGATTATCGGTGAAGTCGATACCCTTCAAGGGCCGATGTTGAAACGTACCAAAATATCCATCATTAGGGAAAAGAGCACTCGGGATTACACGCCAGAGGCGACATTATCTTTTAACGACGAGGATGCGTAAGGAACTGTACAACCCCACAATGACGCACTGGTAATATCTGTACTTATACATAAAGTTAGAGTAAAACGTGTGTTAATCGATCCAGGTAGCTCAGCCAATATAATTCGATCGTGGGTCGTGGAGAAACTTGGCCTGTTAGACCAGATCGTTCCTACAGTCCGAGTACTTAATGGGTTCATTATGGCATGTGAGACCACCAAGGGTGAGATAAAGTTTCCAATAAATACTACTGGAACCATTTGAGAAACAAAGTTCTGTGTGATCGGAGGGAACATGAGATACAATGCTCTGTTCGGAAGGCTATGGATCCATGACATGAGAGTAGTACTTTCGACATTACACCAGGTGTTGAAATTTACGACGCCCGATGGAGTTAAAACAGTTTAGGGGGAGCAACCAGCTGCGAAAGAAATGTTCTTGGTAGAAGAAATGACACCAATACCAATGGTTCCAAACTAAGAGGTCGAGAGCAAGACAAATAGCAATCACAGATACCATCTTCGGCAAGTGTGGATAAACAAGTATATGTCGAGGATGATGATTATGGAATTCCCAGATCTTTCATCACCCCCGACAATTCTGATGCCAGCAAATCGACTGTCGAGGAACTGGAACAAGTCACACTGCGAGAAGACTTGCCCGAATGAAAGGTATACCTGGGCTTGGGGTTGACTTCCGAGCTTAGGACAAAACTTATTCGATTCCTTACAACTAACGAAGACTGCTTCGCTTGGTACCACCTTGATATAACAGGTATACCATCGGAGATAACTACTCACAAGCTGAGTCTGGATCTGAAGTTCCATCAGTCAAACAAAAAAGGAGGCCTCAGTCCGAAATCAAACATGCATTCATCACGGACGAGGTAACTAAACTTCTAAAGATAGGGTCTATTCGGGAGGTTAAATACCCAGATTGGTTGGCAAACGTAGTGGTAGTCCCTAAAAAAGGGAATAAATTAAGAATGTGTGTAGATTTTAAAGACTTGAATAAAGCATGTCCAAAAGACTCTTTTTCCTTACCCAACATCGATCGCATGATCGATGCTACTACCGGCCATGAGACCCTTAGTTTTTGCATACTCCGGCTACAACCAAATACCGATGGACCCAGGTGATCAGGAAAAAACTTCCTTCATCATTAAATATGTCACATACTGTTACAACATAATGCCATTTGGGTTAAAAGATGTTAGAGCCACGTACCAACGCTTAGTAAATCGAATGTTCGGTAAAAAACTAGGAAAGACAATAGAGGTTTACATTGACGACATGTTAGTAACATTCAGTGTATTGAAGCAGTACAACATGAAGTTGAACCCAGAAAAGTGCACGTTTGTTGTGGGTTCAGGTAAATTCCTCCGATTCATAGTCTCGAATCGAGGAATCGAGATCAACCCTGAAAAGATCAAGGCTATCGAGGATATCACGGTCGTAGATAATGTGAAAGCCGTGCAAAAGTTAACCAGACGGATAGCTGCTCTAGGGCGATTCATTTCGAGGTCGTCCGATAAAAGCTACCGGTTCTTCACTCTATTGAAAAAGAAGAACAACTTTTCATGGACTCCGGAATGTCAGCAGGCTTTGGAAGAACTCAAAAGGTATTTATCGAGCCCACCGTTGCTTCATACACCAAAGGCAGACGAACAACTGTACCTTTACCTAGCAGTCTCAGAGATAGCAGTAAGCGGAGTCCTAGCCCGAGAAGAACAAGGTACACAATTTACGATTTATTATGTCAGCAGAACCTTAGGCGAAGCCGAGACTAGGTATCCTCACTTGGAAAAACTGGCACTCGCTTTGTTATGCGCTTCTAGGAAACTGAAACCGTATTTCTAATGTCATACCATATGCGTCGTAACAACTTACCCATTAAGAAATGTGATGCATAAGCCCGAGCTCTCAGGTCGATTGGTCAAATGGGCCATATAAATAAGTGGGTATGACATTGAATATCGACCTCGAACCGCCATTAAATCTCAGGTGTTGGCAGACTTTGTGGCCGATTTCACACCAGCCCTAATACCCGAGGTCGAAAGAGAGTGGTTAGCTGGCTCAGGAACTCCTTCAGCAATATGGACCCTTTTCACAGATGGTGCCTCGAACGCGAAGGGATCCGGACTTGGCATCGTGTTGAATCCACCAACTGGTAACATAATTCGACAATCTATTAAGACTATAAAACTAACTAACAACAACGTGGTAAGGATGCTACAATAGATGATCTATCACCTGACCACAATGGAAAATTTATGCAACCACATTCGAGGAATAACAGTTGGGACGGCAAGGTGAATGGGGAGGTAAATGTTAGGCGGATGCCGATGAGAGTTGCTAAGCAAAAACAGGTTGTCTCAACCGCGTCTAAGAGGTCCACCCGTTCGAAGAAGAAACAATGATTTTTG
Organism: Nicotiana obtusifolia; assembly: GCA_002018475.1. NCBI lineage: Eukaryota > Viridiplantae > Streptophyta > Magnoliopsida > Solanales > Solanaceae > Nicotiana > Nicotiana obtusifolia. Next base: position 51,193 of record MCJB01022440.1, on the reverse strand, counting down.
AATAATTTTTGAAGAGGCAGGAGGAGGAAGACAAAGAATTGCAATTTGAAGAATTCACAAGTTTGGATAAGGAGGGACATGACTCTAATTCTTACTACATTCTATTATATCATTGTATTAGCATAATCATTTGCAATATCATCATACAATGTATTATAAACTCTATGGTGATCATAAATTATTTAGTTCTCTCCAGTTCTTTCTTTTTACATGCTTGCTAATAGGTGAGGCTTTTTATTTGCCTCAATAGGATTTGTAAGGTAATGTTAAGCTCGGTATGTGTTTGCTTAGGTCCTATGCCTTTGGATATACCGGAATGGCTATGAGATTATATGCCCTCGTGAGACATTGCTGGCAGCTACACCATGACTCCTCTACATGAGGCTGTTGTAGAGGCAATGTGAGGCGCAGAGGAGTAATTATATAGCCAAGGCATATAGGCGACACTACTGGAGCTATGTGCCCCTTACTTGTACTTTTCCTTTGCGGTGTTGTTTTATTATTAATAAAATCCTATAATTTGCCAAAAAAAAGAGGCAGAATATGAAGCCATGATTGCAGGCCTAGAACTAGCCAAGAGCTTGGGAGCAGAAGTGATCGAAGCCAAGTGCGACTCCCTTCTTGTGGTAAATCAAGTCAATGCAACGTTCGAGGTCAGGGAAGAGCGAATGCAGAGATACTTAGACAAACTGCAAGTGACGTTGCATCGGTTCAAAGAATGGACCTAACAACATATACCTCGGGATCAAAATAGCGAGGCCGACGCCCTCGCCAGCTTGGGGTCGTCAATCGAAGATGATGAGTTCGACTCGGGAAAGGTCGTACAGCTCATGAGGTTGGTAGTGGAAGACGGTCACATTGAGATCATTTTGACAAGTCTAACTTGGGATTGGAGGAACAAATACGTGAAATATCTCAGTTCCGGCAAAATCCCCTCGGATCCAAAAGAGTCGAGGGCCCTGCATACCAAAGGCGGCCCGGTTCAGCTTGTCCGAGGATGGAACCTTGTTCAGAAGAACATTTGACGGCCCACTCGCGATATGTCTGGGACCTGGCGACACTAAGTACATTTTAAGGGAAATCCACGAAGGTACTTGCCGGAACCATTCCGGTGCAGAACCGCTAATTCGGAAAATAATCAGAGCCGGTTATTATTGGATCGCATGGAAAAAGATTCAAAGGAGTTCGTTCGAAAATGTGATGAATGCCAAAGGCACGCCCGGATGATCCATCAACCCGGGGAGACACTCCACTCAGTCCTATCACCATGGACGTTCATGAAATGGGGGATGGACATCGTTGGCCCTCTTCCGTACACTCCAGGTAAAGCTCAATTTATACTATTTATGACTGACTATTTTTCTAAATGGGTGGAAGCACAGGCGTATGAGAAGGTTAGGGAAAAAGAAGTGATTGATTTCATTTGGGATCACATCATATGCCGATATGGAATGCCAGCCGAGATTGTATGCGACAACGGGAGGCAATTCATCGGTGGCAGAGTGACAAAATTCCTCGAAGATCACAAGATCAAAAGGATCCCATCGACACCCTACCACCCCAGTGGAAATGGACAAGCCGAATCCACCAACAAAACCATACTTCATAATCTCAAAAAGAGATTAACCGATGCCAAAGGAAGATGGAAGGAAATATTACCCGAAGTCCTATGGGCATATTGTACGACTGAGACATACAGCACCGGAGCCACCCCGTTCCCTCTGGTTTATGGCGCCGAAGCTTTGATACCGGTCGAGGTCGGAAAACCAAGTGTCAGGTTCCGGTACGCGATAGAGGAATTGAACTACTAAGCCATGACTACGAACTTGGAACTGTTAGATGAAAGACATGAAGCCGCCTTTGTTCGACTAGTTGCTCAAAAGCAAAGGATCGAGAGGTATTATAACAGAAGGACCAACCTTTGATATTTCAACGTCGGGGACTTAGTACTATGGAAGGTTACACCAAACATACAAAGTCCGAACGAAGGGAAGCTGGGACCACACTGGGAAGGAGCTTATTGTATCATTAAAGCACCGGAAAGGGATCCTACAAGCTCGGAATAGTGGATGGTAAACAACTACCAAACAACTGGAACATAAGTACTGCTAAGGTACGACCCTGTTCTTTACTTTTATTTTGCATTATGAACTAACATTTGTAGGTATCAAACGAGGTACCCTGGATCGGGGGATACGAGATATTAAGTCTAAAAGCACGCGTTGCACTCTTTTTTTCTTGAACTGGTTTTGTCCCAAAATGGGTTTTACGGCAAGGTTTTTAATGAGGCAACTAGTAAATCGTGCTAACTTTAATTCGAAGGCAGATAGCAAATTGGTGACGACAGTATTCGAAGTCTATCTTCAATCGACCTCGAATACCAGGGGGCCACTTTAGCTTGGAAAGATATTTTAGGATTGAAGGGCCAAAGATCAATAAGATTCAATGTAAGGGACAAACGGTCAAATGAACTGTGCCCAAATAGATTGATCGAACCCTAACACAAATTGTACACATGCATTACTATTATGAACAAGAATAAGGAAAAGTCTCTTGTATACAAACGTTCTGCTTCCAGTTAAACGAGCCTAAGGGCCACTTTAACTTTAGTTCGAATAACCATTCTCTCACTCAGGGACTTTTGTCCGAAAAAAAAACTTATTCGAGGGGATATAAGACCTATTAAGGCAAACCTCGAACTTTAAAGGCTAAGGCCGTTTCGAGTTAACAAAACTCAAGGGGATATAAGACCTATTAAGGCAAACCTCGAACTTTAAAGTCTAAGGCCGTTTCGAGTTAGCAGAACTCGAGGGAATATAAGACATATTAGGCAACCCTCGGACTTTAAAGGCTAAGGCCGTCTTGAGTTAGCAGAACTCGAGGGGATATAAGACCTATTAGGCAATCCCCGAACTTTAAAGGCTAAAGGCCGTTTCGCTTTAGCAGAACTCGAGGGGATATAAGACCAATTAGGAAACCCCCCGAATTAAAAGGTTAAGGCCATACCGAGTTAATAGTATTCGAGGGCTAAGGTATTTTGAAAGTGCAAAAAGAAAGCTTTATAATAGTATTCGAGGCCAAGGTATTTCGAAAGTTGTAAAAAGAAAGCTTTACATATATACATCAAAAATCCCTTTTACAAAATCGAGCAACCTTGATACACAATATTAAACACGGGAAAAAGATAAAACTTGGTCAGGAGCGACTTATCCCACCTCGATATCAGGATTTTCGAAGTCGTCTCATTCCTCAGATTTGACTGAATCCTCGGAATCATCCTCCTCCGGAAAGGCTAATTTTCTGGCCTCAGCTTTGGCTATCTTGGCATCTTTGATCTCCATCGATAAATCAAAGCCTCGAGCATGAATTTCTTCAAGGACAAGTCTGCGAGATTGCCACCTCATATGGTCAACCATATTCCTTGATTGATCTTGAGCAGCTTCAGCATTGGCCTTATATTGAGACACCAGTTCATCAGCTTCGGCTTTGACCACGACAACTTCCGACTTGGCCGTTTTTAACTCTTTAATGATATTATCTTTATTTGAGATAACCATGCTGATCCGAGATTGGAGCTCGTCGGTATTCCTGGTTTGAGCCTCGACTTTCTTCTTTGCCTCTCTAAGCTGAGCCTCTACTGAAGCTAACTGTGCCTGAGATGTCTCCTTTTCCGAGGCCAGCTGATCCATCTTGCTCCTCCACTCATCGGCCTCAGCTCTAGCCACACTTATTTCAGATCGAAACTGATTAATCTGATCAAGTTTTTGCTCTACTTGCTCGACCAAGCAAGCATTATCCTTCCGGGTAAGCTCTAGTTCCGCATAGAGGTTCATCATTTCCCCTTCGAGCTGTTCGTAGCGTTTCGGCTCTTTCTGGAATCGGAGAAAAGCTTCATGGTGAAGTATCGAGCCCTGCAAGCATAAAGGAAGATGTTATGATTACTTGAAATTTTATAGTACATAACAAAGGACATCGAATAAAGCTTATCGGAAGTTACTCGATTCAGCGTCTGTTGAGCTTCACTGAACAGGCAGGGCACATCCACCTCATTCATTCTTGCTTGATCCTCCTCGGTCACTAAGCACCAAAGATAACTGGCCACCCCGATAGGGGCGAAAAAAACCCGAGCATCCTCGGGAATGGTGAAAGATATGGATCGTTTTCGATCAGGGTAAGCGCTCGACGCGGGAAACCGATCGACCAATTTTGGATTGAAGGAAATCCCGCTTGTATTCGGTGGATGAGCTCTTCCTCGGTACCTCTAAATTACTGAGCCCAAGAACATCTTCCGCTGACGTCGAATCCACACCATCGAAAAAACCACGGAAAGGGTCTTTCGATTTATGATCTCCGTCCGGGGAACATTCTTTTGCCATTTGGGCCTCATTGAACATTGATTCCGAGAAAGAGGGCGAATCAACCATCTCAATCGGACCCAAGACTCCCAGCGGTGCTCTCTTCGTATCTGGGGAAGCCCCAGTTCTTGTCTCCATCTCGGGTCCCCCAACTCGGCGAAGATCCGCTTTATTAACCCCTGGTTCGGAGACCTTTCGCTTTTTAGATTGTGGCGGCACACTAGTCACAAGGTCAAAATCCTCTTCTTCCCCCTCAGACTCATCCCTCAATCGACATAGTGAGTCCCAAGATAATACTCCATCACTAGCACTCCCCTTGGGCTTACGAGCCAATCTTTTCCTCGGTCTCTTCTTTTCGACGTCTGAGGAACTTGGGGCCTCTTTTCTGTTCTTCTCTTTATCTTGCTTCAAAACAGGGGGCTTGGTGGGAACATCATCGCCTACTGGTGGAGGTCTCATCTCAACATCCTTTGATAAACCTGCAAAAGAAAGGCAAAACAAGTTAGAAATCGATAGCATAAAGAATTAAGCTCGAATGTAACTTATCTCACCATGAAGTTGGGCCTCCCACCGGCCTTTTGAAAGCTCGCGCCATGCGCGCTCGGAATATGATCTTTGGGATACGATCCCCTCGACCCATTCTTTGAGATGAGGAACAACATCCGGCATCCGAGAAACAGCTGCGCCATAGAAAATTAATAAGAGGAATAGCGAAAGGGAGAATGGTAAACAAATTGATAAGCAGGGTTACACTTACGCTTCATATTCCATTTCTCAAGGAATAGCATATCCTTGGCCGGGATTAGATCCGATGTTTTCACTTGAACAAATCGATCCAACTAACCTCTATCGCGATCCTCATCAATACTTGAGAACGGGGCTTTGCTTGCCCAACGAGCAAGTTTATCAACCCCCCTCGGTAGAGTCGGGGACTGTACAAACGCATGAGATGATTGACGGTGAAAGGATATCCCTCGATCTTGTCTACCAAAGAACGGAGAAGGATGACTATCCTCCAGAAAGAAGGATGAATTTGGCCTAGGGTCACCTCGTACCTTTTACAAAAGGCAATAATGACCGGGTCCAAAGGGACCAACATGAAGGGATAAGTGTAAACACTTAAAAAACCCTCCCCGTGGGTAGTGATTGCTTCTTCAGGCGCAGGAACCACGACACACTTGTCGACCCAGTTAAAATCTTCCTTGACTTTATCGAGAACTCTGTCGGTGATTGAACAGATGTATCTCATGACCGGTTCGCATCGGCCCGGTATTGAGGAAGCTTTATCGACCTTGAAATCGGCTCTGGTTGAACAACTAGTTGGTACAAACGCCTTCATAGGGGGCTCCTATGTAGATTTCTCAATGACGACAGGCAAAACGTCCTCAGCAGGTTGAGAAGAAGATGGAGTTTGTCTTTGGGGAATGGATTTCGAAGTCTTCGCCATTATTTTTGAACAGATGAAGAAATAAAAAGATACAGATGCGAAGGAAATATAATTTGAAGATAGCTTGTGAAGTATTTACAGAAAACCAGAAGCCAGGAGGTTTTGAAGATAAGAACGATGTAGTTTTTATAAAAGAGCAAAAACATTTGAATACAAAGAGTGAATGAGGGTATTTATGGTCTCTCAAAATGGTGGTTCGCATCCCAAAGCGGCAAAACGCTGACTGGCACACACTTAATGCTTTAAAGGGCTTTTCTGATGGGACATTTTTAATTTTCGTATCGCGTACGTCATAAGTTCATCGTCACTTATCAGAGTGAGAATCGGAATCCATTATGGTGAGAATCTGAGGCTCATATCGTTTCTCGTCGTTACTCTCCAAAAAACGAGGGGACTATATGTATACGGTCGAAGTCGGGCCCATCTATATGTGGTCGAAATCGGGCTCGACTTTATATAGTCAACATCGAGTACAACTATTGCATGACAGATTGGGTTCAGAATGCGTAGGGTCGAAGATCGAACCCGAGCTTCATCGAAGCGGAACACAAAGCCAGAATGTCCAACCTTAAGAACACCGAGCCCGTGGTCTGAAATCGATCCTGACTCCAAAATGTCCGAGAGAAGATCATTAAACCTAAATGACGGAAAGCCAGAATATCCGTAATGGGATGAACATCGCGGCAGGAATCTCGACACAAATCAATAGAACCGCTTAATTAGCAAATCAGGAGATTTTTTACCTTGTACGGAGATTTTTACCTTGTATAGAGTTGCACCAGATGTACGACCTCCCTACTATATAAAGGGAGGGTTGAATTATTTGTAGACACTTTTTCAATCATCAATAAAAAGAAAAACAGTGGTATATTGCTCTCTTGAATCATTTTATCATTAACTTGTTTCAATTTCCATTATAATCAGTTCCTGCCCAAGAAGAATCAACCAACAGCCAAGAGTGTCTCACTAGGGTGGTTTGCGTTTTTTTCATTTATCTCTTAATTTTAACTTTCATTATATTATTCGTCATTTGTATCAAATTAGGCCGCGTATCCTTAAAACCATGTATAAATTCAATTGCTATCCGAAATTTAAGGTAAACAACAGTTTTGCCACGATCCACTCCAACTCCCTTTATCGAGTCTAATGGGATACGACACACGTCTAATTACTTCTACAATAATTTCCACGAAGATCAAGAGAGATAATATCAGCCCCAACAGTCAATTCAACTCAACGAACTAAGTCAATTTGCCTACAACTTATGTGGATATATATCGGGTCGTATATTGTGTTTACATCTTCCGTGTGGGTGAGGCTGGGCACAAGAATAAGTCGGCTCCACTTGGAGTTATTTTATGCCTAGTTTTTCCTAGAAAGTATCGTATGGTCCATGCAATTGAAATGTAAACATGGTTCTAAGTAATAATGTACATTCCTTGATGCGTTCGGTTTGTAGGGGAATGGGTGAACCTGCAGAAAGGTTGCCGCTGGAAGGTCTATAATGTACAAGCGTAAGAGCTGTGTAGAAATCTCAACCCTAGTTGTTTACCATCAAAATCAGATAGCAATTGAATTTATACGTGGTCTTAAGGATATGTGATCTAATTTGATACAAATGACGAATAATCAAATTGAAACTAAAATTAAGTAATAAATGAAGGAACGCAAACCACCCAAGCTAAACAGTGATGACGACGTTGGTTGATCCTTCTTGTGTAGAGATCGATTACAATTGAAATTGGAACAAGATAATGAGATAATAATTCAAGAGACCAATCTATAGCTGTATTTTTTGATGATCAGATTCAAAGTGTCTCTACAAGTAATTAGACCCCCTTTATATAGTAGGGGAATCCTACATTTTGTACAAATCCATATAAGGTAAAAAATCTCCTGATTTGCTAATTAAGCGGTTCTATTGATTTGTGTCGAGATTCCCGCCGCGATGCTCGTCCCATTACGGATATTCAGGATTTCCGTAATTTAGGTTCGACGATCTTCCCTCGAGCATGTTCGGTGTCAGGATCGGTTCCGAATTACGAGTTCGGTTTTCTCAAGATCGGACATTCTGGCCTCGTGTTCTGCGTCGATGAAACTCTGGGTCGATTTTCAACCCTTCACGTTTCGAGCCTGATCTGGCGTGCAATAGTCGAGTCCGATTTCGATCGTATACAGATAGTCCCCTCGTTTTTCGGAGAGTAATGATGAGAAACGATATGAGCCTCAGATTCTCACCATACGAGCTTCCGATTCTTACTCCGATAAGTGAAGATAGACTCACGACATAAGTGATACGAATTTGATTCACTGACTGATGGTCAAAATCCGCAGGTCCAGCAAAAACTCGATCGGATCGATCAGCAAAATTTCAATGCCTTGTTGTTTTTCAGACGTCTCTGAGCTGTGTTGATGTGGCCATAGACTTTATAGTTCGGGCAATGCCAGATAAGCTTTATGCCCTCGGATTTCATTAACCTAGAATGACCTTAGCCTGTTGATTCGGGCGTTGCCAAATAAGCTTTGTGCCCTCGAATGCTGTTAACTCGGAATGACCTTATCCTTTTAATTCGGGCATTGCCAAATAAGTTTTGTGCCCTCAAGTGCTATTGACTTGGAAAAGCCTTAGCCTTTAAGGTTCGGGGGTTCCTAATAGGTCTTATGCCCCCGAGATCTAATAACTTGGACCGTCTAAGTTTATTTTTCGGACGGCAGTCCTCGAGTGAGAGAGTGATTATTCGAACTCAGGTTAAGTTAGCCCTTGGGCTCGTTTTTCGGGCAGCAATCCCCGAGCGAGAGAGTGAATATTCGAACTCAGATTTAGGCGGCCCTTGGGCTCGTTTTTCGGACGGCAGTCCTCGAGCGAGAGAGTGATTATTCAAACTCAGGTTAAGGCAGCCCTTGGGCTCATTTTTCGGATGGCAGTCCCTGAGTGAGAGAGTGATTATTCGAACTCAGGTTAAGCCGGCTCTTGGGCTCGTTTCCTTTAGGGGATCGAAAGCAGGGAATTTCTTGAGAAATGTAATGGAAAAGTTTTAAAAGACAAGACGTTTGCAAAGAAGAGATTTCACATTTTTCTGCCATGTATGTGTACAAGTTTTGTGTTAAGGTTTGATCAGTCTATTTGAGCATGGTTCATTTGACCGTATGGCCCTTACATTGAACCTTATTGATCTTCAACCCTTCAATCCATAAATCTCTTTCCATGCTAAAGTGACTCCCTAGTATTTGAGGTCGATCGAAGACGGGCCTCGAATGCTGTTGTCACCGATTCGTTACCGGACTACGAATCTAGGTTAGCATTATTTACTTGTTGCCTCGTTAAAAACCTTGCCGTAAAACCAATTTTGGGACAAAACCGGTCCAAGGGAAAAAGAGTGCAACACGTGCTTTCAGACCTAACATCCCATATGGTCCCTTGTTTATACCTGCAAGCGTTAGTTTGTAATGCAAATAAAAGAAAAAATAAAGAACAAGGGCGTAGCTTAGCAGTAATACCGCTTCAAGTGAATTATATTCCAGTTGTTCGGTAGTTGTTTACTATCCATCGTTCCGAGCTTGTAGGATCCCTTTCTGGCGATTTTAATGATATAATAAGGTCCTTCCCAGTTTAGTCCCAGCTTTCCCTCGTTCGGACTCCGTGTGTTCGGCGTGACCTTTCTTAATACTAAGTCCCCGACGTTGAAGTATTGAAGGTTGGCCCTTTTGTTGTAATACCTCTCGATCCTTTGCTTTTGAGCAGCTAACCGAACAAGGGCGGCTTCGTGTCTCTCATCTAACAGTTCTAAGTTTGTATTCATGGCTTCGTGGTTCGATTCCTCTATTGCATACCGGAATCTGATACTTGGCTCCCCGAGCTCGACCAGTATCAAAGCTTCGGCGCCATAAACCAGAGAGAACGGGGTGGCTTCGGTGCTGGATTTCGCAATTGTACGGTCTGCCCATAGGACTTGGGGTAATATTTCCTTCCATCTACCTTTAGCATCGGTTAACCTTTTTTTGAGGTTTTAGAGTATGGTTTTGTTGGTAGATTCGGCTTGTCCATTCCTACTAGAGTGGTAGGGTGTCGATAAGATGCTTTTTATCTTGTGATCTTCGAGGAATTTGGTTACTTTGCTACCGATGAGTTGCTTCCCGTTGTCGCTTATGATCCTGGCTAGCATTCTAAATCAGCATATGATGTGATCCCAAATGAAATTGATGACTTCTTTTTCCCTAACCTTCTCATATGCCTTAGCTTTCACCCATTTTAAGTAGTTAGTCATAATTAGTATAAATTGAGCTTTACCTGGTGCCCACGGTTAGAGGGACAACGATGTCCATCCCCTACTTCATGAACGGCCATGGTGATAAAACTGAGTGGAACATCTCCCTGGGTCGATGGATCATTGGCGCGTGCCTTTGGCATTCGTCACATTTTCGAACGAATTCCTTTGCGTCTTTTTTCATATCAACCTAGTAATACCGGCTCTGATTATTTTTCGAATCAATGACTCGGCGCCTGAATGGTTTCCGTAGGTACCCTCGTGGATTTCCCACAAAATGTACTTAGTATCACCCGGTCCCAAACATATCGCGAGCGGGCCATCAAACGTTCTTCTGGACAAGATTCCATCTTCGGACAAGCTAAATCGGGCCGACTTTGTGCGTAGGGCCCTCGACTCTTTTGGATTCGAGGGTAGTTTACCAGAGCAGAGATATTTCACGTATTTTTTCCTCCAATCCCAAGTTAGGCTCGTTGAGTTGATCTCAGTGTGGCTTTCTTCCACTGCTGACCTCATAAGTTGTACGACTTTTTCCTAGTCGAACTCGTCGTCTTCGATCGATGACCCCAAGCTTGCGAGCGGCCTTGCTGTTTTGATCCCGAGGTATATGTTGTAAGGTCCACTCTTTGAACCGATGTAATGTCACTTGTAGTTTGTCTAAGTACCTTTGCATCCGTTCCTCTCTGACCTCAAACGTTCCATTGACTTGATTTACCACAAGAAGGGAGTCGCATTTGGCTTCGATCACTTTCGCTCCCAAGCTCGTGGCTAGTTCTAGGCCTGCAATCATGGCTTCATATTCGGCCTCATTGTTAGTCAATTTCACAGTCTTAATAGATTGTCTAATTATACTTGCTGGTGGCTTCAATACAATGCCAAGTCCGGACCCCCTTGAGCTCGAGGCACCGTCTGTGAAGAGGGTCCATATTCCCGAGGAAGTTCCTGAGTCAACTAACAACTCTCTTTCGACCTTGGGTGTTAGGGTCGGTGTAAAATCGGCCACAAAATCTGCCAACACCTGATAATGGCGGTTCGAGGTCGATTTTTTAACGGTTCCAAATTAAATGACAACAATAAAACTGAATTGTCTAAAATAAGGTGATAAACTAATAAACTACGAAATCCAAATACAATCTCAGAACTGGTGTCACGAATACATGAGCATCTAGAGTGCAACAAATAATAGTCTGAATAAAATAACATAACTACCTGAATCAGAATAAACAGCTAAGATGGTATAGAAGGGGACTACAAGGCTGCGGACATCATGCAGCTATACATCAAGTCTCCACTAATAGCTAGGTCCGAGCAAATCTCACTCAGTACTGCTGGGACCAACTCCGGTATCTGGACAAGAAGTACAGAATGTAGTATGAGTAGCTTAACCTCGACGAAGTAGTGACAAAGCTAAGGCGGGTCACTTATAATAACCTGTACACAAAAAAAAAAAAAATAATAACAGAATAGACAGGAATGGAAATAAGTAATTAACTCATAACAACGAACTGAAAATCCAACTACCGGAGAGCCCAGAATAACAAGTCTCAAATACCCAGGCAAATCCAACAGTCACAAACAAATACAACTTACACAACCCGATCCCACCATATCATCATCTGTCAATATCATAATATGTCCATATTCCACCATTTCAATTCATTACCATTTAATATCCATTTCGGCATGCAACCGTTCCCCAAACATTTTCAATCAACAGTAGCAGTCAACAACCAAAATTTACAAGAATTTCTAAATCATGAGTGTAAATGTACGAGGCAATGAAGAATCACATAATAATCAAAGAATCTCTAACAACTCGAATGTCTCAACTTTACCAACTCGTCGATATCTACCAATTAACAACTCATACGAGTAAAACTACGTTATAGAAGGTTACCAATTTTACAAAAGTATAAGACAAGTAAGACATATAACAATTTAAATATGCAAGTAAAGCAAGTGGAGACAAATAGAAAATAAGCATGGAATCATGGAGGGGATGGACAATTTAATACAAAGATAACTAAATGACAAGTAACAATTATGACATGGAAGTCAAATAAGCATGTAGAAATTAAGACATGAAAGAAGATATATTATTAGGTAACAAAAACATGGAAACAAGTAACATAACAGTGCATATCCACTTGTCACCTTGCATATACGTTGTTTCCCACGTAATTCACATAACATGTAGATCAAGGGTTCCTAATTCCCTCAAATCAAGGTTAGGCCCAACACTTACCTCACTCCGCAACTCAAACAATCAATCAACCACGGCCTTGCCTTTTGGACAAGCCTCCAAACCAACCAAATCTAGAAAATTATTAACCAAATAATTAAAAATAAGCATTAGATACCCACAAATGAAGAGGTTCAATTTAGATCATTTTTTGAAAAAGTCAACAAAAGTTAACCCCGGGCCTGCTTGGTCAAAACAAGGATTCAGACCACAATCCGATTACCCATTCAACCCCGAGCTCGGCTATATTATTTGTTTAGAAATCCGACCCAATTCGATTTCTAAATCTCAATTTTACAAAAATCCTCAATTCTACCCAAATCCCTAATTTCTACCATGAAAATCCTAAATTTGATATTGAAATCTCATGAAATGTAATGCGTAACTAAAAATAGATGGATTGAAGTCACTTACCAATGAATTTGGGAAGAAAAGTCTCTTGGAAAATCGCCTCTAGAGTGTTTAGGGTTGAGAAATGGTGTGAAATGAGCTAAGCCCCGATTTTCCACTCTTCTTCCCAGCTGCAGATTTCGCAATTGCGATGTCTAGTTCACAATTGCGAACATCGCAAATGCGAACCCTGTCACATAAGAGCAGAAGTCGCAAATGCGACAAAAAGATTGCAATTACAAAGACACCACCATCGCAAATACGGCCAGGAACTTCGGGCAAATGCGAAGCATACTCCGGTGTTCAGTGATCACAAATGCGACCACTTCCTTCGCAAAAGCGAACGTCCATAGTTCGCAAATGCGAACAAATTCTCGCAAATGCAAGATTCACCCAGCCCAGACCATGCTTGCAAATGCGAACATTTGTTCGCAAAAGTGAGGCTCGCAATTGCGATGCAGAACATGCAAATGCGAGATCTGCAGCAGAACACCAGCAACAGAGTGCACCAGCTATCCTACTTTGCCAAATTAATCTGAAACACGTCCGAAACTCACCCGAGCACATCGGTGTAATGACCCGGCCGGTCATTTTGAGTGTCGTAGCCTCGTTCCCCCATTTACTGCTTATTCTATGCTCAATTGTTGTTATGGGACTTGTCTGGCTAGTCCCAAGGTTGGAAACCTAAGTTGAAAGAGTTGACTAGATATTGACTTGTGTGTTAACGACTCCGGAATGGAGTTTTAATGGTTTTGATAGCTCCGTATGGTGATTTGGACTTAGGTGTGTGCTGGATATTGATTTGGAGTTCTGTAGGTAGTTTTGGCTTGAAATGGCGAAAGTTGGAAACTAGAAGTTTGTGGAGAAGTTTGACCAAGAGTTGATTTTATGGTGACCAGGCTCGACTTTTTGTTCCGGAAGTTTGAAAAGGTCCATTATGTCATCTATGACCTGTGTGCAAAATTTGAGGTCAATCGGAGTTGATTTGATAGGTTTCGGCATCGATTGTAGAAGTTGGAAATTCATTAGTTTCATTAGGCTTGAATTGGGGTGCAATTCGTGTTTTTGATGTTGTTTGACTAAGTTCATATGATTTTTTAGGACCTGTTGGTATGTTTGGTTGAGGTCCCGGGGGCCTCGAGTGAATTTCGGATGGTTAATGTATTGGAATTTAGACTTAGAAGATTGCTAATGTTGCAGGTCTTGTTTCCTTATACGCGATTACGTTGGAAGGTCTGCGATCGCGTAGGCTTATTCTAGGCAGTGGGATTTTGTGCTACGAGATCGCGAAGTGAGGACTGCGATCACAAAGCTTTGGCCATCAGTGCATCGTGAATGTGTGAGTTAAGCCGCGTTCGTGTAGAGGAAAGGAAGAAGTTGGGGATTTCACACATTGTTCTTTGTGTAGGCCAGAGATGTTTGGTCTTCGCGTTCGCGTGGATCTGTATCGTTCGCGTAGGGTTAATTTCTGGTAGCTTAGTTTTTGTGCTTCACGATCGCAAAGCATTTTTCCCGCGATTATGAAGGGGGACGTCTGGGCAGAATATAAAATATAAAAAACGAGAGTTAGAGTGAAATTTCATAACTGGACTTTGGGAGCTCGGATTGAGGCGATTCTTGGAAGGATTTTCAAGGAATTGATTGGGGTAAGTGATTCTAACTCGGATTTGGTTAATATACATGAATATAACATTGGTTTCATCATTTAATTAGTGTTTTGGGTGGAAAATTGGAAAAATTTGTAAAAACTTCATAGGCTTTAATTTGAGGATTTGAAGGTCGAGTTTTAATCGGATTTGAGTAATTTTGGTATGGTTGGACTCGTGGTGAATGGGTGTTTGGATTTTGTTAATTTTTTTGGATTTCGAGATGTGAGCCCGAGGTTGACTTGTTGAGTTGACTTCTGACTTTTGCTTAAGAACTTAGCTTTATCATATGAAATTGATTCCTATAGCTTGTGTTAATTATATCGAGTTGTTTGTGGCTAGATTCGAGTCGTTCGGAGAATGATTCACGAGGCAAGAGCTTGTTGGAGTAGAGATTTGCACGGTTTGAGGTAAGTAACACTTCTAAACTTGGATCTGAGGGTATGAATCCCTGAATAACGTGTTATGCGGTTGGTGTTGAGGTGACGCACGTGATAGGTGACGGGCGTGTGGGCGCACCGTAGGAATTGTGACTCGGCCAATTTCGTGGAACTTTATAGTCAAATAAGTTGTTATTTTTCACGTATTCCCCATGTGTTAAAGAAATTGAGCTGTACTTCATGTTAGAAATCATGCTTAGGCTATATGTTGGTACTGTTAGGAACCACAGAGATCGTGTTGCTGTTGAATTATTTGCTTAATTTGCAATTATGTACTCAGTCACAGCTATCATATGCTTATCATATCTCAATCTCTGTTGCCATTTATTGATACATCATATCATCATTGTTTGGGCTGATTTTTATGATACTTGTGAGCCCGAGAGACTAGAGAGATTGATGATAGAGTGAGGATGTTTATGGGATCGAGATGCACGCCGCAGCAGGCTTTATTGATTCAATTACTTATTATCGAGCTTGGGCAGGATCCGCCCCTCAGGAGACTGACTTACAAGCAATGAGCGTAGGTACCTACTGAGTGCGAGCGCGAGTGCCGAGCGATTGGGAGGATTGAGTGACCGTGATGACTGAGTGATTGTGAGGAAGGAGTGACTGTAAGGATTGAGTGAATGGGAAGACTGAGTGAATTGATACTCCAAGAGTATGCATATGATTTTTGTCACTGTGTTGCATTAAATTTAGCATGCATCATTAACATGTAGATATAGAGATATATCATTCCTCATTTCAGTCACACTTGGCATATTATATCTGTTTTGAGCTTAACTGTTGAACTTGAAAGCATGTCTACATTTCTATACCTATTGAGCTTGTCACTACTTTCAGCCCAAGGTTAGTCTTGTTACTTATTAAGTACATTGGGTCGGTTGTACTTATACTACACTCTGCACTTCGTGTGCAGATCCAGGTACTTCCGGGTACGATGGTCGCTGATTTTGGAGCTTTATTAGTTCGGACATTTTTGAGGTAGTTACTTTAGCATCCGCAGACCTTGACTCTCCTCCTTTATCTTTTAGTTTTATTTATACTGTTCTACCTTCCTAAACAGTGTTTCAACAGTCAGATCATGTTATTGTATAGATGCTCATGTACTCAATGACACCCAGATTTTGGGGGAATATTGTATTGAGTCGTGGTATTTTCGTATCATTATTTATGAGATTTTACTCTTAAGCTTATTTTATTATGTTTTTAAACTTAAATAATGTGTGGTTTATTGTGGTTGTCGTCTATCCTAGTATTACGTTAGGCGCCATCATGACAGGTGAGATTTGGGTCGTGACAAGTTGGTATCAGAGCCTAGGTTACATAGGTCTCACGAGTCATGAGCAGGTTTAGTAGAGTCTTGTGGATTGGTGCGGAGACGTTTGTACTTATCTTGGAGAGGTTGTTGAACCATTAGGAAAACTTCACTTCCTTGTGTTCTTGTCGTGCGAATTTGTTGATTCCGAAAACTAAACTTCTGTTATTCTATTCTCTTACAAATGGTGAGGACACGTGCTACCGGAACGGGCGGACAACCGCCAGTACAACCAGCTAGGGCCACAAGAGGTCGGGGCGAGGTGCAGCTCATACAGCAGCTAGAGCAGCACCTGTAGACCCACCAGTTTCTCTAGCTCAGGAGCAGATTCTAGATGTGGTTAAGCCGGTGGGACCACCTCAAGCACCAGTTGTGCCCATTGAGATTCCAGGCCTTCAAGAGGCTCCGGCCCAAATATTGACTGTTTGCACTAGCCTTGTTAGGAGGTTTCAGTTCCGGCTACGCCATCCACTTCTCAGGCTGGGGGAGGTGCTTAGACTCCTGCCGCCTGTACTCCAAAGCAGGTGATGCAGGGACTTCAGACTTTGGGTTTATTACCAGCCCAGCTGGTTGTAATTGCTCAGGCCCAGGTGGGTCCCATTATGAGTGACGAGAAGCAAAAGAGATTAAAGAGATTTGGGTTTAGTAGGGCTGAGTTAGAAGATGCTCAGGACTTCTTGGAAAGATGCCAGTGGATTCTTCGCACGGTGGGTATTCTAGAGACTAGTTGTTACAACCCATATTCGCGTACGTTGGATCACGCCATAAGTTAGTGGACGTAAATCCAAGAAGAGATTATCTTTGAGATGATAAGAAGTTAATCCTATTGGTCTTAAACGATACAAGGGTGTATAAGAGTGGTTAACAAGTATTAGAAGTTAAACCAATCTAGGATGTCGTAACCCGTATTTTCGGGTAAAATTAGAGGTGCTTAATATTCCCAAGAGGTCGTGTATTAATTTATTTGAATCATATAATATCCGTATCATAATTCTTGAAGTCAAACGACTTATGAAACAAAAGTCGACAAAATTTGTCGCAACTTACGTTCATAATTTTACTTAAACATTAGGTCAAATGTCACTAAGATTTTATCCCAATTTACTTAAAATTATGGGGTGATCCACCCACCAAATTGAAGGTCTATGAGTCTAGTTTCAAACTCATTGAATCGTTCATTGATATGATCTTGGAGTAGAGAGATATTCGCGTTTTCCCGAGACTGCGCCAAGCAGCTCTCTATGGCGCCCACATTGGCACTTGAGACATATGATATATAACACGCCTCAACCCCGTTTTAAGTCATTATTTTTCAGTATTTTCAGACCTTAGAACCCTAAAAACACTCTCTTAATGTTATCTCATGATCCAAGACCAAAACAAAGGGCAAAAAACACAAATCAAGAGTCGGGAATCTCGTGGCACTAGTAAGTTTTTTGTTCTTCTTGTTGTTGCTGATTTTTGTGTTGTTCCAGCTCGTGTGGGAGGTTGTTTTAAGTGGTTTATGTTCTGTAAAATACTCCCTCAAGTTTTTAATATCAACCCTAGGTGATTTCAAGTCTTCTAAAGTGATTCTAATGCCAAAAAACCCTAATTGATTGCTAACTTCGCTTCCTTGTTCTTGTGGCAGCATTGGAGGGATATTTCGTGGTTAATTAAGGTCAAATTGGAGTTTTTCTTTCTATTTAAAGGTAAGGAACCTCTTACCCTACATGGATTTAAGATTATCCAAGTTATGGCTAAGTCGTTGAAGCTAGAACTTGTGAGATATATATCGAAAGGCTTCTTAGTAATGTTGTTGGCTGGTGGACTATTTTGGGAGGCTCCATATGATTATTATTGATGTTTTTTGGGCTTTTTGGTAATTGTTTTAACTTGTGGGAAGTCATATAAATAGGGGAGGTGCTGTCCATTTCATCGTAAAATAGGTTGCGGTCGATACATAATAGTTACGATGCTTAAACGATAACGATAGTGTCATTTCTCTTATTGTAGACTAAGGAGTCGTGAAATTTGCATAGCTTGAGGTTGGGCAGTATATACAAGGTATGTGAGACTATCCCTTTCCTTTTTTTGCACGACTCTGATTGTACATAATGTAATGAACGAGCTTCCAAAGATACTCCACTCTTAGAAGCTAGCAGTACTTACCTTGTTTCCCTTCTTATGGAACGATTGATGTTGATGTTACTTCCCTTATTCTTATGTATTCAATGTTGTTGGTACTTCCTGATTCTTATAAGATTCTTGCTGAAGAGTTCATCCTAATAACACGTACAGAGGATACCGACCTTACATCACTCCGAAAGGTTCAATGTGATTCTAATGAGTCCAGCACGCATCATATATATGTATCTATTTTACTCTACCTGAGCCGCGCTATAGTCGACAAGGTACGACACCTATTGTGCAACCACTAATCAGTTGGATTTTACCGAGCTCCATATAGCCGGGTACGATTTTACCGAGCCTTATGATGGCGGGGTACGTTTTTAACTAGCCCATTACGGCCAGGTACAATATGATGCTGATAATGCCCATATATATATATATATATATATATATATCATGTATTTCATGTCAGTAGCCCTTAGAGGCACCCAGATGTTACTGGTTGTATGTTCTCTATCCCTGTTTACATTACTATTCTTACTTACGCTTTCCTGCCTTACATACTCAGTACTTTATTCGTACTGATGTCCTTTTTATTTGTGGATGTTGCATGTCGTGTTGTAGGTCCTGATAGACAGGTAGGCGAAGCTCCCCCACCATAGTAGGCTGCCCAGTTCAGCGGTTATTGGCGAGATCCCTTCTTCGGACTTGCCTTGGTCTTGGAATGCATTTTTGCTGTAGACATTATGGGTATGTCGGGTCCCTGTTCCGGCAATGTTGCAGCACTTATGTTTCTTTAGAGGCTCATAGACAGGTGTCGACTCATGTATAGTTTGGATTGCCTTGTCGACTGATTTTTGTTGTATAGTCTCTCATGGCAGCTTGTCAGCTCGTACCTTATACATAGCTTCATGACAGACTTGTCGGCCCATATTATATATGTTCATGCCATTATCTGTCATTTTTTGTTGTTTAGGATTCATGTATACCATTTATATTGATCTCGTCGACCCTTATAGATAATAAGAAAGGTTAGATAAAATGTGTGTTGGTGCTCGGCAGGTATGGCCTCGGTGCTAGTCATAGCCCTCCAGTTTGGGTCGTGACACTAGTGGGGTTTCATTTACTACTTTTTAGTTGACGGGGGCAGCCTTTAGATGGTGAGAGGCCTATGAGCGGAGCAGGCCAGTGGATGCTACACCTTTTTCATGGCACGAGTTCTCTGTTCTCTTCTTGGAGAAGTTTGTGCCACCGACCCGTAGGGAGGAGCTGTATAGGTAGTTTGAGCAGCTACACCAGGAGGGTATGTCCATGACCCAGTACGAGATGAGATTTTCAGAGTTGGCTACTTATGCGATCTGGTTGGTTCCCACTGGGAGTGAGAGGATTAGGAGGTTCATTGATGGCCTCAGCTATCAGTTGCGTGTTGTTATGACTCAGGAGAATGCATCAGGTGCTATGTTGGACGAGGTGGTTGATATTGCTCGGCGGCTAGAGCTAGTCCATAGTCAAGAGAGTGAGGAGAGAGAGGCCAAGAGGCATCATGGTTTGGGTGGTTTCAACGGTATTCCTTCTGGGGGCAGTCCTACCATAGCAAAGGTCATCCTTATAGGACCGCTCAGATGGCTCTTGCAATTCATCGAGGTGCATCAGCTAGCCATGGTTCATACAGTGCTCGTTTGGGTCAGTCATCTCTCAGTGCTCTCCCAGCTCAGAGTTCATCCCGTGATCCATTGGTTCAGGTTTCATCTGTGCAAAGTCTTTCTAGCGATTATTCAGGTTCTCGGGGCCCGATTCAACCCTCACCACCAGCGGGGAGTTGCTTTGAGTTTGGGGAGTTTAGGCATGCATGGAAATAGTGTCCCTATCGCTTTGGAGATCTAGTTCAGCGGAGGGTTCAGGAGGTAACTTCCGCACCAGTTATTTCACCGCCCGCCCAGCCAGCATTGGGTGGGGCTCAGGCAGCTAGAGGTCGGCCTAGAGGGGGAAGCCGATCAGGTGGCGGTCAAGCTCAATTATATGTTATTCCTGCCAGGCCAGAGGCTGTTGCTTCAGATGCAACGATCACAGGTATTGTTTTAGTGTGCCATAGAGATGCTTCCACATTATTTGACCCTGGTTCTACTTATTTCTATGTATTATCCTATTTTACTCGTTATTTGGATATGCCCCATGAGTCCTTAGATTCACCTGCTCATGTATCTAGGTCGGTGGGCGATACTAGTTCTGGACCATGTGTATTGGTCGTGTGTGGTGACCGTTGGAGTATTGGAGACTAGAGTTGATCTCTTATTACATAGTGTGGTTGATTTCGACGTGATTTTGGGTATGTATTGGTTGTCTCCATGTCATGGTATTCTGGATTTTCACGCTAAGACCGTGATATTGGCGATGCCAAGGTTGCCAAGGATCGAGTGGAGAATTTCTCTAGATTATGTTTCCAGCAGGGTGAGTTCATATTTGAAGGCCCAACGGATGGTTGGGAAGGGGTATTTTTCATATTTGGCCTTTGTGAGAGATGTCGGTGCTGATACTCCTACTATATATCGATTTTGTTCTAGTAGTGCAAGACTTTCCGGATGTGTTTCCTGCAGAGCTGTCGGGCATGCCACCCGACAGGGATATTGATTTTGGTATTGACTTGGTGTCGGGCACTCAACCCATTTCTATCCCTCCGTATCATATGGCACCAACAGAGTTGAAGGGATTGAAAGTGCAGCTTCAGGAGCTTCTTGATAAGGGGTTTATTAGGCCTAGTGTGTCGCCATGGGGTGCATTAGTTTTGTTTGTGAAGAAGAGATATGGTACTATGCGAATGTGCATCGATTATAGGCAACTGCGCAAAGTTACAATAAAGAACAAATATCCTTTGCCGTGCATTGATGATTTATTTGACCAGCTTCAGGAGCGAGGGTGTTCTTTGAGATTTATTTGAGGTCTGGGTATCACCCGTTGATGATTCGGGACTCGAATATTTTGAAGACGACATTCAGGACCTGCTATGGTCACTATGAGTTCCTAGTGATGTCCTTTGGGCTGACCAACACCCTAGCAGTATTCATGCATCTGATGAACAGTGTATACCAGCCTTATCTTGATTCGTTTGTAATAGTATTTATTGATGATTCCTGGTGTACTGACGCAGCCAGAAGGAGCATGCACATCATTTTAGGACTGTACTACGACAGTTGAGGAAGGAGAAGCTTTATGCCAAGTTCTTCAAGTGTGAGTTTTGGCTCAATTCGGTGGTGTTCTTGGGACACGTGGTGTCCAGTGAGGGGATTAAGGTGGATACAAAGAAGATAGAGGCGGTTCAGAGTTGGCCCAGACCGTCTTCAGCTACTGAGATTCGGAGTTCTCTCGGCTTGGTCGGATGTTATCGTTGCTTTGTGGAGGGTTTCTCATCCATTGCAACGCCTTTGACTAGGTTGACCCAGAAGGGTGCGCCATTCAGGTGGTCGGATGAGTGTGAGGAGATCTTTCAGAACCTCAAGACTACCTTGACCATAGCTCCAGTTCTAGTTTTGCCTTCAGCATCAGGCTCTTATACAGTGTATTGTGATGCTTTTTGGATTGGTATTGGCTGTGTCTTGATGCAGGAGGGTAGAGTGATTGCTTATACTTTGTGCCAGTTGAAGCCTCATAAGAAGCACTACCATGTTCATGATTTGGAGTTGGCAGCCATCGTTCATGCATTGAAGATTTGGAGGCATTATCTCTACCAGCGATTCTTGTGAGGTATTTATGGATCATCAGAGTCTCCAAAACTGGTTCAAACAAAAGGATCTAGATTAAAGGCAGCGGAGATGGTTGGAGCTGCTAAAGGAATATGATATTACGTTTCTGTATCATCTCGGGGAAGGCTAATATGGTGGTCGATGCCTTGATTAGAAAAACGGTGAGTATGGGTAGCCTTGCATTTATTCCTGTTGGTGGGAGACCGCTTGCATTAGATGTTCAGGACTTGGCCAATCAGTTCGTAAGGTTAGATATTTTGGAGCCTAGTCGAGTTCTAGCTTGTATGGTTTCTCAGTCTTCCTTATATGATCGCATCAAAGAGCGTCAGTATGATGACCCCCATTTGCTTGTCCTTAAGGACACGGTTCAGCGCGTGATGCCAAGGAGGTTACTATTGGGGATGATGGGGTGTTGCGAATGCAGGGTCAGATTTGTATGCACAATGTGGATGGGCTACAATAGTTGATTCTTGAGGAGGCCCATAGTTCACGGTATTCCATTTATCCGGGCGCCGCAAAGATGTATCAGGACTTGAGGCAGGACTATTGGTGGAAGGGGATGAAGAAAGATATAGTGGGGTTTGTAGCTTGGTGCCTAAATTGTCAGCAGGTAAATATGAGCATCAGAGACCGGGCGGATTGCTTCGAAGGCTTGAGATTCCGGAGTGGAAATGGGAGCGTATCACCATGGACTTCATAGTTGGGTTCCCACTAACTTTGAGAAAGTTTGATGCTATTTGGGTGATTGTGGACAAGTTGACCAAGTCTGCACATTTCATTCTAGGGTGGACTACTTATTCTTCGGAGCGGTTGGCTGAGATCTACATCCGCGAGATTGTTCGCCTTCACAGTGTGCCGGTGTCCATCATTTCACATCAGGGCACGCAGTTTTGGAGAGTAGTGCAGTGAGAGTTACGCACATGGGTTGAGTTGAGTACATCATTCCACCCTCAGATGGACGGACAGTCCGAGTGCACTATTCAAATATTGGAGGATATGCCACATGCTTGTGTCATGGATTTTGGGGGTTCTTGGGATCAGTTTCTGCCGCTTGCCAAGTTTGCCTACAACAACAGCTACCAAACGAGCATTCAAATGGCTCCGTATGAAGCGTTGTATGGGAGACGATGTCGGTCTCCGGTGGGTTGGTTTGAGCCGGGTGAGGCTAGGCTATTGGGTACTGACTTTGGTTCAGGATGCTTTGGATAAGGTTAAGGTTATTCAGGATCAGCTTCACACGGTGCAGTCTAGACAGAATAGCTACGATGATCGAAAGGTTCGTGATGTTGCTTACATGGTGGGAGAGAAGGTACTGCTCAGAGTTTCACCCATGAAGGGTGTTATGAGATTCGGGAAGAAGGAAAAGTTGAGCCCTCGATATATTGGCCCATTTGAGGTGCTTGAGAGGATTGGGAGGTGGCTTCAGGCTTGCATTGCCGCCTTGTCTATCGAGTGTTCATCCAGTGTTTCATATATCTATGCTCCGGAAGTATGTCGGTGATCCACCTCATGTTTTGGACTTCGGCACGGTTCAGTTGGATGGTGATTTGACATATGATGTGGAGCCGGGCCATGTTGGATCAGCGGGTTCGGAAGTTGAGGTCAAAGAATATAGCTTCAGTGATGGGCAATGGAAAGCTCAACAAGTCGAAAATGCTACTTGGGAGACCGAGCGTGAGATGCAGAGCAGATATCCATGCCTATTTGAGACTCCAGGTATGATTCTTAAACCCGTTCGAGAACGAACGTTTATTTAAGAGGGGGAGGATATAGCGACCCGGCTGGTCGTTTTGAGTGTTGTAGCCGTTAACTCATTTACTGCTTATTCTATGCTCAATTGCTGTTATGGGACTTGCCAGGGTAGTTGGTCTAGTCCTGGGGATGTTTTGGAATGAATTGGGACACTTAGTCCCAAGGTTGGAAGCCTAAATTGAAATAGTTGACTAGATATTGACTTGTTTGTTAACGACTACAGAATGGAGTTTTGACGGTTCCGATAGTTGCTATGGTGATTGTGGACTTAGGAGTGTGTCAGGATATTGATTTGGAGGGCCTTAGGTAATTTTGTCTTGAAATGGCGTAGGTTGGAAAATTAGAAGTTTGAAAAGTTGAGAAGTTAGACCGAGAGTTGACTTTGTTGTTACCGGGCTCAGATTTTTGTTCCGGAAGTTTGAAAAGGTCCATTGTGTCATCTATGACTTGTGTGCAAAATTTGAGGTCAATCGAAGTTGATTTGATAGGTTTCAGCATCGATTGTAGAAGTTGGAAATTCATTAGTTTCATTAGGCTTGAATTGGGATGCTATTCATGTTTTTGATGTGGTTTGATATGATTTGAGGCCTCGACTAAGTTTGCATGATGTTCTAGGACTTGTTGGTATGTTTGGTTGAGGTCTCGGGGGGGCCTCAGGTGAATTTTGAATGGTTAATGGATTGGAATTTGGACTTAGAAGATTGCTGATTTTGCAGGTGTTGTTTCCTTATACGTGATCGCGTGAGAAGGTCTGCGATTGCGTAGGCCCATTTTGGCCAGCTGGGAGGAAGAAGCTAGGGATTCCAGACGTTGTTCTTTGCGATCCTGTGAGGTGTCCGCAATCACGTAGGTCAGAGATGTTTGGTCTTCGCATTTGCGTGGGTATGTACGCGTTCGCGTAGAGTTAATTTTTGGCAGCTTAGTTTTTATGCTTCGCGATTGCGAAGGGGGACATCTAGGCAGGATATAAAATAACAAAAATGAGGGTTAGATTGGAATTTCATAATTGGACTTTGGGAGGTTGGATTGAGGCGATTCTTGGAGGAATTTTCAAGGAATCGATTGGGGTAAGTGATTCTAACTCGGATTTGGTTAATATACATGAATATATCATTGTTTTCATTATTTAATTAGTGTTTTGGGTGAAAAATTTGGGAAAATTGTAGAAACTTCATAGGCTTTAATTTGAGGATTTGAAGGTCGAGTTTTAATCGGATTTGAGTAATTTTGGTATGGTTGTATTCGTGGTTGAATTGGTGTTCGGATTTTGTTAATTTTGTCTGATTTTGAGATGTGGGTCCGGGGTTGGCTTTTGAGTTGACTTTTGACGTTTACTTAAGAACTTAGCTTTATCATATGGAATTGATTCCTATAGCTTGTGTTGATTGTATCGAGCTGTTTGTGGCTATATTCAAGTTGTTCGGAGGCCGATTCGCGAGGCAAGAGCTTTTTGGAGTAGATATTTGCACGGTTTGAGGTAAGTAACACTTCTAAACTTGGTTCTGAGGGTATGAATCCTTGAATTACGGGTTATGTGATTGGTGTAGAGGTAACGCACATGTTAGGTGACGGGCGTGTGAGCGTGGACCGTAGGAATTGTGAGTCGGTCGATTCCGTGGAACTTTGTAGTCAGATAACTTATTGTTTTCCACGTATTCCCCATGTGTTAAAGAAATTGAGTTGTGCTTCGTTAGAAATCATGCTTAGGCTATGTGGTGGTACTGTTGGGACCAACAGAGGTCGTGTTGCTATTGAATTATTTGCTTAATTTGCAATTATGTACTCAGTCACAACTATCATTTGCATATCATATCTCATTCTCTGTTGCCATTTATTGATACATCATATCATCATTGTTTAAACTGATTATCATGATACTTGTGAGCCCGAGAGACTGGAGAGATTGATGATTGTTGAGGCCGAGGGCCTGATTGTGAGGATGTTTATGGGATCGAGATGCACGCCGCAGCAGGCTTTATTGATTCATGCCATGATTGCTTATTATCGCGCTTGGGCAGGAGACTGACTTACAAGCAGTGAGCACAGGTACCTACTAAGTGCGAGCGCGAGTTCCGAGTGCGAGTGCCGAGAGCGAGTGCCGAGCGATTGGGAGGATTGAGTGACTGTGAGGAAGGAGTGACTGTGAGGATTGAGTGAATGGGAGGACTGAGTGAATTGATACTGCAAGAGTGTGCATATGATTTTTATCACTATGTTGCATTACAGTTGGCATGCATCATTGACATGTAGATATAGAGATGTATCATTCTTCATTTCAGTCACACTTGGCATATTATGTCTGTTTTGAGCTTTTGGCATGTTATATCTGTTTTGAGCTTAACTGTTGAACTTGAAACCATGTCTACATTTCTGTACCTATTGTGCTCGTCACTGCTTTCAGCCAAGGTTAGTCTTGTTACTTATTGAGTACATTGGATCAGTTGTACTCATACTATACTCTGCACTTAGTGTGCAGATCCAGGTACTTCCGGACACGGTGGTTGTTGATTTGGGAGCTTTATCAATTCGAAGATTTTCGAGGTAGTTGCTTTGGCGTCCGCAGACCTTGACTCTCCTCCTTTATCTTTTAGTTTTATTTATACTGTTCTACCTTCCTAGACAGTGTTTCAGCAGTCAGACCATGTTATTGTTTAGATGCTCATGTACTCAGTGACAACCGGATTTTGGGGAATATCGTATTGAGTTGCGGTATTTTCGTATCAGTATTTGTGAGATTTTACTTTAAAGCTTATTTTATTATGTTTTCAAACTTAAAGAATGTGTGGTTTATTGTGATTGTCGACTTGCCTTGTATTACGTTAGGCGCCATCACAACTGGTAAGATTGGATCGTGACACTCGAGTTCCAAACCAAACATGCACACAAGTGTAATAACATCATACGATCACTTCCCGCAGCAAAATCACCATAATGACATCTATTTACGAATCAATCCTCAAAACAAATGAAATTTCAATGTGAAACTTAAGAACACTAGAATCATATTTAAGCATCCGAATCATGTCAAATCAATTTCGAATTGAACCAAATTTTGCAAACAAGTTTCAAATAGCATTACGGACCTATTCCAAAATCAAAATCTGAACCCGTTAGCTAAGAAGTCAACTTACGGTCAAACCTAGTGATTTTCAACTTTCAAAAATGCTAGTTTTCGGCTAAATGAGTCAAAACAAGTTAGGGACTTCCTAATTCAATTCCGAGAATACGCCCAAGTCCTAAATCATGATACGGACCCACCGGGATTGTTAAAATACTGATCCGGCTCAGTTTACACAAAATTTTGACCGTAGTTAACTAAAACTATTTTTTAAGGCAAAAATTCGCATTTCTTCAATTTTCACGTAAAAATTTTTTGGAATAAGACACGGACTGCGCATACAAATCAAGAAACGCTAAACGGAGCTAATCGAGGTCTGGAAACACGCAAATAGAGGCTAAATCTCAAAATGACCTATCGGGTCATCACATTCTCCACCTCTAAAACAAACGTTCGTCCTCGAATGGACATAGAAAGGTACCTGGACTGGTGAAAAGGTGTGGGTATCTATTTCGCATATCGGACCCATGTAGCTGCCTCGATTGCTAACCTCTCCACTTCACTCTAACTGAAGGATAACTCTTAGACCTCAACTTCCGGACTTGCCGGGCTAGAATGGCCACTAGCTCCTCCTTCTAAATCAAATCCTTCTCCAGTTGGACTAAGCTAAAATCTAATACATGGGACAGATCACCGTGATACCTCCGGAGCATCGGCATATGGAACACCAGATGGACTGCTGATAAACTAGGTGGCAATGCAAGCTTGTAGGCCACCTCACCCGCCATCTCAAGAATCTCAAAAGGTCCGATATACCTAGGGCTTAACTTGCCCTTCTTTTCGAATCTCATCACACCCTTCATGGGTGAAACCCAGAGCAAAATCCTCTCTCCAACCATGAATTCAACATCACGAACTCTACAATCGGCATAACTCTTCTGCCTATACTGAGCTGTGCAAAGTCGATCCTAAATCGTCTTGACCTTTTCCAAGGCATCCTAGACCAAATCGGTACCCAACAATCGAGGCTCTTCCAGCTCAAACCAACCACTGGCGAACGGCACCACCTCCCATATAGTGCCTCATAGGGAGCTATCTGAATACTTGATTGGTAGCTGCTGTTGTAGGCAAACTCCACAAGCGACAAAAACTGTCCCAAGAACCCCTGAAATCCATAACATAGGAGCGAAGCATATCCTCCAATATCTGAATGGTGTGCTTGGACAGTCCATCTGTCTTGGGGTGAAATGTTGTACTCAACTCAACCCGTGTGCCTAACTCATGTTATACGGCCCTTTAGAAGTGCGATGTGAACTGTGTGCCTCGATCAGAAATGATGGACACTGGCACACCATGCAGACAAACAATCTCGTATAGATCTCAGTCAATCGCTCCGAAGAATAGGTAACTGCTACTGGAATGGAATGCGCCAACTTGGTCAACCTATCCACAATCACCTATACAGCGTCAAATTTTTTCTGAGTCCGTGGGAGCCCAACAATGAAATCCATGGTAATACGCTCCCACTTCCACTCAGGAATCTCAAGTCTCTGAAGCAAACCATCAGGCCTCTGATGCTCGTACTTTACCTGCAGGCAATTCAAACACCGAGCTACATGCGCAACTATATCTTTCTTCATCCTTCTCCACCAATAATGCTGCCTCAAATCCTGATACATCTTGGCAGCACACAGATGGATGGATACCGCGAACTATGGGCCTCCTCAAGAATCAACTCATGAAGCTCATCCACATTGGGCACACAAATCTGACCCTGCATTCGCAAAACCCCAAATCTTTAACGGTAACTTGCTTGGCATCACCGTGCCTCACTGTGTCCTTAAGGACAAGCAAATGAGTGTCGTAATACTGACGCTCTCTAATGCGCTCATACAAAGAAGACCGAGAAACCGTGCAAGCAAGAACCCGACTAGGCTCCTGTCACGACCCAAAACTCAACCTATCGTGATAGCGCCTATCATGATACTAGGCAAGCCAACTACTCAAACATCTCCAACACTTCCAAATTTAAAATATACTAAAACAGGTTTAAATAAATAAAAATCTCATAAAACTAATAAAACCTTCGCAACTCAATACAGAAGTTTCCCAAAACTAGGGTGTCACTGAGTACATGAGCATCTATACCAAATACGAAGTCTGATACACTATCTAAGAAGCAGAAACTGAATAAATAAAACTGAGGGTAGGGGAAGAGAGTCAAGGTATATGAACGCCGCAGCAGCTACCTCGGTAATATCTGAATTACTGTAAACTCTAAGAATCAGCAACCACCATGTCTAGAAACACTTGGATCTACACACGAAGTGTAGGGTGTAGCGTGAGTACAACCAACTCAGTAAGTAACAAGTCTAATTATTGGGCTGAAATTAGTGACGAGCTTCACATGGTATAGTTCAATTATAGAAATACGATACTGAAAGGTAGACATGCTTCCAAATTTAACAGATAAAGCCCAAACAGGTAGGATATGCCAAGTACAACTGAAATAAGAAATGATGCATCTCAATATCTACATGTCAGTTACGTATGTCAACTGGAGCATAGAACAGTGATGAAATCATATGCATACTCTCTGAGTATCAACACTCAGTCCTCCCATTCACTCTATCCTCACAATCACTCATTCCTCACAGTCACTCCATTCTCATAGACACTTAATACTCCCAAACTCTAGGCACTCGTGCTTGGAACTCGCACTCCAATTGCACTCACACTCGCACTCGCACTCATTAGGTACCTACGCTCACTGTGGGTGTGCAGACTCCGGAGGGGCAAATCCAGCCCAAGCGCTATAATAAGCCAATAATGGCATGAATCCATAAAACATGCTGCCGTGTGTAGCCCGATCCCATCAATATCCTCACAATCAGGCCTTCGGCCTCACTAGTCGTCAATATCTCTAGTCTGTTGGGCTCACAAGAATTATGATAATCTTCCCAGACAATGATAGTATGATGTATCAATAAATGGCAACAGAAACTGAGATATGATATGCAAATAATAGCTGTGACTGAGTACATAATTGCAAATTAAGCAAATAATTCAACATACAACACGACCTATGTGGGTCCCAACAGTACCAGCATGTATCCTAAGCATGATTCTAACATGACTCACAGCTCAACTTCTCTAACACATGGAGAATATATGGATAACAACAAGATTATTCAATAATACAAATCCACGGAATTGACCAAGTCACAATTCCTACGGTGCACGCCCACACGCCTGTCACCTAGCATGTGCGTCAACTCAACACCAATCACATAACACGTAATTCGGGATTTCATACACTCAGTACCAAGTTTAGAAGTATTACTTACCTCAAACCGTGCGAATCTCTACTCTAATAAGCCCTTGCCTCGCAAATCGTCCTCTGAATGCCTCAAATCTAGCCACGAACAATTTGATACAATCAACACGAGCTAAAGGAGTCAATTCTATAAGAAAATACTAAGTTCTTAATCAAAAGTTAAAAAGTCAGCTTAAAAGTCGACCCCCGGGCCCATGTCTCAAAATCCAATAAAAGTTATAAAATTCGAAAGCCCATTCAACCACGAGTCCAAACATACCAAATTTGCCAAATTCTGACACCAATTTGTCACTCAAACCCCAAATTAAACTCTCCAAATCCCTAGCCTCAACTCCCTAAATTCCACCTCAAAGACACACAAACTAGGTGGGAAGTTCAATGGGAAAACAATATTATTGAATAAAAATGATCACAAGTGACTTAAATTAGAAACCCCTCGAAATCCCTCACAAACAAATCGCCTTAGCCCGAGCTTACAATTTCCAAAATGATAAAAAATCACGAAACCCTCGAGTTTTCAACTCTACCCAGTGCTTTCGCACCTGCAGCCAAAATTTCGCTTCTGGGGGATCACTTTTGCGATGAAAGTTCCGCTTCTGTGGAAGTCACCTAAGGGCCAACCAACCGCTTCTGTGGTCCCGATCCTGCTCCTATGGCTGCGCTTCTACGCAAAACCATCCGCGTCTGCGGACCAGCCACTCCAGGCCGCTTTCTGCTTCTGCGACCAACCATTTGCATCAACGAGATCGCATGTGTAGAATTTTCCCTCGCACCTGCGCAAACACCCCAACTCACCCAGAACCGCATCTGCGACCCCATGGCCACTTTTGTGGCTCCACACCTGCAGCCTATCCCTCGCAGGTGCGGTTGCACAAGACCTAATCACACCAGCTCTTCCAAAATCCAATCTGATTTCAATCCGAATCACTCCCGAGGCCCCCGGGACCCCATCTAAACATATCAACACGTCCCAAAACATAAAAAGAACTTATTCAAGGCCTCAAATCACATCAAATAACATCAAAAAAATGAATCGCATCTCAATTCAAGCCTAATGAAAACTAGAAAATTCCAACTTCTACAATCGATGTCGAAACCTATCAAATCACGTCCGATTAACCTCAAATTTTGCACACAAGTCATAAATGACACAACAGACCTACTCCAACTCCCATAGCTAATATCCGAGCCCAGTAACCATAAAGTCAACTCTCGATTAAACTTCTAATTTTTCATCTTTCGCCGTTTCAAGCCTAAATCAACTATGGACCTCCAAATCACTATCCGGACACACTCCTAAGTCCGAAATCACCCAAAGGAGCTATCAAAACCATAAAAACTTCATTTCGAAGCCATTTATACACAAGTCAACATCCAGTCAACCTTTTCAACTTAAGCTTCCAACCTTGAGACTAAGTGTCTCATCTCATTCCGAAACATCCCGGGGACGAACCGACTACCCTGGCAAGTCATAACGAACGGCCGGGTCATTACAGCTTCGAAATATTTAACCTCACGAACTGGTTGGCAAAGGCCTGAACATGCTAGCGGTCTCCCACCAATTGGAATATATGCAAGGCTACCCATACTCACAGCCTCTCTACTCAAGGCATCGACCACTGTTGCACCCTATTTTTCAACATTCAAAACAATGTACAACTTATAGTACTCTACAAGGCTAATTGAAGTATAGAGTCACCACCTAGTATTTAAGGTATACTAGGACACCTATACTACACTATGTAATGTACATTTGATTATGATCTGCAAAACTGTTGAGATTCTGAGTAAGGGTTTAAGTTATCTCGAGGGGAAGGTATTAGGCATCCCTCAAGATCCACAAAATGTGATTCCTGTAGACTCGATCAAATAAGAGGGGAGGTTCAAGTAAATACTCACTACTATTCACAAAGAATTCAAATAAAAGGGTGATTAACATGCACCCAAATGAATAATTAAATACATAATAGATCATGTGAAATAAAGTATGTCTGACGAGCACAAAACACACACTTAATCAAAGATAGTATAGTATAACATCGTATCCACGGGGATTGGATTTAAACAGTATTCTCGTAGTCTCTAGCTTGATTGCTATCCAGGTGAATCAACAGTTGAGATTTATATGATTAATAATTAAAATTAACTGAGAATCTAAAGCTATTGACTAGTGACTATCGAGACAAGGAATAAGCAAATAATGTTATCACTGGGAGAAGATAGAGTTTTGATAGGATAGGTGCAAGATAATTGTTCAGGATCTAACTCCAGATAATTCACTTCTAGTATTCAACTGAGTCTCTCAAACTCACTCAATTATTAGTTCAAACGTTTAGCAAAAACTCCTCTCTCGATTAAGTCTTAACATCACAAGATGAACCAATTTAAGCACGTGAACATATGCAAGAATGCATAGTAGATTGGTCTTTAGGAAACCTCTTTTGATTATTCTCCTAACTAGGTTTAATCAATAATTCAACTAGCCTCTTTCGATAGAGCAAAGTTTTATGAGAGACATGAGAGAGCACGTCTGAGGCGATAGAGAGAGAAAGGACGCTATTGCAGTCGAAGCTTGAAAAACCTCCAATGGCGATGCCGGCCGGTGACTCTCCGGCTGGCCGGCCACCACAAATCACCCATCCAACACCAAACAACAACTCACCCACACCCAAACCACTTGACTACTCTCAAATCCTTAAGCCAACAATCCTAAACAACAACGCAGAAACAAACCATAGCAGAAAGATTGAACCGATTCCGATCAAGAAGGCAACATACATGCATGGACAACCGATTATCAAATACACGGAAACTGAGGTATCCCGCATTAACATCATTGAAGGCCTGCAATTCGCAGTACTGGGCAAGTTCTCGTACGGGTGGCCGGACCTTCAAGAGCTTAGGAAAATCATTCCAATCCAGTGTGGAATCAGAGGTGAGTGTAACATTGGTTTTTTCATAGACAAACACGTGCTCATCAGACTAACTCTGTGGGAAGATTTCATGAAAAAAACCTTGAAAAGTACATACTATCTCAAAGCCAAAGATGGCTTCGAATATCAGATGAGGCAGTTCATATATGACACTAAATTCAAGTTTGGAGAAGAAACGTCAATGGCCATGGCATGGATCTGCTTCCCACATCTGCTTCCCACCTATTACGTAAAAGAGTGCCTTTTCTCCCTTGCCTCTGTTGTTGGTAAGCCACTGCACTTGGATGCAGCCACAATAAATAAGACAAGGCCGAGTTGTGCAAGAGTAAAAGTTTTGGTGGATCTGTTAGCGGAATTGCCCCAAAAAGTTAGGTTAGGAACTGAAAATGAATCAACGGGGGAAATCAGAACTGAATGGGTCAAAATACAGTACGACTACCTCCCAAAATACTGTAAACAATGTAGAATTCAAGGGCACGAAATGATAGAAGGTTGGAAGTTACATCCGAAAATCCTTGCCGCAGACACTGCTGAAGAACAAAGGTAGGCAGAGTTTAGGAAATCAAAAGGCAAAGAGTTAGCAGTAAAAGAACATCCAATGCTGATTTTATCAAGTGGCAAGGTAGTAGGCGACATTGGCCCTCAATGGAAAGAAGTCAAAGATAATATGCAGCACAACAAGGCAATTCACACCAATACTGGGAAACATAATCACTCACCTGAAAAGAAGTCCCAGCAGCTATCAGTTGCAAATAAATTTGAAGCACTAGTTCAAGGCAATGTCAACGATGCAGATAACCACACGGATGAAGTTTCAGAATCTGAGGATACAACTCCTAGCAAAGCCAAAATAGCAGCAAGCAATGTCAATGATGCAGAAAAGCACAGTGCTGAATCATATGAAACTGCATACACAGTGACTAACACAGACTTACCATCAGGTAGTAATGAAAACTTGATCAAGGAAATGAACCTCAATAGGAATCACTTGAACAATAATAGCATTAACAAGCAAGGCAGCCAGCAAAACATACTTAATTCAGGCAGGGGGAAAAAAGGCACAGCAAAAAAGAAAACTTAGCAGGTACCAGTTCAAAGCAATGCCAATGCTGCAGATAACAACTTTGAGAAAGCTTTTGAATCTGAGGATGCAGTGCCTAGCAAAGTCATGACAATAGGAAGAACTGTCAAAGTTGTAGATAATCAAAATGCTGAAGTAACTGAATTTGCAGACACAGATTCCAGCAACCAAAGCAGACAGCCAAATACTTTGAGCACAGACACTGGCATAGACAGCTCTAAGACAATTGACACAGGAAAAGAAACATCAACACCAGCAGACACTTTGGACAATGTCAATGTCAATACTGATGGCACAACAGCAGGAAGTAAAGAAACAACAGAAGAAACCAATGAGCAAATGGTGCTGGAAAGGAACCAAATCCAATTGAATACTGGCAACATCAGCCAAGGCTGCCAGCCAATCACACTCAATCCAATAGAACAAGCTAACACCTATGGTGCAGATCACACAACTGAAGGATGGGTAGCTGAAACTACAGCAGCAAATAATACAGGCATAGCAGAAAGAAACAAAGACCAAA
The DNA here is from genome assembly GCA_002018475.1 of Nicotiana obtusifolia. NCBI lineage: Eukaryota > Viridiplantae > Streptophyta > Magnoliopsida > Solanales > Solanaceae > Nicotiana > Nicotiana obtusifolia. The sequence continues at coordinate 16,554 of MCJB01022440.1, read as the reverse complement.
TGGCCCAGGCAGGGAAACAAAAACTTTCAGACACTAAAAACATCAGCAATCAAGGCAGGCAGTCAAACAATTTGGGAATAACTACTAGCAGGAAAGATGACAGCAGCAGTAACATTGCTACTCTTTCAACAACTGCAGACACAGAAAGAATGAGAAGGACAGGGGACAGTGCAGGGGCAATTAGCAGCAAAGAAACTTCAAATCCTGCATTTGACAAATCCAACAAAGCAATACACTGTTTGACAAAGGAGAAGGCACCGAGTACATTAGAAGCAACCTGTAGAGATCACACAGCAGAAGAAACTGTTGAGAAGCAGAAAACTCCAAGAATAAATACTAAACATAATATTCAAGCCTTAGCAAACAAAGAAAACAGTAAGCAGCAAGAAAATACATCACAAAAAGGGGGCAAGAAAGCAGCAACAAAAGGAATAACCACAAGCATAAGCAGTGAGACTGGAAGGACAATGGAATCCACCACACAGTAGGTCATGAAAACATTCTACAACACATTTGTAGAACAAACAGAAACAAGTGCAATCAGAAAAGCAGAACAAATCCCAGGGAAATTGTGGGCAGATCAATTAGAGGAATGCTCAGAGGAAGGGGAAGTTCCAGAGGAATGCAAGGGGAAGAAGAGGACATGGAGGATAATTCTGTAATGAAGACACTAAACCAAGATCAGAGAACCTCTATCCTTGCAATAATGAGAAGACCAATGGAACAGGAACCAATCAACAGGACAGGAGTACTAAGAGCTCAGCTACAGGCAATCATCAGGCCAAGAAACCTGTCAACAACAACTGCAATCATGAGTGAATGTAAAGAAGTAACAGACAAAGACATGGATAATGAGAGCATAACACAAAACCTCAGAAACATTGCAAGGCAAGGAGACCTATCACCAACCCATACTGATAGACAAACTGGAACAGGAAACCATCAAAGGAAACAATTCAAAGCCAGCAGCAGCCCTTCAACAACAAGAATCCAGCCCAAAAGAGCTTTGACTTATCCCAGCAAATCACAATGAAGGCCATCATATGGAACATAAGATCAGTCAACACAATGCAAGCATTTGAAAGACTGATCACACTGCACAACAAGCATCAATTTGAATTCATTGGCATCATGGAACCAAAACAGCAACTTAGGAAACTAGAACAATACAGGAGAAGAATTGACATAGCACAAGCAATAGCAAATGTGTCCAACAAAATCTGGGCTTTTCTGGATGATGCTACAATGTCACAATGCTCGTAGACTCAGTCCAACACCTCACACTGAAGCTCCTCCACACAGAATCAAAGATGGAACTTATCCTCACGCTTGCATATGCTAAGTGCACACCAATAGAAAGAATAGAACTATGGGACTCAATATATAACATATCACAAACAATCACCAATCCATGGATAGTGGGAGGAGACTTCAATGTCATCTGTGACCAAGAAGAGAAGTACGGAGGCCTCCCAGTCCCTTTCAATGAAGTGGATGACTTCAACCATTGCATAAACATCAGCTGCCTAACAGACTTGCGATTCAAAGGAAGTATCTTCACTTGGTGGAATGGAAGAGCAGACGAGGAGTGCATTTTCAAAAGACTGGATAGATGCTTAGCAAATCAAATGCTACAGCAAGCTTTTCCAACCATAGAGGTCACACACCTCCCCAAAATTGGATCTAATCATAGTCCCCTGCTAACACATTTTGATCAAAATCCAATAAAGATCAAGAAACCTTTCAAATTCCTCAACTTCTGGACCAAGCAAGATACCTTTGAAGCAGTGGTCAAAGAAAACTGGCAAACAGACTTCCATGGAGACCCCTTCATCATCTTCAACTACAAGCTAAAGAAGCTAAAGAAAGCCCTATCCCTTTGGAGCAAGGCTACTTTTGGAGATATCTTTCAAAACATAGCAAGCATGGAAGAAGTGGTTCTTGCCATGAACAACTTTTTGAGGAGAGACCCACTGCTGAAAACAGAGAAAGACTACAAAAGGCACAAGCTCAAATGGTCAGACATCTAGCAGTAGAGGAACAATTCTGGAAACAAAAAGCTGGAATGGCCTGGTTCAAAGATGGAGATAGAAATACCAAGTTTTTCCACACTCAAGTCAATGGCAAAAGGAGAAGGCTACAGATAAAAAGAATCCAAAATAAAACTGGCATTTGGTTAGAAGAACAGGAGCAGATAGTGGAAGAAGCCATCTCATACTACAAGGACCAATTCACGGAGGAAACTACTCCCACAGACTTCAAAATTCTGGGAAACATCTAGCAATTGATAGACTCACAGCAAAATGCAGAGCTGATGGCTACCATCAAAGGAAGAAACAAAACAAGCTGTCTTTAGCCTAAACAAAGATAGTGCAGGAGGCCCAGATGGCTTCACAGGTACCTTCTATCAGTCATGCTGGGAAATCATAAGGGACGACATACAAAACATGGTCACAGCATTCTTCTCTGGAAGACAACTTCCCAAAAGTATAACACACAAAAATTTGGTCCTTATTCTAAAGAAGAAAGGAGATAGCAACTTTCAATGACCTAAGACCAATAAGCCTGAGTAAATTCATCAACAAGGTCTTCTCGAGAATCATTCATGAAAGACTGCTGGATATTCTGCCTTCTTTAATCTCCCAGGAACAAGCTGGGTTTGTAAGAGGCAGAACAATAGTGGAAAATGTTCTTCTGGCACAGGAAATCATCACTGACATTGGGAAAAGAATAAAGGCAGGTCCAAATGTGGTTATCAAACTGGACATGACCAAGGCCTTGGACAGAATATCGTGGTTATACATAGCAAAAGCTCTAAGGAAGATGGGCTTCAATGAGACCTTCATAGGCATGATCATGGACATAGTGAGCAACAAGTGGTACTCAATCCTCATTAATGGCCAACCACATGGCTTCTTCAGGTCAACAAGAGGTGTCAAACAAGGAGATCCTCTGTCCCCCACCCTTTTCATCATTGCTGCTGAAGCACTTTCAAAAGGACTAAATGCACTACACCAAAACACTTGCTTCAAGAGCTTTGGACTGCTAAGAAGAAGTCCAAGAATCAATCATCTATCATATGCAGATGATATGATAATCTTCTCATCATCAGATGCTAATTCATTACAGTTGATAATGGAGACACTGAGTTCATATGAAACAGCTTCAAGACAACTAATAAATAGGAACAAGTCAGCTATATACATGCATCACTCAGCTCCATCAGAGGCAGTAGAAAGAACAGAAAGAATCACAAGAATTGGAAGGCAGAACTTTCCATTCACCTACCTAGGCTGCCCCATATACTACTCAAGGAAAAGAATCATTTATTATCAAGACATTGTGAACAAGATACGAGATAGATTGCAATCCTGGAAGGGGAAGTTACTTTCCATTGGAAGTAGAGCCATATTGATCAAACATGTTTTGCAAAGTATGCCAGTGCACCTTTTATCAGCAGTGAATCCTCCCAAGCAAGTAATCAACAACATCCATAAGCTCTTTGCTCAATTCTTCTGGAGTAGTACAATAGGAGGAACCAGCAGACACTGGTCATCCTGGAACAACCTATGCCTACCACAAGAGGAAGGAGGAGCAGGATTCAGATCCCTTCATGATATGTCAAAGGCCCTTTTCTGCAAGCTGTGGTGGAATTTCAAAACTAAGCCTAGTCTCTGGAGTGCATTCATGTCACAGAAATACTGCAAAAAACATAATGCAGTAACTGTTCCACGGAAGAAAGAATCACAAGTTTGGAAGAAAATGCTAGAAAGTAGAGAGACCACTGAACATCAAATTGCTTGGCAACTAAAAATGGGATCCTCACTCTTCTGGTATGACAACTGGACTAGGCTAGGAGCCCTATACTTCCTGGTACCACCAAATTTCCCAATTGAAGAAGCACTTCAGAATGTAAACAATACCCTGCTCAATGGCAACTGGAATAAGGAGCAACTATCACAAAACCTGCCACAGGACATGGTAGAACATATAATCACCACAATTAAGCCACCAAGGATGGAAAACACTCTTGATATCCCATACTGGATGCTACAAAATCAAGGGCAATTCACAGTCAAAACAGCATGGGAATACTTGAGGAAAAGGGAAGATCCAAAAATAGCATATGAGAAGATCTGGGTAAAGGGACTTCCTTTCAAAATTGCTTTCTTCATGTGGAGAGTCTGGAGGGCAAAACTACCACTTGATGATATCCTAAAAAGATAGGGATATCAGTTGCCCTCAAAATGCTGGTGCTGCACTAATTCAAAAGAAGAAAGCATGGCTCACCTCTTCTACACCTCAAACACTGCCAACAAGGTGTGGAAATACTTCGTGCACATAGCAGGAATCTCAATTGAGGGATTAACATTCCATCAAGCAATAATAAAATGCTGGACAGCACAAACAGTCAACAGATTGAAACCAATAATGCAGGCACTCCCAGCATGCAGCATATGGGAACTGTGGAAAAGAAGAAACAGCTACAAGCATGGGGAACCAGTCACAACTGGTAGAGTAATCTACCAAATCTCCACAACATTGCAAGCTTTAGTCCACACCAGGAAGCCAGGAATCAATGCCCCACACAAATGGGAAGATCTTTTACACATGCTTGANATTACACTCCAATACTAAGCTACAAAAAGGTTAACTGGGAATCCCCTTTGCCAGGATGCATAAAGATTAATACGGATGGAGCATCAAAAGGGAGCCCAGGGAGAAGATCAATTGGCTTCTATGTGAGAAATGAAACAGGGGACCTAATCTATGCACTTGGCACAGAATGCTTAGAGGGAACTAACACAGTTGCAGAAACAACAGCCATTCAGGAAGCATTAAGATACTGTACCACACAAAGTTTCACTAACATCTGGTTGCAAACAGATTCCATGCTCCTAAACAATATCATTAATGGCTCATGGAAGCCACCCTGGTGTATAGCTGATCAAATAGAAGAAATCCTCCAATTCAAAGACTCCCTGGACCTGATAGTATCTCACACATACAGGGAGGGAAACAAGCTAGTAGACCACCTTGCCAACTATGCTCTTAACTATGGAAGAATTGAGTGTCATCACTTCAATCAATTGGATTCAATAGGTACGAAAATCTTGAATGCAGACAAAATGCAAAGTCCATACATAAGAGTTAAAGTGACAAAATGATAATCTGCTCATTACACCAACACTCCACAGGGCAGGACCTCTGCTTAAAATCACAAAGCACACAAGAAGAGGAGCAACTATATACCAGTAAAATGACGCCGATGCTCTCACACACTTTAACTCTCATTGTTTATGTGCAGGGTGCTGGACATACAAATCTGGATACAACAGCAGCACAATGGAAATCAAAACAGCAGCAACAGGAGGAAAAACCAGTCAAGGCAGCTTCACTGCAACAAAAGCATCAGAAACACCAACAGAGCACCAACACCAGTAGGAAGAAGGATAATTCAGAACAGCAAAACAATGGGAGGAGGCAAACAAACAGTGCTAATAGAACAAAGCACAAAAAACATCAATCTGTACAATCAGGGACAGCTTGCAGCATCAGGGATGGAAAAATTGATTCAACAGACAGCTCACAAACTGCTCAACAACAACAATACCATTGGCAGGGATCAATAGAAGCAGAACACATCAAAAAAGCCAAAGAAACCAGAAGAAGTAGCAAACTCAGCAGCAGCAATCAGATTCAGCAACAAGGCAAATGCTGGAGGAAGCAAATCAAAACTAAATGTGCTAAGAACAGGGATCAGCAGCCAGGGACAGTTTGCAGCATCAGGGAAGAGTCACATGGATCAACAAGCAGTCCACATACTACTCAACATAATCACTGGCAAGGACCAACAGTTACTGAACTCATCAAGGAAGCCAAACCTAGCAGAACAAGTAACAACCCCAGCAGCAGTAACCTGGACCAGCAACAGGGCAACAGCAACAGCAGAAAAACAAAACATGGCAGTGCTGTCTCAAGGCAATAAAGGAGCAAACCACACCAGCAGCAAAACAGCAGAAACATGCAACATCTTCACTGGCAGTTTTTTGGAAAAAGACATGATCAGAACAAGAGGACATACAGCAGAGAAGCACTGCAAAACAAAGAGATACACCAGAAACAGCAAAGGATGCATAGCAGACATAACAAAAGGTCACAACAACACAAGCTACAACATCACCCTCACCCCTTCACCCCTGTTCCTTTCTTTTGCAGGAATACTGGCATCCACAGTTGCAGATAGGCTATGCCTCAACATTAGACACATTTGAAACAGAAACAGTAAGGAGGAAAAGGAGACAAACAGACAGGCAAATCAGGCAGTCAATAGGCCCAAAGCAACAAAACAACCATCCAATGCAAGGGCCATTCAGCTCAGTAACAAATGCAGTGGAATCAGAAACAGGGAGCACAATGCAGAAACCACAACAATCTTTTCAGCAAACTCAGCAGCAGCAGAACACACAGGAGACTTAAACATAAGCAGAGGACAGAAACAATGCAACAATCTCACTATATCAGCACCAGATGCAACTGCACATATAGGAACAGGTTATTGGCGCAATTGAGTTGTGTGGTATTAGCACTACTAGTGCTCAATCTAACTCAATTGCATCAATCACCATGTTCCTATAACATCAAGCTATTACTTTGGAGCAACAAACTCCTCAAACTCAAACACCACACCAACTCAGGCACCTTTCTTTGGAATATCACTCGACTGACCACATTTGGTAACATTAGAAGCAGCAGAAAGGTAGCAAGCAGCCCAAGCAGTACTCTTACCATTTCCACAGCTAGCAGACCATACACCAGCAGTCAACACAAGCACATCACAAGCAACAGAAGAAGTAACAAAACACTCAATGAAATTGCAGAAGCAGCAGCATCCAGCAGACATGCCAACCACAAAACAATCTGCAACAGCAGACATTCAAGGACCAAAACCAAAATCATAAACCAGCAGCAGCAGCAGGAAGAACACAAGTACAATTCACTAAATCATCATAAGCACAAAAGAAGCACAAGGAGCATACATCACAAGCAAAAGACCCTCCCACTCCAATTCCTTTGCAACAGAAGATACAGCATACCACAATCAGCACAAACTCTAGCAGCATCTACAACAGTAACAGCAATCATCAGCACCACAACACTTTGAAACAGCTCCAAAGAAGGCAGTAATAAACATCAGCAGCACTAGCAGGAAGAGCAGGATCCAATCAACAGAAAACATCACTGTCACTATTTCATTAAATGGCTTAATCTTATAGGACATCATCAAGAGTGCCAAAACAAAGAGGAACTCCACTCTCTCAGGACATACGAAATCCAGGGAATCCCAAGATTCTGTCAAACTAAGGGGACAGGAAATATAGCCCCCAATCAAGCAGTAAAAGTAAGAATAGACCTTTTTTGTACAGTCGACCTAGACTTACTTCCCACTGCTTTTGTACATATGATCATCTATCAATTCTATAAGATAGATGGTCATTACATCACCTTAGGTCGGACAATTCATACACTCTTAGACACACCTGACTCAAAATATCAGCTAACCTCTTATCATCATCAAGGTACCTTTAGTAGAAAGACAAGGTACATGTACTTTTTTGGGGAGGTAAGGTTCATGTCCCCCTCCGATTGTAATTATGCTTAATTGATAATCAATAAAAATCATATTTAGCCACAAAAAAAAAACTAGCCTCTTTCGATTACTTAGAAGAATCTATAAACTCAATCAATAATATAATGCAAAGATTTCACAAGTTATGCCTCTCTCGATTACATGAACAAGTGAATATAAATGCAACAATTAAATCATCAAAAAATGATTCACTATATAAAACTAGAGTTATAATCCACAAGCAATCATCAATACACCAAATCCATCAAACCCTAAAAGGAACTACTCTATAGATATGGAGAAATTCATCACAAATAAAATTCAAGTATAGGAAAACATAAATTCAATTTCTTGAGTGAGGAGGGAATGATGAAATCCTTGTGCTTGTGTTCTTCCAACTCCTCCTTAGCCTCCTTGGGTCTAAAGTATGTCAAAAATCCAGAAAATAACTTTTTTCCATGTACTTATACTAAGTAGGGTCGGGCCCAGACGAAACCTCCCTTTCTTAGCCGAAATTAGAAAACTTGCGAACTTATTAGTTTTCATGCGTCGCACTATGCTACTCAGAGTGCGTAGCACTAGTTCAATTTTCTCGGTTGTTAACTCTCTGAACTTAGCTTGTCTGACAAAATTTTGTACTGAAGCTACGCACTATGCCTAGTATTAGTGTATTTTTCTATCAGACCCAAAATTTACAAGTCTCTGAACTTCTCAAATTTCTGACGCACATTTGCACTGATACGTCGCACTGTGCTACGCATGGTGTGTCGCATGAGTGGATTTCCTCAGAGTGTTGCTTCTTCCTTGATTCTTGACGTCCAGAAGTGATCCTCGACCCTCGAACATGAATCCAGCGTAATCCCTTGGTCTTTTACTCAAACTTCAAAGCTTCAATTTTTTATTTAGCTCCACAACATCTACATAACTCGGTATCATTCCTACAAGACATAAAATACGCAATAAGTGCAAAATACTACCAATTAAAGCTCAACACAAGTAAATTGTAGTGAATTAGAGTGCAATAAGGGACTAACACGAGATTATAGCCTACCATCAACACCCCACACTTAAACCATTACTCGGCCTCGAGAAATCAGACTACACTTCTTATAGACGTGACCTTTTTAAATAACTCTTCTAACTCATCATACCAAGAATATTCAAAACAGATGAAGTGCAATAACGTAACATCCTCGCCTCAAGATTTGACTCACAAGCACCATGCATTTTTCACAACCCGCTCACTTACTCTAACCCAAGGTCAATGACATTATCTTTCCTTCATGAATCAAGTTCCCTCACACAACAATATAGAGTAGTTCCACACACAATAAAATTTAAGAACAATTAGGAACTAAAGATAGACAGAATTCACTCACTCTCAGAAACAACATTCATATGCCACAAAAGATGTACCATAGGCTAGCCCGTAATGTGCTACTCTACTAATTGAGCTCATTCAGTCAAGGATCAAGTAAGACTTTAATTTGTTTTAATATAGGCTGCGGGAAGGGTAGGATACATTTAGATATAAGAGTGACTACACCTCACTAAGCACTTTAATACATAATTACTTGTTCAAAACCCCACACTTATGTCAAACCATAACTCCACCTTCACATCAATATACATCAACTCCCTACCTCTTTAGGCACAAATACATCAAGAGTTACCACAATCAAGGAATATCTTTCACAATAATACAACTATTTTTTTTCTTTTCTTATTCAATTCAAGTGGCTCTTACTTTTTCAAATCAATGCACCTTTCTCCTATATCAATAGTTCCACTCAAAACCCAAACCAATACCCCACACCTTAACTTTTACAAAGTTCATAACAAATTCAAGTGCTCACGAGAGGTAAAAGGCTCAAATAGATGGTCAATTCAAACAAATGGGTAGGGCTTGTAATGTGATCGCCAAAGAAATAGGATTACAGGCTTAAATGGGTTAACTAAGATACATAAAAATTAGGTGGGTAAAACATATATCTAGCTCAATAATGAAACATGTCGATGATATCCATCATCGGAAAAAATCAAAAACATAAAAAAATTTATGTTTTTTTTCAAATTTATTTTCTATCTCTAACTAACTACAACTCGAAAAAGAAACATATATACATACAACATACAAATATCCCCACCCCACACTTTAAGTTATAGGTGCTACCTTGATAGGCTGGACCGGCCTGGACATGGGAAAAAATAGCTCGTCCGGCTAGTGGGACGGGCTGGTTAGTGGGCTAGGATTCCGGCTTGTAGCGGGCTGGAATATGTCGGGTTTTGGTGGGCCCGTCCCGGTTCCGGCTTATCTTGTCCGGACCAGGCCAGGTTAATTTTTTTTGGACCAGGCCAGGTTAATTTTTTTTAAGTGTATTATGTTTCCTTATTCAATGTAATTGTTACTTAAGTGTTTGCAAACTTTTAAATAATAAAATAAGTATTTTAAGGCATAAAATTAAACTTTTAAGTTTAAATTTTAAAATTTAAAATTTAAATTTTAAAATTTGAAATTTGAAATTAAGTGACTACATAAAATTATTTAATAAGACCATATGTAAGGATCAAACTTCAAAGGCTTTCATTTCATATTTTTATTGCATAATAATACTTCAAATTAACTTGTCTTATAAACTAACACATTAAACTTAAATAAGTCTAAAAAAATTCAAAATAACTCAAATTGTCTCAAATCAACTTAAATAAGAATTCCTGAAGGACACACAAGAAAACCTTTGATATGCCTCCTTAAACCAGCTGTGCCCTCCCACTTTCGATGAACAATACAAACTCGACCACAGTTCTTGCACTCTACTTTGCAAACTTTTTCATTTTCTTCTACCACCTCAAAGTGTTCCCAAATATGTGAATGCACTCTAGAAGCACGAGGCATGATTTAACTTGAACCTAACAAAAATGGTAACCACATTTCACTTGATAATTATAATTTTATAGTGGCTACTGTAAATAATTGAAAAAACTTGAAATATTAATTAATTGAGAACTTGAGAGCAATAAGAAATTTAATAATCAAAAGGGCATTGAGAGAGAATTAGAGTAGAAAAAGAGAGCAAGTTGTGAAAAAAATGAAGAAGAGGGGGGCTATTTATAGTTATTAAAAGGCTAAGAATGTAATTTATCAATTATTAGGGGATGGAAGGTCTATTTTAGTAAAGGGATAGGTCGAAAAGGCTAAAAGTGCAAAAAGATGGCCGTGCATTTTTTGTTTTGACCGTTGGCAACGATCAGAATTTAAAAAATAATTACAACATAAACCGGGCCGAACCAGGCTGGACCGGGTTGGAAGGGTTAGCGGACTAGTCGGGTTCCGGGGCACCGGTTACCAAAATATGTTCGTTCCCTCCTGGCCCCCCAACCCTTCCCAACCAGTCCCACCCCCTACCGTACCGGGCTGAACCGAATCGAACCGGATTGTAATTGGGCTCACCCGGCCCGATTAACAGGCTTACTTTATGTTGTGGCATGTCCCATGACACACGATTAAAAAGCATAAGGTAAAGGAAACTTCCCTGACTATCTAGTCACAGTCTGAGTCAAAGTCGGGCTCCATTCCTCGCGCCTGAACTAATGCACACATCCATGGATACAGCTTCTTCCCAGCCTTCTTGGGGTATATTCCACACTTATCTTTCTCACTCACCGCAGCCTTCTCTGTCGAGCCCTTCACTTTTCACTCAACACTTGCAGCTAGTTTTCCTTTTTGCACCCCCTTTTCCACATCCATCTTGAAAGTCACGGTCTCCTCACCCACTTTAAGCATGAGTTTTCTCTCATGTATATCTAATATCTCTCTGCCCATCGCTAAGAATGATCTTCCTAGGATGAGGGGGACCTCCTTGTTTTTCTCCATATTCACCACTATAAAATCCACAGAAAATACGAACGTATCTACCCGAACTAACACATCTTCCACTATCCCCTCGAGTATTAAAGTCGTTTGATCTACCAGCTGCAACGATATTGGTGCAGACCTTATCTCTCTAACCTCCTTCTCCAGTTTCCTATAAATAGATAGAGGCATTAAACTAATTGAGGCACCAGAATCACATAAAGACTTATCGAAATTAACAGTTCCTAAAGAGCAAGGCATGGTAAAACTCCCTGGATCTCCATAATTTTGTGGGAATTAATTTTGCAATATCGCGATACAATGCTCTGTGAGCTTGACCACGGAAGTCTCCTCTATTTTCCTCTTCTTTGTAAGGATCTCCTTCAAAAGTTTAGCATAAGAAGGCATTTGTGAGAGCACTTCTGTGAATGGTAAGTTTACATGAATTTGTTTCAGTCCAGAAATCTCTCAAATTGCTCGTCCAGCTTTTGTCTACATAGCTTTTGAGGGAAAGGTAGCAGAAACATATACTCGATCCCCTCAGGTTCCTCCCTTTTTGAATTTTCTCCCTTCTTCTGTCACGACCCGGATTTCCCACCCTCGGGAGTCATGATGGCGCCTACTAGTGAAAGCTAGGCAAGCCAATAAACCGAATTATTTATCACGTTCTCATTCGAAATCAATTCAACTACAACCAACCATAAATAAGCAACATAATTTAACGAGTGAAATGCGTAGAATATTTCAAATAAAAATCTCTTTTACAAACTACCCCAGATCTGGTGTCACAGTTTCACAGACTGTCTAAGAATACTACAGACAAGGTTTGAAAGAAATAACAAAAATACTATTCCAGAACTACATGGAAGAAACAGGTAAAAGAACTAGACAGAAGACACCAAGATCTGTGAACGTCTGTAGTACTACCTTGGGTCGCCTGAAAGTCACACAAAAGCTGGAAGCCCTCTACTGTCCGACACCTGCGGCGCCGGGATGTGCACAAAAGAGTGCAGAGTGTAGTATTAGCACAACCGACCCCATGTGCTGGTAAGTGTCTGGCGTAACCTCGGCGAGGTAGTGACGAGGCTAGGACCAGACTCCAGATAAACCTGTTTGAACATGAACATATATGCATCTACGACAGATAACTAAAGTACATCAACAATTTAAACGGAGAAAAGAAAACATACATTGCAATAACAATCAGATAAACGCGAAACAGATCATCAACATTCTAGGAGGAAAACTGCAATTTGGCCTTTAACACAATGATATGAAATACAAGCCATCTTCACCTCCAGTAACCTCTTGTTGCAGGCGTGCAACCCGTTCCCACTTACAGTAACCTCTTGTGGCAGGCGTGCCACCCGCTCCCACATACATCACATCCCGTGGCAGGCG
>MCJB01022429.1:64557-76839 GCA_002018475.1 Nicotiana obtusifolia | reverse complement strand
GAATTTTGATCCGAAAGTCGGAATGAAATTCCGAAAGTTGCTGTAGGTTCCTTATGCAATTTTGGACTTGCGTGCAAATTTTCAGACCATTCGGACTTCGTTTGGTCGAGTTCGGATCGAAGGATCGAATTTCGGATCCTTAGAGTTCCAAAGATTGCTTTCAAGGCAAATCTGATAAATCGATGTTCATCTTAGTGTTCCAAAGATTGGAACAAGTTTGAATGAGGTTATAGAACATGCGTGCATGTTCGGATAAAGTCCCGGGGGTCTCGGGTGAATTTTGAATGGTCAACGGAACTAAATTCGCCGCTCTATAAAGCATTTACCCAGATTTTCTGGTGTAATTGATATTAAAATTAGCAAACGACCTCCAAATTCAATTTCGTTTAAAGAATTAGCTCCGTCTTGAAATTACGGAGCCGTAGCAAAAAGAATCGTCCAAATCGGACTTCGTATGAAAAAGTTAGAGTAATCTTTGTAAAAGAAAGAAAGGAAATCAGCATAAGGGTCACTAAAATGGCTATTTCAGTAACCTTTTGCTGATTTTTAACCCAATTAAATAAGACCTAGGGCTCATTTTGCCCTTCAAATATACGAAACACAACCCACGACTGAGAACAATTCCAAATACCAAAGAACCACCGAAAATCAACCCCAAACACACTTGCAACGTGGATTTCGTGGTAAATCTTGCAAGAAAGAGGGATTACTACACCTTAGAAACAAGTGAGAGTTGTTAAGAAGAAGATTAAAGAGAAGTGGGAAACAAATAGAGAGGAAACTTCAAGGAAAACATCGGGTAAGTATTTTATGCCCTAAATCCCTCTTAGAACGTAATTTCTATGCTTAACCCCATTCTAAATTCACGAATTTGTGAAAGAGAAGAACCTAGGGTTCTTCTCAATTTCAAGAAAATATGAAAATTGGGGATTAAGGCCGATTCAAAGTCGAAACACGACGAATCTTATATGGGTGAACTCGTAAAGAGATAAGGAACATGTTTTAGTAATAATTTCTGAATTTCGAGAAGTGGGCCCGGGGCCGGGTTTTTTTTGCTGATTTGGGAATTTCACAGTAATTCCGAGTATTTTTGTTTGGGTGTTGACCCCATAGCTTAATTTGACATAATGATTGTGAAATTGAATAGATTCGACGCACGAGGGAGCCAACACAAAGGGCAAAGGCGTCTTGGGCTAAGGACTTAGCCGGATTCGAGGTGAGTAATACTTGTAAATGACGTCCTGAGGGTTCGAAACCCCGGATTGCACCTCATAGTGTTGTAATGAGGTGAGATACATGCTCGGTGATGAGCATGGGTTGTTATGTATGGGGATTGGGACTCGGTCCATCCCGATTGATAGTTTTTACTGAATTCTTGACTGAAACTCAATTGATATTCATTGTGAGTGGGCTAATTGCCATGTTTGGGCTTCGCGCCGGTCATATGAACCCTTCAAGGGTGATTGTTGTTGTATGTTGTATTACAATGTTGGGCATATCGCCAGTTGTGTGGACCCTACAAGGGTGTTATTGGGCATACCGCCCTTGTTGTAGCATGAGATCATTTCATCAACTTGGTTTTTGAAACACATACGCTGTTTTCAAACGATATTTATATATGGATCGGGTGACACGCCGTCACAGGTCATGGCTAGTGTTGACTAGCATGACTAGCATTGCATAGACATGCATGGATCGGGTGACACGCCGTCACGAGGATAGATTTATATGGATGTAAACCCTTCAGGGGTATTTAAAATGTTTTGAATCATTATTTGAACTTGGTTTTAGAAAACTAAATGATGTTTTCAAACGATATTTATATATGGATCGGGTGACACGCCGTCACAGGTCATGACTAGTGTTGACTAGTATGACTAGCATTGCATTGCATCGCATGGCATAGCATCGCATAGCATTGCATTGCATTGCATTGCATTTTTGGTGTTGTGATTGTTCTGCTTACTTCACGTACTGATGTGGAATGTAAATTGAATTACTGCTTCGTCGTGGATTGTTTAATGATTTAGTGTTTCTTATCTTCAGTTCTTATTTACTTTTATTACTCACTGAGTTGGAAGTACTCACTTTACTCCCTGCACCTTGTGTGCAGATTCAGGCGTTAGCGGTCCCACTCAGAGGTACTGATTACTACTACTGGACCGGAGCTTTAGAGATTACGAGGTAGCTGCTGGCGTCCGCAGCCTCGTAACTCTTTTCTTTTGTTGATTTTGCTTCCCTCAAACATTTGTACTTAAGATATTGTAATAGTTATGTTATCAATAGGCCTTCTCTAGTGGCTCATGACTTTGTGACACCCCGATCTGAGGGCTGTAGTCGGGATGGTACTACTTGTATGTATTTCGACCGATTTTATTGTTAATCTAATCTTGTTTAAACTTTGTAATTTAACTGTTGAACGGAATTAGGTTGGTTTGGCTTGCCTTGTCCCCACGAGAGGCTCCATCACGACCAGGTTGGGATTTTGGGTCGTGACACCATCCTTTCTTGGGTACTCATTCATTCTATTTACTTAAATGTTATTTATTGCTATTCATCAATATTTAATGCTACATTATTGCCTTTGATTCCTTGAATATTGACTGTATGTTGTCGCTGTTATCAAGATATACCTACGTAGTATTTATTGCACTTTTGAGAACTCTGTCTTTGAGATATTATTGTTAGCTAAGATTAACCCTCATATATATAAATTTAATTATTAAAACCAAGATCTATATTTTTTGGTCAAACAGCGCATGCGCAAAAGTATTATTAAAGTAAAAGGCAATTAACAGATAATTTACTAACAACAAAGATATAAAGGACCAGAAAGTATAACCGGAATGAAATTGGAATATTTCGTATAATAGAAAGTTAAATTTGGATCTTTTGTCAGAAAACAAGCAGAAAAAGAAACACCTTTACCTCAAGAAAAACTTTAAAATGTTCCAAAATAGTACGCCATCTCCTTGAGATTTTTGATTTCCAATCTTCTATCTTTTCTATTGAAGTACTTGCTGAAGCACTTTCCTATCTTGTTCAACTTGATTTCTCTTCCTTATTTTCATGATGGCTGAACCAAGATTTGAACTCAAAGTGACCAACACCAAAATTGCTGAGCCAGTGTAGACACCATCTTTGACTATGTAGCATTCTCCATCTAACCATCCTTCACCAAAGTGCTGATTTCTGCTCATGCTTGTGGATGCCCCTATTAAAATTACAGCAATTCCAAAGCTGATCCTGCACCCACCATTCCATTTCTGCAACTTGTTTAGCTTATCATATTATGTTTAGAAAGAATTAATCTAAATAGTCATTTACCTAACCGCTTGAACTATAAAATAGCCGGACGTATATATATATATACCCTATATAACACTATACCGGATAAAAACAGTAAACAGTGAATCGAACGGCTATTTCATAAAGATCCTTTTATTAATCAACTACTCAAAGTGTTAGAGAACTCAACAGCAGAGGCGGAGCCATGATTTCAAACTTATGAGTTCGGAATCGTAACCCTTTTGAGTTACTGGGTTCTAGGTTAATAATTTATTCATATTTATTGAAAATTATGAGAGAAATCCATGATTCGAATCAAAGCTAATGGGTTCGGCCGAACCTATAGAATATATGTCTACCTTATTTAGAGTTCTTCCATATATGTTATATTTTCATACTTATCTCTTGTAATAGTTTTATATATTTGACATCTAATGAATGAATGAATAATTTACCACAAAATAATATTTCAATATGGTATCATTATGAGCCTAATTCCTAGGGATTCTATCACCAAACCCTAGCCTTAGCCGTCACCCCCAAGCAGCGCCACCCCCCACTGCCGCTGCTTCTTTCCTTTTCAAACGATGGCTGACACGGCTTCTATCACTCCTTAATTCCTCCCTAACCCCCATGACCCTAAAACACCACTCATCTCTGTCACGATCCCAGGTGCAAAACTACACGGGTCCAACTACATGGGATGGAAGAAACAAGTAGACACTCTTCTTCATGGTTATGGTCTATTTGGTTGGATTGATGGGACAAAAATCACGCCAGCTCCTACTATTATATTTGCTGCGTCCACTGTAGCCGGAACGGGATCCTCTACTCCCAATCTGACTTATCTATCGTGGTACCGCCAAGACAAGCTGTTATTATCTTCAATTCTTGGAAGTCTTGCTGAAGTTGCTTCCTTGGTAAATCCGGCAACCACTTCAAAGGCGGCATACGACATCTTGGAGGCCAAGTATGCCGCTCCTTCGCGAAGTCACATTAAAGAGGTTCGTGCTCGTCTCAACAAAACTATTCAAGGAACATCATCAATCACACAGTACTTCCATGCTATTCGTACTATCAAGGATGAATTGGCATTGTTAGGCAAACCTCTTGATTTGGAAGATTTGCTTGACAAGATATTAGATGGTTTGGATCCTATATATAAACATGTTGTTGATTCCGTCAATGCTCGTGATACACCGATTACTGTTGATGCTTTGCAAGAAAAATTATTACATGAAGAGTTGAAGCTTAAGCCATTGGGATCATCAATGTTTCCGTCCCACCCCGCTACAGCCATGGTAGCTGCCACCACCGCCCAGCAGATGCCTCCTGCTGCTGCTACTGGTCCGACGGGCAGTCGCAATAAGCAACGTCCATATCGTGGTCGTTGTCAAGCTTGTGGCATTCAAGGACATCCCTTGAGGGATTGTCCAACACATGGGTGGATACTTCAACATCTCCACCACCCTCCTGCTGCTGCCTCACGTCCGCCACTGCCACGGGTTTCTCCAGTCCCGCTGTCCGCTCCTCCACGCCAAACTGCCACTCGCAGTGGCAGCCACCTCCTTGGCAATCAGTCACTTCGCCGGTGGTCAACTATGCTGCACTTATGCCCGCTGGTTATACTCCATATTCAGGTTACTCAGCTGCTGCCCATGGGTCCCCCTACATGCCTCCACCTGAGGCCGGTTTTCAGGCCTTTCATGCACAAGGTCCGACTGCTAGCAGTTCTGTTACCACACTAGGTCCTTCTTCGCTTCTCGATAGTGGCGCAACTCACCACATCTCCACTGACCTAGCCAATCTTTCACTCCATCAACCATTTCCGCACACTAACTCTGTATACATTGGAGATGGTAGCGCCCTTCCTATCACTCATACCGGTTCGACTACTCTTCCTACTTCTCATCGTTATCTTACTTTACATAATGTGTTACATGTTCCAACTATGAAAAAAAACTTACTTTCAGTCTTCCAGTTATGTAAGTCTAATGATGTAGCAGTTGAATTTACTTCCTCTGGTTTTGTTGTTAAGGATCTCAATTCGGGGACTCACCTTCTGGCGGGACGCACTAAAGATGGATCCTATGTGTGGCCCTCATCTAGCCCCTCTGCTTGTGTTTACTTCTCCGATGCCAATCCTCCCCATACTGTCTGGCACTCTCGCCTTGGTCATCCGGCATCTGTTATCTCTCGTCACATTTTATCGTATTATCAGTTGTCTTGTTCTAGCTTAGCACTTAATAATAGCTGCACTGCTTGTAGTTGCAGCAAGAATCATAAGTTACCTTTTTATGATTCTTCTATTATTTCTACTAGACCATTAGAGTATATTTTCTCTGATGTATGGACATCTCCTGTTTCATCTAGTGAGAATTTTCGTTATTATGTGCTGTTTGTTGACCATTTTACTCACTACATGTGGTTGTATCCGATGCGTCATAAATCTGATGTGCGATCTATCTTTACTACCTTTCAGGCCCTTGTTGAAAATTACTTTCAACTTAACATTAAATGCCTTTACTCAGACAATGGGGGCGAGTATCTTGCCTTGTCCTCTCATCTTGTCACTTCTGGCATTACTCATCTTACTACCCCTTCCCACACACATGAACATAATGGTTTCAGTGAACGCCGTCATCGTCACATTGTAAAAACCGGCCTTGCTCTCCTATTTCATGCTTCCCTACCCTTGTCTTTTTGGCCTTATGCCTTTGAGACCGCTGTGTATCTCATAAACCATCTTCCCACTCCCACTCTACAGATGTCTTCCCCGTTCACCTTCCTTTTCAACCAACCTCCTAACTACTCTAAGCTTCGTGTTTTCGGGTGTTTATGCTATCCCTGGCTTCGTCCATACTCCGCTCACAAGCTGGACCCCCGCTCTATCCCTTGTGTCTTTCTGGGCTACTCCAAAACCCAGAGTGCGTATCTTTGCCTTGACCCCACTACCTCCAGACTTTATGTCTCTCGTCATGTCCAATTTGATGAGTCGGTCTTCCCTTACTCTTCTCTCATGTCCACTGCACCACGGCCTACACCCTCTACTGCTGACACAGGTGCCCCTCGCACTATGTTCTTCCTCCTGTTGTCTCTCCCACTGTTCCCTCTCCAGTTCAGTCTCCTCCATCCACTGCCTCCTCCTATCCAGCATCTACCCCGCTGCAGTCTCCACCTCCACCACCACCATCATCTTCTCTTCCCACCCATCCGATGACCACTCGTACCAAAAACAATATTCGCAAGCCTATCCAAAAACTCTCCCTTACAGCTCAGCTTCATCCTTCCCTTGAGCCTTCTACAGCCACTTAAGCCTTGAAGGATCCCAAATGGCGGGCTGCCATGTCTGAGGAGTTTGAGGCGCTTGTGCGCAATGGTACATGGGAGTTGGTCCCCCCTGATGGTATTCAGAACTTAGTCGGTTGTAAGTGGGTTTACCGTACTAAGTACCTTTCTGATGGCAGTGTTTATCGGTATAACGCTCGGTTAGTTGCCAAGGGCTTTCATCAGCGCCCTGCATTGACTATCAGGAGACTTTTAGTCCGGTTGTCAAGCTGGCCACCATTCGGTTGGTTCTTACCTGGGCAGTCTCTCGGGGTTGGCCCCTCCGGCAGCTGGATGTTAATAATGCATTTCTACAGGGTCGTCTTTATGAGGATGTATATATGGCTCAGCCACAGGGATTTGTTGACATTGATTGTCCGAACTATGTGTGTAAGCTGCACAAGGCTATCTATGGCCTTAAGCAAGCATCCTGAGCTTGGTATTCAGAGTTGAGACAGTTTTTGTTGGCACAGGGGTTTCGCAATTCCAGGGCTGATACCTCGTTGTTTATCTTTGACCGGGCTGGTGTCTCTGTGTTTGTGCTGGTTTATGTTGATGATATAGTGGTTACTGGATCTGATTCAGGTACAGTTGATCGATTTTTGATTGAGTTGGCACGTCGTTTCTCTATCAAGGACCTGGGTACTCTGTCATATTTCCTTGGAGTTGAGGTTCTACCGCATCGTGATGGTCTTCTTTTATCTCAGCGGAAGTACATCCTTGATCTTTTACATCGGACTCATATGGCTGATTCCAAGCCGGTACTTACTCCGCTTGCCACTGATCAGCCTTTATCTCTACTAGATGGCACAGCTCTGGACAACCCGATTGAGTATAGCACTGTTGTAGGCAGTCTGCAGTATTTGGCCCTCACTCGTCTTGACATCACTTATGCCGTGAACAAGTTATCTCAGTTCATGCATAAACCGACTACTACTCACTGGGCCGCGGCGAAACGCCTGCTTCGTTATCTTTGTGGTACTATTGACCTTGGTTTACTTCTTCGTCGGGTGTCTCAGCCGTCCTTGTATGCGTTCTCTGATTCTGACTGGGCTGGAAACAAGGATGATTATACCTCCACGAGTGCATATGTAGTTTATTTTGGTGGCTCCCCCATCTCTTGGGCCTCTCGGAAGCAGCGCACTCTTGCCCGCTCTTCTACTGAGGCTGAGTACAGATCTGTTGCCTCCACTGCTGCAGAGCTCCGCTGGTTGTGTTCTTTGTTGACTGAGCTTCGGGTGTTTCTACCGTCCTGTCCTGTTATATACTGTGATAACGTGGGTGCTACGTACTTGTGCTCTAATCCTGTTTTTCACTCTCGGATGAAGCATATTGCACTAGATTTTCACTTCATTCGTGAACAGGTTCAGCGTGGTATTTTACGTGTGACTCATGTTTCTGCAGCTGATCAGTTGGCTGATGCTTTAACAAAACCGCTCTCCCGTGCTCCGTTTTTGCTTCTGCGTTCCAAGCTTGGACTTACCTCCCGCCGTCCAGCTTGAGGGGGCGTATAGAATATATGTCTACCTTATTTAGAGTTCTTCCATATATGTTATATTTCATACTTATCTCTTGTAATATTTTTATATATTTGACATTTAATGAATGAATGAATAATTTACCACAAAACAATATTTCAATAGAACCCGTAAACGACACGGTAGCTCCGGCCCTGCTCAACAGTTCATTTAAAAAAAATTAATTCGTAGCTGTCCATGTTCTAATACCCTCTATTTTTCACTAGTAGGTAATTATATATACAACATGTAGTCAGAGGTGGATCCAAGATTTCAAGAAGATGGGTGCACTGTTACAAATAAGTAAACATAGAATTTGTATTTCACGGATTCAACCTTTAAGTTCTTTCCACGAATCCATTATCATTTAGAAATTAATTATCCGTTAAAATTAAAAAAATTCTTATAATTTTAGTGATTAACCTATAAACCTATACTCCGTATCAAAAATGTTGAGATCATTGAATCGTGTTACGCCATCCACTACTATTAATTTTAGCGATATAAAATTTTGCGATGACAAAGAGAGATCAAGGATTTCAATGTATTAGATTTGACAATTTTGAATGAATAAATCAAATAAAAAAAGAAGAAAATATACTTAATTAAAACACAATAGGGGACACTAGATATGCTTATGAACTGAGAATTGAACCGCTAACTTTACTTGTAAAACTGCATCTAATAATCATTGAACCATAGAAGCTTAAGTGCACACACGTATATTTAAGTACGTAAGTATTAAAAAATATAACACTACACATATATAAAGAGAAAAGCATGAGGTCACAGCATATGGATACGCCCTTGGCTGTAGTTTTATTTCTTCTAGGAAAATGAATTAGAGTTTAGCTACTGTACATGGGCACTAAACTTTTTTTACACTCTCAGGTCATTTGAAAAATCAAAATTACAAGTAATTTTTAATAACAACATGAAACAGTAATCTGCAAAAGATAGTAAATGGCTTGTAATAGACGGTAAAAATATATACATATCTAAAAATATTTCCTTTTAAATATTACTATTTGAGAAGAAAAGTATCGGAAACAACAGGCAGATTTTGCGGGCAATGATATCTCAGAGATATTCTAATAGAGGAATTTATTTTTGTTCACTTCTCTGACACATGTACTTTACTCAAGCAGCATGATTTTTGCTTAATATTATCAATTCTCCAGCTTTTATTAGCGTAAAATTCGATGCAAGAGACTCCCCCTTGATTTCATAAGTGATTAAGGTCAATAAAAGCTAGGAAAGTAAAGAAAAATTATTATGTGTTTACACCAAATTTAAAATTTTAACCTTTTGAATCAAATATTATATTAAAGCAGAATATACATCAACTTAGTGATAAGAAATTATATACGAAATACATATATTATATTCATTGATGTAAATACTAAGGGGTCGTTTGGTAGGTTGTATAAGAATAGTGCTGAATAAGGTGTATTAGTAATGCAAGGATTACTAATGCATGAGATAGTAATGCAAGCATTACTTATGCAGAGATTATTTCTTATCCATTGTTTGGTGTGGTGTTATTACAAATTAAAATGCATGGCATAATTTAAAGAAAATTAGGTGTTTACATATTCTTTAGGTTTAAAGGGCTTTAAGGATAATTTTATCTTTAACCATATTAATGCATGTATTAATAGCCTTGGTATTGCTAATACCATGATTTGCTATGTATTAATTAGGATAATATTGGATAGGTTGTATAACTAATACTTGCATTTTAGTAATACATATGTTGAAAAAGTATATCAAACAAAGTATTAGTAATAACAAAAACCAATGCATGCATTATTTTCTCTAATGCATCCTACCAAACAACCCTGGCTGCGAATACGATTTTTGACCTACCAAGAAAGTGCCAAAAAGAGCCCAGCAATGAGGGACTTCTCAACCTTGGAACTGTTTTCAGTTTTATCCCTTGAGAAGAACTTTCTGCATATTAGCAAGTTTCCAATGAATTGAGCAATGAATAAACATGTTAAAGCTGCAATTCCCAATCCAAACGCCGCGCTTCCAGGGAAGTAACAGTACTTCCCATCTAGTCTCAGATCTTTCTTCTGCAATGGGACAGAACAAAATTTGTGTTTGAGTGTTCGACCATCTCATTTAAAAGCTTAAACTGATAATGACAGATCGACACAATTTATACTTGTTTAATTATGTCTGCAACAATATGATGATACGGAAATACTGAAATTCTCATTAAAAAACGATCCAAGAAAAGTGAATGTAATAGACAAACCTTTGATTTCTTGAATTCAGCAGCTATGCAAAGAGAGAAGGAGATAAAACCAAGGGCACTAACAAAGAAGACAAGCAATGGAAATATGACTCGGTGTTTTTCCATAAGAGAGATGATTCTTTCCTTTTTGCGACGGCTTTCAATGAGAAGGGAGAATAAAGAAAGTTGAAAGAGGAAAGGAAGAATCAGCTTGAAGATTACTCAAAATAGTTTAGGTGCGAGTTGCATCTAATTGGTTGGTATTTTCGTTTTCTTGCCTTATGGTTGCTACTTCACCTTTTTCTTAGAAGCCTTTGGATTGGTTTTCTCGAAAAAGAGAGGTATCATTTCTTGATTTTACTTAAAAGAAAGCCTTTTGATCAAATCCCTTGACTTGTCAATCTGGTCAATTCTTTAACTGTTACAATGGTTCTTTCTGTCGAGGATGTTAGGATATACTATTAACTATGCGGTTTGATTATAGTTGTGTATGGCAAAATCGGATTTCCTCATGAAAGGACAAATCGAGATCAAACTTCGGCACCGGCCACCTTCCGTCAATCGGGATCACGTATCCGACGCCAAGATCGGAACTATATGATCGATACCAGGATCGATATCCGACGCCGAGGTCGGAACTATATGATCGACACCGGGCTCGATATTGCGGTCGAGGGGTCCCGTCGAGCCTCGCTTTTGTGATGGCCGATATGCCCGTTGTTTCAACTGGCAGCTCATCTTCAAAAGTCAAGAACACTGTTCAAGCTGTGCCAAACGTGCAGGACCCTCACCAAACCTGCAGTACTTTTACCAAACCTGCAGTACTTTCACCAAACGTGCATGGACTTCACCAAATATGCAAGGACACTGTGATGATTATCAAGGATACTTTATGGACAAAAGGGCTTTGATTTTCTTTGATAAATATAGGCTAGGCTTATCAATGTAAAGGGGACCTCAAGAGAGAAAAAAAGAAAGAGCAATATACTGATTCTTGAGTCTTCTAATTGTGTTCATATTCCAAGTGCCATATTCTTTCCATATTTACGCTCATATATCCAATATCAATTTTGTCACTTATCTGTGAGTTCCCACGCATAAATTCAATTGTTTTACTTTCGATTTTTGGGGTAAACAGTTTGGTGCCCACCGTGGGGCCTAGATAATTGTGATAATTTGATACCAAATTTCTGATCATACGCTGCTTTCTTTTCTTCCAAAAAGACTTCTGAAAAATACAAAAAAAAATGTCAAACCTACAAGATGCACCTCTTCACATTGATGGAGGATCTGGCCATCAAGGTGAAAATAACAATACAGTTCAGGGAAACCATGGTCCAATCCCGGAACAAGTGGGTGACAACTCGCAAATTCCGGCTAACATTAACCGGCCTGTTGGATCGAAAAACTATGTTCCAAATGTTGACGAGGATGGAATTAGCCTACGTGTCATTTTCGAGATGCTACAAGCCCAACAGATGGCAATCGCCCAACTGCAAAGCCAAAACCTTACGCCAAAAGCGGCGGAACACGATCCATCTCGGGAGGTGACTTGCAGGGATGAGTCGATCTTAGAGAGATCGAATAACCATGAATCGGGGGCTAATTCCGAAATGGCGAAGCAGCTCGAAGACCTCACTAGACGTTTAGAGGCGAACGATAGAAAGATGGAAACGTACAATTCCAGGATAGATCAAATCCCCGGAGCGCCACCGATTTTGAAAGGGATCGATTCCAAAAAGTTCGTACAAAAGCCCTTCCCATCGAGTGCAGCTCCAAGGTCGATCCCTAAGAGGTTCCGCATGCCCAACATACCCAAGTACAATGGCACGACCGATCCCAACGAACACATTACATCGTATACATGTGCCATCAAAGGAAACGATTTGGAAGACGATGAAATAGAAT
>MCJB01022429.1:28046-63973 GCA_002018475.1 Nicotiana obtusifolia | reverse complement strand
TTCTGAACCATCCCGGAGAAGAAGCACCAATGATGAACCGCGACCGATCAGTAACTGACACCAACCATATGCCGGAAACACGAGAAACGCCCGATTCGAGCGAAATCTCGTTAAGGATCGGTACAGGGACAGTCGAAGCCGGAATAATCGAGAGCTTCATCGGGGGCCTAATCGGGAGCTGAACCGGAGACCCACGGGCCAAAACACATTTGATGCCCCCTCCGGACATAAAGAGGCCCCCAAGATATCCGAATACAATTTCAACATCGACGCATCGTCCGTCGTATCGGCAATCGAACGCATCAAAGATACCAGATGGCCTCGACCGCTACGATCGGACCCTGTGCAGAGTGACCCCAATCAAATATGTGAGTACCATGGTACCCATGGGCATAAGACAGAAGATTGTCGGCAGCTGAGGGAGGAAGTAGCTCGTTTATTCAACAACGGGCATCTTCGTGAATTCCTAAGTGATCGAGCTAAAAATCACTTCGCCAACAGAAATGAAAACAAGCGAACAGAGCAAGAAGAGCCTCGACACGTCATAAATATGATAATCGGAGGGACCGGCACCCATCAAAGACCGACGAAGAAGCGCACCAAGATATCCCTCACGAGGGAAAAGTGGAGCGCAGGGTTCTCGACATATACATATATGAGTAAGTCGGGTGGTCATCTCTATTTTAATTGAATTATTATTTATTAGACTGAAAAAATAAAAAATTACAAAATAAGAAAATATTATTAAAAAACTATATAAAAATTTTATGATTTTTGTGTAAGAAAACACAGTTAATACTTATATGATTTTTATATGAAAAAATAAAGTTATATGACTTTGGTGAAAAAAATTATAATTATATGACCATTTGTGAAATTTCTCAAATTTTAATAAGTAAATTTACCCGTTATTTGTACTAATAAAATATAGTAGATACCGAATAAAATAATGGAGGTGCGCCTAAACTAGCGGAAGACCACCATTACCAAAAAAATATCGAAGGCAAATGTTTATACTTAATTTTTTAATGTTATGCGTGTTGTTAGTACAGTACATGAACAACGCGTCAGTAAATTTATCCATGCTACTATAAATGGAACGGTAATAAAGGTTTGGGGACAAATTTAGAAATTACACCAGTATAAAAAGAAACTTTTAAACTACATGCAAAAGAAAAATTAATCAACTTCTACAAAAGGGAAAAAACGTGTATGCTTGTTCACAAAAACATATGTTGTCTAAATGAAAAAATAAACCGCTATAAAAGAGGTTTTTTTCCTTCTAAAATCAAAAGTAAAAAAAGTAAACAGTTCTAAGTAATTTCTCTGTATTTACCTCAGCGTTGAAAGGCAGGACAGAGTGACATGGTAGCTGTAAAGCAGAAATAATAACAAATATTCGATAAAATAGTTAAAATGTGCGAAAATTCTTGGAAAGAAAAAGTTTAGAAAAATTTCATGTTCCCATGTCTCATATGGTGGTAGCTTCGTAGAGACAGTGTTGGATACTGCTCACGTAGAGGCCAATATAGTATTAGTGTGTGACCCCATTAAACAGTTCTACACCTTAGTGCTAATATAATAAAGTACGCACACCCCTTTTTTGTTTTGTTTTTCCCTGTTTTACTTTTCTTCTCTTACCTGTTCTTCTTCATCAGTTTCTCTCTCTCTTTCTGGTTTGTTGAACTAGATTTAATGTTGGGTTTGAGTCCGCAGTGACAAAAGAAACAGACTTGCAGTAAATACAGAGAAGCTGTTATATCTAAAAATGTTTTCTTCGCTCTGACCCACTTTTCCTGAAAAATTCTTGGGTCCTTGCTGACTTCTGATGCTATATTTTTGTTTTTCTTCTTCTTATTTTAAGGTACAGATCTCTGATCTTTTTGTTTGTTCATCTTCAGATCTTATGTTATATGGTGTCTGTATGTTTGTTTCCTTTTTTATCTGTTGATTTATGTCCTATGTATGTTACTGTTCTCAAAATGTGGAGATATTCTTGGGATTTTCACTGGGTTGTTGTTGTTCTCTAGTTTTTGGCTATTAGTTTTTTGGCTAAATTTGAGGAGAAGTTACCCCTTTGGTAAAAATCTTGTCTTTTATGCTTATCATCTGCAGATTGACGTCTTATTCTTTCTTTCAGTTTTTTCTTTTTTTCATTTGGGTGGAGAGGGATGGTTTCTTCCTTAGATTTCATTGATACTAACTGATACAAAGTTTATGTCTTTTGGGATTTGGAGCTTCAATTTTCATTTTACAGAAAACTTTTTTTTCTTGTGTTGGTTTTGCAGGATTGGAAGTTATGGAGCTTTGATTATCCTACAGTACTTTGCAGGTTTGTCACCATCTGAACTCTTCCTACACGCTGCTTGATAGATTGGTATCAACCTGGATATGTCGTTTAAGTTGTAGGTTTGATGAGAATGAAGTATCTATAGTTTGTACTTAGAGAAATATACCGGAAAGACCTAATCTTTTTGGTTATAAGTAGATAAAGAATGAAACTGGTACTTGAAAAACTATGCTCATTTTCTATAGGTTCTGGTTGTTAGTAAGCTGCTTATGTAATTTGCATTATGTTTAGCATAAAGCTTGAGGAACAATATTAGATTCTAAGCAGAAACAAATTTGGTAACTTTCTAACTTAAATCTAGACATTCAGTGATCATCCAACAACGAGTTGGACTTTCCTTTCTTAAACTGGATCTAGTTTGAACTGCTTGGTGCCAATTTTGCAGTGTTAACAGTAGCGAGTTTATCTTTATCTTGAGTAGCTTTTTTCGCTATTAATGATGGATTTGCTGAAAGATTGATGACATTTGAAAGAGATCATCTTTTATACTTGTTGTCTTGCAACTAAGCTGGGACAACTGGCATGAGGCATCACCTTAAGATTCTAAAGAAGTCGTATCTGATAAAAGTCATGTGATTTACTTTACCTAGGTGCCCCATGTGAAGATGTCTCTTTATACCCTTTTCTTTCTTTTTTTCTTTTCCCTTTTCTTACTTTTTTCTTTAAATGCCTTTCTTGCTTTCTTCAGAAATTTATTCCTGTTACTGAAACACAATTTGGTTTTTCAATCTTTTGCAGCTGTATCTATTTGTGAAGCTCTTTAGATTACTGGAAAATGCTTACCTGATAAGAAAAGAGTAGATACGCCAGTAACATTTATTTGTGGTGTTTGGACTTCGACCTAGCGGTTTTGAGTTCAGATGTCGTTCCGCAGTATAGTGCGGGATGTAAGAGATAGCATTGGTAGTTTATCAAGGCGAAGCTTTGATTTAAGGCTGTCTGGTCATCACAGGGATAAATCACATGGTTCGTTTTATGACTTAAGCGACCAGCCTCCTGTTATCCAGGACAGTTGTTGGGCCAATCTTCCTCCTGAATTACTTTTTGATGTAATTAGAAGGTTAGAGGAGAGTGAAAGCACATGGCCTGGTCGTAAGCATGTTGTAGCATTTGCTGCAGTTTGTAGGTCATGGCGGAGTATGTGCAAGGACATTGTTAGAAATCCTGAATTTTGTGGAAAGCTAACTTTTCCTGTTTCCCTAAAGCAGGTATTTCTTTAACTTCCTTAGAGGAATATTTCGAGTACAGAAATATGCCTTTGTGGTTGCCTGTGGTCTGTGGGAGCAACCCCTCTATTAATTGTTATAGGATCAGATAGTTGTAGTGGAACTGACGTACTAGAGAATTAAGTCTATTGACTAATCTTTTGGAGGAGAATTGATGAGTCCTTTTACTTTCTCTTTTCAGCCTGGGCCTCGTGATGGAACTATTCAGTGCTTCATCAAGCGGGATAAATCTAATTTGACTTACCATCTTTTCTTGTGTCTTAGTCCTGGTAAGTATTACATTGTTGGCTGATATTTGCTTGATGCTTAGATGATTTTTGCATCTATTCCTCATCTTTTTCTTTGAGAAAATTGATGCTATCCTTGCATCTGAGTCATATAAGGTACTTGCAAAATTCAAACATGAGGTGAACATTATCTTTGCTGTCTTTCCAATCTCCTGTCGTATAAAACCACCACTCTGTTCCTCTCCCCTTCCCCTTCCCCTCAAACCCAAAGGCAAAAAGGGTAACAAATCTATGCTGTTGAAGTCTTCTCTGTAATCTGTATGCAAATTGAGTTAATGATGTCATTGATACTTATATTTCCAGTTATAATTTGTGTCTAGACACGTTTGGTTGAGATGCGTTAGTTACTCTTGCTTCATTGCCTTCATTATTTATATGCGAGTGGCAATTGTTCAGAGGTTAATGGGGTATTTTCAACTTTCTCTGTAGCATTGTTAGTTGAAAATGGAAAGTTCCTTCTCTCTGCAAAAAGAACCAGACGGACAACTTGCACGGAGTATGTTATCTCAATGGATGCAGAAAACATCTCTAGATCAAGCAATACATATATTGGAAAACTAAGGTAAATATGGAGGCAATTCATTTTGTTTTCCAATATCTTTCTTGTCTTCACCTGGTATTACTGAGATGTTTCAGGGAAACTGAATTTAATGAAGAATAGCATGCGTTTGATATATTCCTTTTACCCTTCTCATTCAGCAGAGATGGCTTCTGCCTTGTTCGCTAATATAAATACTAAGGCATGAGCAATCCCGGGAACTTGAGACTAGTCAGTAATTAACTATGGTTTTCAATGAACAATAACTAGAAATAGTCTATCATGCATGGATAGATTCATTAGGAAAATAAAAGTTCGAGTCAACAATAGTTCTCGTAGATGAAAGCTGAACTGAAGTTCTGTGGCATTATCCTATGTTGCGCGGACTCTCTAAAAATATTACGACACTCGTGTTAGATCCTCAAAAATGCACTACTTTTGGAGGATCCGACACACACCCACCACAATTTTTGCAGAGTCCGAGCAACATAGGCATTATCCCATTATATTGTCTAGGCTATCAAAACCCAATGAAGGGACTTCCCCACCTACTCCTTACTAGGAAAAAGTGAGGTTTTGATTTTTGAGAATGACTTTGATGCTTATGTTTACAAGGCAGAAATGTACTTGATTGTTAAAGTACCTTTGGGTAAAAGACAAGTGGAAAAGAAAAGGGGAAAAGAAGAGAGAGCAGCGAGGAACTTAAAGAAATAAGGCACCAAGGAGCTTCTCGAGGATGTCTATAATGGATAAGTTACTCAAAATTTAGTACATTTGGTATGTACTGGCTTGTTGATATCGCACTTGTGCATCCTTCTGCCATAGTTTGATAACACAGCTCTCTTTGCCGAACTAGTCTAAAGGATGGGTGTAGCACAATTCATAATGCAGCTTCATAGTGCTTATGTTTATATTATATATATACTTGAGAAGATGATATTCATCTTTTAATGAAGTTGTCTAGTTGATTCTCCTTTCACTATGTGAAAATGTGCATGCTATTGATGATAAAATATCACTGTTTATTTTGCAGATCAAATTTTCTAGGTACAAAATTCATTATATACGACACACAGCCTCCTTACACCTGTGCACATGTCCCTGCTCCAGGGCGCACAAGCCGTAGATTCAACTCCAAGAAAGTCTCTCCCAAAGTCCCAACTGGAAGCTATAGCATATCCCAGATCACATATGAGCTAAATGTGCTTGGAACACGGGGTCCACGGAGAATGCACTGTGTCATGCACTCAATTCCTGCCTCAGCACTTGATGCTGGTGGCTCTGTGCCTGGCCAACCAGAGCTTCTCTCAAGGCCCCTCGAGGATTCGTTTCGCAGCATCTCTTTCTCAAAGTCACTTGATCATTCCACTGAGTTCAGTAGCTCGCGATTTTCTGATATTGCTGGAGGATCAACTAATGAAGAAGATGATGGCAAGGGGAAACCACTGGTCCTAAAGAACAAGGCGCCACGATGGCATGAACAACTGCAGTGCTGGTGCCTAAATTTTCGAGGACGGGTGACAGTTGCATCTGTCAAGAACTTTCAGTTGATTGCTGCCACTCAACAACCAGCTGCTGGACCGACAACCTCTCAGCCGACAAGCCAATCAGATCATGACAAAATCATCTTGCAATTCGGGAAAGTAGGCAAAGATATGTTTACCATGGACTACCGGTATCCCCTCTCTGCATTTCAGGCTTTTGCTATCTGCTTGAGCAGCTTTGACACAAAATTGGCTTGTGAATAGGGCAAACCATTATTACATTAGGGTGCTAAAATTATTAACTGTAATGCTTCTATTCTGGATTTATTGTACTTCCTTCTTTTCACCATTAGAAATGAAGATTGCCCCTAAATTTCGTCATGTTGAAAAACCTGATGATAGCCATGGTTCTGTTCCTGTGGGAAAGGTGCCAAGCTTTGTATAACAAATCGTATTATTCTTGCCATTTAAAGACTGTACGCCATGGCTCGTATGGCATGACTATGGATCACTGCATTAATTCAATTTCATACTAGTTATGTATGGATTATAATGGGGGCCGTGTTTATGTAGGTAGTATTAACGATGTTAAGCTTACATGATAGATTATGCAAGAATTGCTTATTTTAAGAATATTTTTTGTCTTTATTTTTTTTTTCATTTTTATATTGCTAATGCATGTATTCTGTATCTTATTAATGCTTAGATTTTCGGATAATTTAATGTACGAGTTATTTAATTTTGTCAACTACCTTGTCTTAACACAACTAACCGAACGTTACATTAGTTATGGATGGAATGGTTTTGTATGGATCTATGTAGGGAGTAATAACGAAAGAATTAGTATAACTTGTTACGTTTACATGAAATATTATACAGGAATTACTTATTTTAAGCATATGTTGTCTTTAAATTTTTTCATCTTTATATTGCTAATACATGCATTCTGCATCTTATTAATGCTTAGATTTCTGTATAACTTAATGTACCGAATTATTTAATTCTGTCAGCTATATATTGCATTAGTTAAGCGGAATTATCTTGTCTTACACAACTAACCAGACATTGCATTAGTTATATGTGGATTAGTTTTTCTAGTTACTTTAATCAAACAATGATTATTTTTTGACAGGCTAGGATTATTTTTCCTACTCCCAAACGAATCCTAATAGTATCTCCATTACCATCCGTGAGATGGAACTGTTACAAGAGCTACCGTACAAGTTTTAACAATTTAATTTTCATTTGACATAACTGAATTTGAATTCATTTATGATTAACATAATTTATTGAAAAGGATATCTGAGTAGAGTACTTTGACTCGTCTACGATCAGTATTTTACTTCTAGTCAAATTAAGGTGGAAGTATTTTAGAAGTTGTACATATAAAATCCAAAACAAATGACTTCAACTACTCTAATAAATTTATTGCAACAATAAAATGAATTTGTTCTTTATTTAACTATCTTAATCAAGTTATGACAGCCTCTAGTACACCCACAGAGAGACACCTTGCATAACGTGTGGGTACTATTATTAAAGAATTAGTGGTTAGTTTGTCAAAGTTATCAAACATAAACAAAACTTTTAGCTTGTTTAGGATGCTAAAGACTAAAGCCATGTCCTATTGACTCATTCACCGGCAGGACAGCTATTTTTGGCACATAGGGTATATTCTTTTGGGTCTCTCTTGCAACTCGAACAATCCCCACCAAGAGCATAGCGGAATGGTAAAGGTTTCTTTATCTTTAATCAAAGATTTCGAACTTAAACTCTTAAAATGAAGTTTTTTTTTGTAGAAAATACTAAAATTTTCATAATAAACTCTATAATATATAGGAATCTAAATTAATTATACGAATGAAATCCGAACACCAAGCCAAAAAAGATGAGACATTCGTCATGCTACTTTGAAGATGGAGACGCTGCACCAACTAAACAAGCGTCTACATCACTTGCTCTTTCTTTAGTTAAGTTTTTCTCTTTCTTTTTCTCTTTTACATTATATGCTCTTTGTGCTGATGAGGAATTGATAAACCATGCTCATAAGAAAGCTTCATAGAAAATAAAAATGGTCATAAATGAATATACAGATAAATAATTGTAGGTGGATGCGAGAGTTATAATGGCAGAAACACCAAATAGTATTATCGCATCCAAATAATATAGTAGGAATTAATGCATACTCATCACGTATTTACTAGCATGTCGCACTCCCAACTAGTTAAGTGTGTTGTCTCTTGCACTTTAAGAACTCAAAAAATTATTGAACTCTCTAAATAATATTGGGTGTCATGTGAAACTGAAAATTAATATTTAAAAAATTTCAAGTATATGTATATATTATTTTCGACTCAAGTGTAGTCGGTATATACAAGAGCGGAGCTAGGTGGACGGAAGAGGTTCAGTCGAATTTCCTTTGCCGAAAATTACAATATGTATAAGTTAATTTTTTTAAATACACACATATTAATATATTAGATGTTATCCTTTTAATTTATTCGCGTATTTAATTTTTAAATTTTTTATATTCTCTCCTATGAAAATCATGCTTCCGTCTCTGTAGCTGAAGGTTATATTCAGCATTAGAGACGTCCTTTTACATGTAATCAAGTACAAAGATGCCAAATGGAGTAAGAAGTAAGCAAACAATTTTTACCGAGATGAATGGTGATATAACTGTAGGAATCTTAAAATAGAAGAATAAACGAAGAGAATATAAAAAAGAGAATAAAGGCTAAAAACTTTAAATAGCACAAGAAAAGAAAAAAGAAAAAGGAAATGAAGACAAAAACAACAAATAGAAAAGTCTAAGGGCTTAAATACAATAAGAACCAATGCAAACACCATAACGCAAAAAAACCCAAAAACATTCTTGTTCGTAAATCAAGATATCATGCTTTACCTCTAATAAATAAATAAAACTCTCTTTGTTAACCATATTTTTGGTTTTGCTTCTTAAATACGTCTTGATTTGGAACCCAAAATTTTGTGTCAACAGCAAAGGCAAGGGGGCCTCATGTCCATAAGGCTCTAGGGTTCAATATATGTTCCCTTTCTTCTTTTTCCTCTTTTTGCTTCAACATGTCCAGCTAGCTCTTCATAGGTATTATATTCTTTTTCTCCTCCCTTACGTTTCGTTTCTTTTTAAAAAATTCCATTCCATTTGCTCAAAGTTGCAATCTTTTTGGAGAATTTTGGAGTTTGTTGCCTAGGATCTAATTCTTGGAATTGAATTTGATCTGGGTTTGCTGTTTTTATGCATGAAATTTGATGTTCTTGTAGTTTCTGTATTTCACTGTCTGAATTTGAGGTGGGTTTTGGTTCGGAATTGTAACCGTTCTAACGTCTATAAAGGTCCCTATTAATATTACTTAGCTTTTTGCTGAATTATGGTGTGTAATCTTGTTTCTGTTTCTGTGTTCTTTTTGAAATGGGATTGCAATATGGGGACCTGGAAATGCTGTTTTTTATCCATTTTTTTTGTTTTTGTTTTGTCAACTGATTGTTCTTTTTCCTTTTTGGTACTATGTAAATTGCAGTGGTTGAA
Source organism: Nicotiana obtusifolia (assembly GCA_002018475.1). NCBI lineage: Eukaryota > Viridiplantae > Streptophyta > Magnoliopsida > Solanales > Solanaceae > Nicotiana > Nicotiana obtusifolia. The sequence continues at coordinate 54,538 of MCJB01022429.1, read as the reverse complement.
GGTATTTTAATTCTGAGTTGAGCTGATTTTAAGATTTTGAGGAGGTTTTATTTAGGATATAGAAATAGATTCTAAGGAGGTTTTGTGTATTGGATGACAATGCCTTCTTCAGATAGTCATGGTTCTTCGATGCCGTTTGCCTCGTTCCGTCGTTCAATTTTGAGTATTAGAAGTGAACAACAGGTTCATTCCCTGGAATTGAACCATGATTCTAATGTCCAGGAGATTGAGCAGGAAGCATTTCAGAAACTAGTGTCCACTCGATTTCAGGAACTCTCGGTTGCTTCTGCTGATGAATTCCTTTCCATTGCATGGATTCGCAAGTTGCTAGATGCATTCACCTGTTGTCAGGAAGAGTTCAGAATCATCTTGTGTAACAATAAGGGACTACTCTTGAAATCGCCTCAAGATAGGCTTCTGTCTGACTACTTTGATAGAACTATAAAAGCACTTGATATTTGCAATGCAGCCCGTGATGGGATTGGGAAGGTTCGACTCTGGCACAAGCATTTGGAAATTGTGGTCTCCGCATTGGATTCTCGACAAAAGATGCTTGGTGAAGGTCAGCTCCGTCGGACTAGAAAGAGTCTGATGGATTTGGCTCTTGTGATGCTAGAAGAGAAAGAAACTGGATCTGTTTTTTCTCAGAGGAACCGGTCTTTTGGGCGCCATAATAAGACCAAGGATCACCAGCGTCGTCCTTCTGGGCACTCAAGATCTCTATCTTGGAGCGTGTCTCAGTCTTGGTCAGCATCTAAACAGCTCCAGTCAATTGCAAGCCACTTGGTTGCTCCCCGTGGAAATGAAATAGCTGCAACGTATGGGATAGCGACCCTTATATTTACAATGAACTTTATTCTCCTGTTTGTACTGTGGGTTCTTGTTGCTGCAGTCCCTTGTCAGGATCGAAGCCTCCAAATTCATTTTGCTATCCCAAGGCAATTTTCATGGAGCAATGCCCTTTGGTTGCTTCATGGTAGGATAATGGATGAAGCTAAGAAGCCAGAACGCCGCAATTCAAATGGATTGTTGAAGGAAATTTATCAGATTGAGAAATTTGTCCATCAATTGACTGACTTGATAGACTCTGCTCAGTTACCGTTGACCGACGATCAGATGGAAGAAGTAAAAGTGGGTGGTCAAGATTTATCAGCAGTCTGTGAAGTTCTTAAGACTGGTCTTGATCCACTAGAACGCCATTTAAAGGAAGTATTTAGAAAAATTATGAGTTGCCGGGCCGAGGGTCTTGAACTCCTGGGAAGTGCAAGTCAGCCTTAATGTTTATGTTGGCCTACAACTTCTAACAAAATGAAATTTCATATACATCCCTATTTTGGTAATTCTGGTATTAAGAAGTAAAAAAGGAAAATTATATCTAGCAACTATGGTTTAAGCAGGTAACTGTCTGTATGTATGGGAAGTATACCATATGTAAAACCAGTTTCCATTTTTCATTTTTCGGATTGTGATATTTATTTTTCATTTTTTTTTCCCTTTCTCTGGGAGGGGGTGGAGATGGTGTTTTGTCATGATTATACTTTTATTAAATGATGCTATTTATTTGTTGTATCTCCTTGGTGACATGCATATTAACTGATGAATAAGGCAGCAATCCTTGTATTTGTCAATTACAGATATTTGAGCTTGAGATAAGAATTAACAGTTTCAAGTTCATAATGCCTTTTCAATTGGCCTTATTCTCTTTTCCTGTGATATTTATTTTAGAGCAAGTCATACTTTCATGTAGTATGTTCTACCAAATCCTCATTTATTTTGTGCCATATACAGAAATTCATTTAACAGTAATTTGGCCCTGCAGTTTCAATCTTTACATGGTGCACTCTCAACTAGAACCCACAAATGGAAAGACGGGGAAGTTATGTGTATAGAACTTTCTTTGAACTGCAGGAAAAAATGCAAGATTTTAGCTTATTTTACGACCTTCTTGTTTGTGTGATTGTATCTGTGAGTTTTCTAGGCTATTTCTTTCCAGCAGTAATCAAGTGATATATATATACCCTTGCACTTAAGCATAACTTAAGCATGCAGCATTCAGTGTGATAGTGTTGTTTTTTCTTTGTCAATTTGATTATAGTGAATCCACATTAGTCACTCGATACGAAGGGGAGCCTTGGTGTAACTGGTAAAATTGCTGCCATGTGACCAGGAGGTTACGGGTTCGAGTCGTGAAAATAACTTCTTATGCAGGGTAAGGTTGCATGCAATAGACTCTTGTGGTCCGGCCCTTCCTCGGATCCCGCGCATAGCGGGGCTTAGTACACCGGGCTGTTCATAGTAGTCCCTCGATAAAAGGTTCTGAATTGAATTTACTCGGTTACCTTTGCAGCAGTCAGTCATACTTGTATTTGTTTTAGCCTCCAATGTCCTTGATACAGTTGGTTGGTTTTCTGGATTTATGCATTGCAATTCCCATTCTATATTTTGGCTGAAGAAATAAGGCAACTGGTCTGTGCAATTTGGAATTCTTGTCATGTTACAATATCTGCAGGTTAAGTTACCTCTTATCTGGGACATTTACTGTCAATGGATGTTGGATTGTTGCCTCTGCACCGGGCAACATAATACTCAAGAAAGCAACTCCTGAATATTTCATGTTACATTAATAATAGATATACCTTACCTCAATTTAATGCTGAAGTTGACACCCTTGTTTTATTGTCTTCATTTTTAAATATAATTTTCGTTCAATTTTATGTTCATTTTAAATTAAATATCTTCTGCCACACTCACATGTTTGCAGCATGAAGTCATCCCATATGTCAATAAGATGGGTTGCACATTAAATTCGAGCAGTAATTGTTGGTCCCTCCTAACCTTGCAATCTAGAGTGGGTTAGAATGCCATGTGACAACAGCCTGGAGCAAGGCACATAAAAATTGGCAAATTGGAGCATGACTAGAATGAATTTTAGTTTATGGTTTATACAGTTCCAAGACAATTAGTGAGTCAGAGAATAGTTAATAAAACTTGGAGTTCTCCGTCTATTTTTATATTTGAGAAGTACACTGAAACCATGACTACCAAAACGAGTTTAGGTTTGCATGTTTTACATTCAAAATTATTGGTGGAAAGTTAAAGGATCAGAGCAGAAGGATAGGAGAGAAATTAAATTATTGTGAAGTTTAACTGACATTTCGTTCGCTTTTAAATCTGTGATTGTTGAAAATTTCCAAATTCTGATGTGACTTTTATCAGACGTGATGCAATTTGTTTCGTCTTACAACTGCTGTTGAAGGTTGGTAATTCTGGATCCCACCATATTTTGCCAGTGTGTGACTTTTGATAATATTGCTGACCTAAAGCAAATAGTATAATATTCCATCTTTAACAAAGTTTCCAGAAACTACACTTTTAACATGATGAGAGCAAATCTAGGCTTTGAGACATTTTCACATTACTCTCCAATAATTGTTTGTTGAAGTGTTTGGCCAAACTTTTAGAAGGAAAAGAATGTTTTTGAGTAGAAGTAGAAGCAGAAGCAGTTTCGGAGAAGTAGAAAAAAATAGGTTCTCTTCAGAAAGCACTTTTTTAAAAAGTATTTTTTTAAAAAAATACACTAAGAAGCACGTTTTTTACCGCTTGGCTAAACACTAATTGCTGCTCAGAAGTTCTTTTTAAACTAATTAGCCAAACACAAACCGCTTCTCACGAAAGGTACATTAAAAAAAAAATACTTGTCAAAATAAATTGATTTTAGAAGCTTGATAAAATTCCCTATAATTAGTCTTCTATCCGCAATAGGCAGTAGAAAGAAGGCTATAAATAGGAAGAAGTCGTGCAATTATATTCACAATTGAGCACAAGTGAATTAGCCGTCGTGCCCTAACCGCTCAAACTTTACAATTCAATAATAGGAGATGTTTTGATAGTCTGACACTTGGAAATCCACAACAAATATGACTATCCACGAAAAGAGCCGTAAACTGCTAAAAATGATACTTCCAAGCTGTTGTATCATAGGTCTCTTTCCTTTTATTTGGAGTCAATTTGGATAAGGGAGTGTCGGTATTTACTAAAGCCCAGAAGCCTATCACTCTAGCACTGCCTTTTCTCCAGAAGTCTACCAACAAGGGGGGGTTTGTTGGATTGGAAAAGGACAGGTTGGAGGAGTGAAAGTAGAAGCAGAGAGGTAAAAATCATTTCCCTCATCTGTGATTACTAATTACCCCTCAGTGAACTTTCAACCCCTCTCAGTTGGGGTGAGAAAAGAGAGCATATGCACTTCTTTCCACCAACAAATTCTCTCAATCTATATAATCAGTTAATCACCACCATTTCATCAACTTTAAGACACAGAGAAAGAGGGCTTTTGATTCAATGCCTAAATCCATCGATCGCTAATCCAGTGAAAGTACGACAGAACTTAAAAACTTTGCACATAATACTCATAAGACCAATTTCTTATTCTAAAAACAGACACTACTGCCACATCAGTTAGTATAAACAAAGTCCAAGTTCATCAACCTTCCCTGCAACCAGCATGATATGCCCGCGGAAGCCGAAGTACAGTATATTCTTCTATTACGTCAACAAACTATAAAAAGCTAGCCAAGCATAAGCCTAATGCTACATAAATCTCATTCATGCATAAGACATTCATCAAAGAACTTTGCAGATTTTGTCATCTTCAGTTTGGAGATGGGCTCTTAGCAGTTCCGTCATCTAACAAGTTAACTGCAGATTATGTACGGCCAAAACTCTTTTGGTAATCAGAAAAAACCTCTTCCTCCAACTTTCCTGCAGCTCCAGTAGCAGTACAATCATTGATTCTGACATCAATTGGTACAAGATCATTTAAGATGATCTACCAGCTCATAGATCGAACTTTCCGCAGAACTCTTGGTGGTCTTCGTTTCTCTATGACTGGTATGAGGTTCTCCATAATCTGCAAGGAAATAACATGAAAAGTGATCAAAGGTGAACCCACGTTCAAAAAGAATATGTTACCAAGAGATGGCAAAGATACAATCCATCAACTGAAAGCACCTCCTAACTTATCTTATTCAGACAACAGATATAAAGTTCATGTACATATTTCATTTTAAAGCTAGGCTCAAAAGAGGAAATATGAATCCCTAGAATTTGATATATACATCCATACAAGATAATGGGCAGCAAGGTACAATTTGGTGTAATTCTTTAAGACCCTGTGCTTTCTTCTCCCCATAAAACCCCGTAACTGCCTCCACAAAAACAAAAGAAAAGATTAAGATAGGTCGTACCGAAATTGAAATGATTTATCTTCTACCGGGTCAACCCTCCAGCTCTTCCAGTTTTTCCCCCTAAATCCTATTTTAGTTTCTTCTTAATATCTCTCCCTTTTCTCTCATAACATACCTTTTCTGATTAAAAAGATATCTACTTCAAAGTTTAACAGCTACATACCTTTTCTAATTAAAAAGATATCTACTTCAAAGTTTAACAGCTTAAGATGTCCCCGGTAACAAGCTTGGCTGAAATAACAAAAGGACAATGCATCGCCAGTGATGAACACTAGGAGTATCTTTTCTTATCTTTATTTTTTTTAGGTAAGCAACATTAGTGATCAACACTAGGACTATCAATATCAGATTCAGGCTCTCATGCAGGAAGAATTAGATAAAAACAGATTCAGATTGCATGTGGGAATCACCAGAGTACCGGATAGATTGTCAAAGTACAGCAGCTTCTCTTTTGTTAGTCCTATAGACCATATCCCGTCTCCCCATTCAGAACACAAGGGTTCTTTAAAAAGGGATGAAGATGACGAAAAAGAAAACGAAAGAAAAGAGCCTCGATCTTAGTTTAAGACATTACAAAGGACTGCTTCAAAAAGGAGAAGAAAAAAGAAAAGAGCCTTGATCTTAGTTTGAGAAGTTACAAGGATTGATTTAAAAAGGAGAACAACAACAACAACATACCCAATATTATCCCACATCCTCCCACATCCTGGGGTCTAGGGAGGATAGTGTGTACGCAGACCTTACTCCTACCCTGTAAATGTGGAGTGGTTGTTTCCAATAGACCCTCGACTCAGAAAAACATAAGCACCACATTAACTAAACAGATAGACAATGAGGGATAACACCAAAAACCCATGTAAAAATAGCATAGAAACAACACGATAATAAGATGATCAAAATGAAAGAAAATGACGGGTATTCATAAAACCTACTACCGACAAAATGCGAGAGTGCTTTAAAAAGGAGAAGAGAGGGGAAAAAAACAAGAGCCTTGATCTTGTTTAAGTGCCAAGATCCGAAGAAAATAACCTTCTGACTGAATAATTATCGAACAGTGAGATTGATATCTTTCATCTCATGGGCAAGTTGCATCGCAACCCCTAAATGGCAAAGCTGTAGTGAATCTCTTTTTTCAACCTCCCTAACCCTTACATTTGACATTGACATAGCATCAAACTGGTGGTTTAAAGAGGCAGAACTTCTCTTTCATATAAACAAAGTGTCAGCAAGATATCTGCAAAACTTCATGGAGTCATCTCCAAGCTTTAACTCTGTGTGTGCGGACACCTTATATCGAGGATGCCTAAGCATGTATCAAGACCGATACATTCATTTACATATATAGGCATGACTGCATAACCTTATTGAAAAAGGAAGAAAGATTAAAAAAAGTTTAGGATATCAAATTTGGAGGAGTTCCATACGTGGTGGAGAAAAGAACTAAAGACAATAATTCACGAATTGATTACATGTATCTGGCCATAAATTTACGTGATCTCGGACTGGAATAGTTTTACTCGAAGTCTCTAATCAATCACTAGAAAAGAACTTCGTTGAATTGCTACTAGTTATTGCATTTGGCTCCAAAATCCAAATGCAACTCAAATTCAAAAGTTCCCAAGGAAAAAAGACGCAGAAAAGTTATGAATTGAGTACACGGCAAAACAAAGTGGCAGGACCTTATAGATGAAATTGATCATGACTAAAATGCAGATCATTGCAGAAATATATACCAACATATGTGTCCAATCACGATGTGCATGATTTTCTGTTTCATAAATCCATATTCCTGATAGATAATTCTACAGTCGAAGAACTGAAGCTCTACAAGGAAGAATGTGAATCATTTGTCAATGTTGCATAAAGGACTCCCACATGAAGAGCTAGTCATTCATTAACTGCTTGACTGTTACCCAAATCCTCACCCTTAAAATAGTGAGGTACAGATATGAGTTCAATTTGCTCAGGTAATCTGTTAAAATTCCTCGATGTGAGCAGAAAAGAATGACTAGCAACAAGCAATAATGCCACGAGAAATAGTCCGCACAAGACATGAACAGATTCGATGTTACAAAAGGGCAGAGAAATACAGCGCTCAGCTAATCCAGAGAAAATAGAAAGCAGTACCAAGGGTACTGAAAGCAACAACAAACAGTAAGACTAGAACCATGCCTGCATTTATTGGATAAGAGAACACACAACCGAATTCGAAATTGACCGAGATACATCAAGAATTTCACTCCTAATGCATGCTAAAGTTTCATTACCAAACTGGTACATTAAAGAGGAAAAGAGTGAAAGTCATACCTGCTTAAGTCTCTCTTTATTCTTCTCCGCCTGCATTCAGCCAAAGAATGGGTTTATTTAGAGATTTTTTAGAACATATCATCCTACAGAAACTTAATTTTACATGTTCCAAGTACACAGAGATCAGAACAGCATTTATTGGGCATGCTGAAAATGAGTTAGGCTACAGAGCAGTGAATCTGGAACTCATAAAGCTAAAAGCTTTAGCAAAAAATGAAGTGAACAGAGAGCTGGCCTAACAAGATGATTTTTGGTACTGGTGACTGACGATAAGCAAAGTTCAAAAGAAGTAATTTTCGGGTAAATCCTAAAAAAAGCTAATTCAATCCTAAATTATACGACCAGCCAACATCACTTCTAATGACAGAGTTCAAATGAAAAGAATCAAACTTTCGGTTATCTAGTGCATGTTACAAGATAATTATCCCATTCTAGAAGACCTTAATAAACTAACCTCTTCTTTCAAAAGCCTTGCATTTTCCTCCTCCAATTGAGTAACCAAAGACTCTAATTCCACAGTGTAAGCCTGCAATTTCAGTGAAAACATACATGCATGTCTCAATTCTTGCCCCAAAGTGGCCAAAAAACAAATAATAGGAAAATAAAAGCAAAAAAAGGCACCTGCTTTCGTTCTCTAGACCTAGCAGCAGACTCTCGGTTCTTGATCATGCGTCTCTGCTTCTGCTGTGTAGCTTTATCAAGCGGCAACTCTTCAACAGTTGACCTCCTCTTCCCTCTCCCACTACCACTCCCACTCCCTGCAATAGCCACAACCCCATTTCCAAATCCCATGTGGGGTCCATTCTGCATGGCCATCGGAAACTGACAATTACCCATGTTATCCACCACAAACCCTCCTGCAGCTGGCCCCGCCGTGGCTGGCGGCGGAGCGATCACCGGGACTCTAACGTCCTCCTCCGTAACCGCTCCAGCTTTGGTCAGAAAATCCTCTAAAGTCATCTCTGGTTCCCTACTACTCCCTTCCCCACCTCCACCCCCACCCCCTGATACAATTTCCCTCCACACCTCATCCACAGTCTTACTGGGTCCCACATCACGGCCATCACCGGCGGCGGCGGGGGTAGGAGCGGTGGTTTCAGAGGCGGAGCAAAAAGGGTCCGGGGAATCGGAGTAAATGTTGTTGAGAAGTTCGTCCATGTTCATAGAGCCGAAGTTTCTAGAAGGATCAGAGTGAAGTAGAGAAGAAGAGGAAGAAGAAGGAGTTGGGTTTTGGGGAAGGCGAGAACGAGAACGAGAATGATCCGAATTGGGCGTTGTTGACGCTGACGGCATCACCTTTGACGCCATACTTGCCGGCTTTCTAGGGATCTCGTTTCTTTTCCCTTCCTTTTTTTTTTTTTTTTCGCAGAGGAATTTTTCTTCTTCCTGAACTCTTGTTTTTTACAGGAAAATCAATACCCAATAACTGATTTTTGGAGATTTAATTCAAGTGACGACGATTGAAGGAAATTTTGGATCTTTTATCGTATGATGTTCTTCTTCTTCTTAAGAGAGAGAGAGACTTGTAGTTTGAAACTCTATATTGTCGCTGTAAGTGGTGTAAGCCCAAGAGAAGAGCAGAGTAGTAAAACTGGTTTTGTGAACTTTTGGACTATAGTGGAGAGACCCTCAACCAACAAGTGTTTAATCTACATTTTCCTCCAAGCTATTTATCGCAGTTCCCCATTTATAGAACACAAGAAAAAACTTAATTCGAGAATCCGACAACGTACTTCTTTTAGGGGTCCTTTGGTACGAACACAAATAATGCAGGGATTAGCAGGGATTAGTAACATAGGGATTAATAATACAGGGATTTTAGTGCTGAGATTATTTTTTATCAAGTGTTTGGTTCATTGTATTAAAAATTAATTATGCAATGTATAATCTAAATTTGTGTTTGGTTTAAAACTATATAAAATATTCTTTACAATTATACCCTTGATTTAGTAATTTTAAGTCTTATCCATGTATAGATAATCCATGGATTAGTAATCCCTTACTTTCCTTGGTATTAGTTAATCCCTCATATGAGGTATAACTAATACATGTATTAGGTAGGAGTAAATTGAATTGACCAACCAAACATGATATTGGACGGATTAAATTTTTATACGGGGATTATTTTACTTAATGCGGCCTACCAAACGACCCCTAACTCGAGTATTTACCTTTTGTTCTTTTAACTGTGCCCTCCTCCCAGGGATCAAAGTAGAATATCTCATCTACAAGTTTAAGTTATTATTATTGGATGGATCTTCCTAATTATAGTTATTTAAAGTCGAGTAGTAGACGAGTGAGGCCCACAGTTCTAATAGGTTTTTACTTGAGTTTTCCGCAGCAAAGAAAGTCTACAAGCCACTGCGCTGAGATTATAAGTCTTATTTCTTTCTTGTATTGAGATCTTAGAATGCTATACGCAGCCCCTGCAAGATTACTTTAGATAGCGATATTTTCTGTATAAGATTGGCATCCCCACTCTAAGATTACTTAGTCCTTAGGTCGTGAGTTCCGCTCTTAGTAGCCTTTATTCCCATCCCGCATAAGAACATCTCTCGACTACTGACTAAAGATCAAAGATAACTTAAATAAGCCAATCTTTCTTTATATGTATATTCATTATTTTTAAAAAGTATATCTTGAATGCCAGTGTCAAATGTTTCATTTTTTGGATAAATTTACAAATTATACTTTTTTGAAATAATAAGTATAATATTTAAAATTTCATCTGTCTCCTAAACCTAGATATCATAGGTAGATGCAAAACATAGAGATATCATAAGTAGATGCAGCCTTGTAATATTATATTCATTTGAATCCAGTACTTTCGATATAAATATTTATTAATTATAATAAATAAAGTCTGAAAGTGTTGCGCGCCTAGGAGGGCAGCGCGCTTTGGGATGCGGAGGAGCTATTATCGTCCAGCTCCCTAACCTAAAGCGGCACCGGGTTTGGACCGCAGGGAACCGTAGCATGGGGGGACGTCTAATCCTTTTGCCGCCGCAAGGCTGGCTAATCGTACGCAGCAGGCTCGAATACCCCTGGTTCTGGAAGGCACCGCTTGAAAAAATCTTTTTTTTGTCCAACTAGATTCTAAAACTAGTAATTTCTATTAGGTTCCACATTTTATCTTTCCCTACTGACCCATCCTTGTAGCTAGATCAAGAAAGAACCTTTGGATCGAGATCCACAACAATGCATCACAACTAACTTAATTTTAAAAATACACTAATAAATTTAATAGTAAAAACCTTAAAGATTGAAATCACAAAATTCAAACTCTAAATCGACCTTATAAGATCATAAGATACACATACCAATACGACTAGGCACAAACCAATACCACTAGATTGTAAGTTCTTAGTTTGGTGTGATTTTACATATATGTATGTATCTAGCCATTTATTACTGAAATATTTAGATTACATCATTTTATTGATTTACTTCTGATAGGATACGTATTACGCAAAAGTTTTACGAGTTTCATTGGACATTAAATATAGACTTTTCTTCTCTATTTTGATGTTTCTCTTCTTCTTTTTTTTTCAAAAGAAAAGATCTATTACATCGGGGTTAAAAAAAAGAAGTTGAAAATTGAACTCGCATCTATTTTAGTGAGAGATTTTGCCCTCCAAATATATTAAAGTAATTTAACATTTAAAACGAAGAACTTCTTGATGAAGAAGCATTTTAATGCCTTGTTGGATTTACTCGAAAACTTCAATTGTATGGAGAAGAAAAGTAAACATGAAAACCTTTTTTTCAATGCAGACGTTTGGGCAATATTTGATAGAAATCGGAAAATAGATTATGTGTGAAGTTGAAGTTAAAAAGTAGTGTATAAAAGTCGACTTGTGTTTTTACGTCAATTTTACTTTAGAAAAGATTTAAAAATTTGTGAGTAAAATTATAAATTATTATTATTGTTTTTTGTATCTATAAACTATTTTACAAACTTATTATAATTGTATGTAATTTTAAAAATGAATAACAATTGAATGTATACGCGGTTTTAAGAACAAGTGGACTAATTCAATACAAGTGATTAATAACGTTAGATGAGCAAATTAAAAATAGAATAAACAGCCAAATCAGTTGTAATATTGAGTCTGAGCTCGATTATGAGCTTAACAATTAGCCTGCCTTCGGTTCGGAGCCAAACACTTATGATGAACTATGAGCAAAATTAAGGACTTTGAATCACTTTTAGGAGCAAAGAAAATAGATGTATACTACCTTGATATGCGTGTTACAATGTGTCTATTGAATAGTAAGCTTCCCCTTATATAGTAGGAGAATTTTACCCTAAGTACAATTCTAAGAAAGGTAAAAATCTTTCTTTTTGCTAATCACTGATCTGTTACCAATACGGGCCAAGATTCACGCCGTGATATCCGGTTGGACACGGATATCACGATCATTTGTTAATTGTGCGCGGTCGTTTGGTAATGCTTTTCGAGGTCTTGGAACTCGAACCGGATCCGGGGGCGTGGTCTCGATTGCTCCGAGGGCAGGTGTTTTGTTCGGGCCTTGATACGAGAGGCTCCTGGCTTCGATTATGATTCCTTGTAGTTACGTCCTTGCTCTGTTTTTCCCACCGGGAAATCGGGGTGATCATTAGCCTCGGTTTTACCCGTATACAGATAGTCCCCTCGTTTCTCAGAGAGTAGGTTTGCCGAAACGATGAGATACGATAGATGTTCTCTAGTTCCTTCCTCCGTACGTTACAACCGAAACGACGAATAAGTCGAAACGTCCCATCAGTTGTGTCGTTCTGACTTCGAACACATGTCAATCATCGGCTGGTTGCCTCCGAATGCGAAGCGTCACGTACTTCCCTTATAAAAGCTTCTATCCGCTATTCTTTTTCCACTTTCCAACCAAGCTTCTACCTTCAAATTCTCTGGCTATCACCAACTTCCTTCAAACCTTCATATCTTTATACTTGATCTTCAAATTCTCATAGTTGTTCTTAGTTTCTTACCCGGATTTTCTTTGAATCTTCTTACTCTGTTCTTCAGCCTTCAAACATGTTCCTTCAAACCTCTATACTTTTTCTTTAAATTTTCAAACTTTCTCAGATAATAATGGAAAAAACTTCCAAGTCAGTTCCTCAGTAGGCTGTCTCTTCATCTTCCCAACTGGCAATTGGTACTGAGGCAGTCGCTCCCGAAATAGTTGTTCTCGAGATGGCTGCTCCCGAAGTGGCTGCCACTGAGCCGACTGTCGCCGAACCGGCTCCCGAGCCCTCTTGAAAATGTTTATTCATGGGGGCTGTTCGATTGCGGACGACTTCAAGGTCGAGAAAACCTCATCCAAACAGGCCTGGGGTGAAGGAGCATCGAGGTATATATGCTCCGTTATCGAAGACGTCCTTCCCGCGGTCCAAGAGGACTGTAAGTGGGAAGGCAAAGACGTAGTAGTCCCCGGGCTTGAGGATGCTATTACTACTCACATGGAGAGGTATTTAAGTATTTATAATTACCCCTACACACTGGGCTCGGTAGACCTAGTTGTTTTAGATTTTCTCAAGAGATACGAGGTGTGCCTTGGGCAAATCCACTCGTCTCTATGGAAGATCGTGATCCTCCTCCGTTACTTCGTGAATAACACCGAGTCTCGTCGGTCCACCATCGACCACCTGCTCCGTCTATAAAGTCCTCAAATTTTCCGAGGGGGACTAATCAAGCTCACTCGCAGAACCAACAAGGCCCCTTTCTCGAGTATTGACGAAGATCGAGACCGAGGTTGGGAGGGGCGCTTCATTCGAGTGAAGACTGAAGATCTGATCCCTCCCGAGTTTATGCCATTCCTTGAGAAGTGGAATGCATCTCTGAAGTGCATCCCTTCCTTAAATGTCAATTTTCCTCATTTTCTTTCTCATCATTCGTGTTTGTGGTTGTGCAGCTGTTGCCCGGGTTTTAAATGCAGTCCTCTGGCTTAAGGAGTGAGTGGATCGAAGGCATATGCAAACAGATGTCATACTTCAAGCGCTCATGGCGCAAGCTTTCGAAGGGCCGATGGGATGCCCGTTCTCATGGTAAGGTTCTCCTTCGAATAACTATTATCGTATCCTTAATTCACATCATACTAACCTTTCTTCTTTCTTTTATAGGTTTGCTTAAGACCACCGAGTTTAGGCCTTTGAAAAGGGATGATGATGTATCCTTGTTCATTGATCCCTCCATTACGGGACAGCCCGAGGCTGTCACGGGGGGAAAGAAGAGGAAAAGAAAACCTTCACGCTCTCCGGGTCCCAAGGTGAAACCAAAGAAGAGGGTGGCTCGCAAACCCAAGAAGAGTACCCGCTCCTGGATGCCAAACTCATATTCGCTTCTCCGGCTTAGGGATGAGTCGGAAGAAAACGACATTTACATCGCCCATGGATCGACCCCTCCCAGAGAGCAGGTGGCAGCCGAGGGAGAGACTCGTGAGGCCGACCTCCCTCAGACTCGAGAGGCCGATATGGAAATTATGGTGACGCCCTCCTACACCGAGCCCATGCTTAAGGAGGCCCAAGCAGGAAAAGAGAAGTCCAATAAAAAGGGTTCATGGCGCGGACGATCCCCTTCATTCTTTCTTTGATGGTGTGGACTCGTCTACTTTGGAAGAATTTTTTGGACTGGGCGACCTGAAAGTCCCGAAAAAGGATACATATTCGGTTATCCTTACTGTCCTGGAGGATGCCCGGGTTCTATCTGCTCCCCTTGGGAGTAGCCAGCTACCTCCAATGCCTAGTGACCGAGGAGGACCAAGCAAAAATGAACTAGGTGGACGTGCCGTGTCTTTTCAATGAGGCGAAGCAGGCGCTGAACCGGGTAAGGCATCATTACGTTTTTTTTTAATTTTACTTAGGTCTTGATATCTCTCACGACTTTCATTGTTTTGCAGACCTCGGTACTTCATCATGAAAGCTTCCTCCAGTACCGTGTTGAGATCAATCAGCTCAAGCTTGAGCTCAAGGAGCAGGCTCAAAAAAGGGATACATACAAGCTCCTTAGCGAGCAACAAGACGGGGTCATCAATGACCTTCAGGCCGAGCTGGATAGGGTTCAGAAGAAAGCATCAGCCCTGAGGCGGGAACATGCCAACTTGGTCGAAAAGGTAAAGGTCTTTGAAGTTAGAAACGAGGAACTAGTCGTAGTGGCTAACGACAAAACCTCGCAGGTCCAACAGAAGATCGACCAGGTCGACCAACTCCAAAAGGAGATGAACGAGATCCAAGCCATGCCCGATGAGTGGAAGAGCAAGTTGGATTTGCTGACTTCGGAAAAGGAAACCGCCTAGGAAAAGCTGACATCGGTGGAGGTTCAACTTCGGGTGGCGAAGGAGAAAGCTGACAAGGGGGCTCAGCTAAATGAAGATCTCCAAGCACAGCTGAGCTCTGCTGTCACAGAGCGGGACGCCCTTGGTAGAGAGCACGAGTCAAAGAAGTCTAAGCTGGAGACAACATCTGTCGATGCTGAGGAGATGGTGGCTCAATACAAAGCCGAAGTCGAAGAAGCCGAGGCTCGCTTAAAGACCAACATCGAATATGTGAGGCGATTGTCTCGTAGAGAGACCCTCGAAGAAATCCACGCCCGAGGCTTCGACCTTTCGGCCGAGATCGAGGAAGCAATAAAGCTTGAGGCTGAGGCGAAGAAACTTTCCGAGCCCAAAGGCGCCAAAGGCTCCGAAGGTTTTGGGGGGTTCAAAGGCTCCAACGGTTCTGGCGACGAGCCGGGCCCCCGTGAATATCAGGCATGAATGCCTTAGAACTTTTTAGTTTTTTTATGTCTATTTTTTATTTATTTTGAGGCCGTTTTTGTTGGGCCTTTGTTAATACGTTCTGAAATATATAAAATTTCCCTTTCGAGCAATTTCAGGTCTCTACTTCTTTTTGCATATTTTCATAATCTCTATTCTTGCAAATATTTCTGATGCCTTATCATATAAATGTAGTAATAAGTCGTTCATTTTTCATATGTCTAAACAGAGCCCGACTTCAATGCTACTTTATTTGCTCGAGGCCTTGAAAACTCGGTATGACTGGCAGTTTTCCCAAGATGCTTAAGTGATCTTAGACGATGCTTTTGCCGAGGGTAACCTTTTAGCAGGTTTTGAATTTTTATATAGGCTTTATGTTTGATTAGGAGCTTTGGACGTCTCCGAGCCGTTTTTTAGGGATAGCCGTAGCCTTTCGTGTTTAGGCACTACCTAATAGGTTTTGTGCCTCCGGGATTTGATAGCCCGAGTTGCCCGAATGACAGTCCCCGAGTAGGAGTAGCCCTTGGGCTCGATAGTACCCGAATAGGGATAGCCCTTAGGCTTGATAGTCATCGAATAGGGATAGCCCTTAGTATCGATAGTCCCCGAATAGGGATAGCCCTTAGGCTCGATAGTCCTCGAATAGGGGTAGCCCTTAGGCTCTACGTTTGAAGAGGCAAAAATACGTGATAGCAAAGTGGAAACTTTCTTTCATTTTTTTGTGTAAAGTACATGAACGAAAGCGTGTAAAAGCTCGTATTATGGCTAAGGTGGCCTACACGGGCACGGTTCATTCTCCCATTTGGCCCTTACAATAAATCCGAACCACCGAGCCTAAGTTGTTCAAGTACAAAGATTCCTTCTTTCCTTGCTAATAAGCTTAACCTGAGGGTGATGGCCCCCAGTATTCGAGGTCGATCTTGAGAGGGATCGGATACTTTTGATGCGCCCATTGACTCCGATTTAAGTTAGCATGATTTACTGTTGCCTCGTTAAAAACCTTGCAGGAAAATCCATTTGGGACAAAATCGCTTCAAGAAAAAAAGAGTGCAACACGTGCTTTTAGACCTAATAGTCACATTCTCTTTTGGTTGTTGCCTACAAGTGTTAGCCTGATTCATAATATTATAAAAAAAGTAAATGAGATCATACCTTAGCAGTAATACCGCTTTAAGTCCGGCGTGTTCTAGTTGTTCGGTAGTGGTGCACAATTTACTGCTTTGAGTTTTTATGAGCCCTTGCCGGTAATTCCGACGACTCGATATAGTCCTTTCCAATTCAGCCCCAACTTTCCCTCGTTCGGGTATCGGGTATGCAATGTTATTTTTCTTAACACCAAGTCCCCGATCTTGAAGTGTCGGAGGTTGGCTCTTCGGTTGTAATATCTTTCTATCCGCTATTTTTGGGAAGCTAACCGGACTAGAGCGGCCTCTCGTCTTTCATCCAATAGTTGTAGGCTTGTACTATGGCCTAATCGTTCGATTCTTCGGTCGCATATAGGAACCTGAGGCTCGGTTCTCCCACTTCGATTGGTATTAATGCTTCTGCACCATAGACCAATGAAAACGGGGTGGCCCCAATACTAGATTTCGAAGTTGTAAGGTATGCCCACAAGACTTCGGGTAGAATTTCCTTCCACTTCCCATTGGCATCGATCAACCTTTTTTTCAAGTTTTGGAGTATGGTCTTATTTGTAGATTCCGCTTGTCCGTTACCACTAGGGTGATAGGGTGTGCAGAGTATATTTTTAATCTTGTGGTCTTCGAAAACCTTGTTTACCTTGCTGGCGATGAATTGCTTCCCGTTATCACAGACGATCTTGGTCGGTATCCCGAACCGGCATATAATGTGATCCCAAATAAGCTTCAACCCATTTAGAAAAATAATTGGTCATAAACAATATGAATTGAGCCTTACCAGGTGCCCACAGTAGGGGACCGACGATGTCCGTTCCCTATTTCATGAACGGACATGGGGATAAGACTGAATGGAGTAGCTCTTCGGGTTGATGGATCATCAATGCGTATCTTTGACAGCCGTCACATCTTCATACAAAGTCCTTTGCATCTTTCTCCATGTCGATCCAGTAGAAGCCGCCCTGATTATCTTCCGAACCAAAGATTCCGCCCCCGGATGGTTTCCACAGGTGCCTTCGTGAACTTCTCTCAAGACATATTTGGTATCTCCCGACCCTAAGCATATGGAGAGCTAGCCGTCGGATGTTCTTCTGAACAGTCTTCAGAAGGCTGAACCTGGCCGCCTTCATGCGTAGAGCTCTCGATTCTTTAGGATCCAAGGGCAACTTCCCAGTCTTCAAATAGTTTATGTATTTGTTTCTCCAATCCCAAGTTAGCCAGAGTATCGGCCTCGCTGTTTTGATCTCGACGCACATGTTGTAGGGTCCATTCCTTGAATTGATGCAACATTACCTGCAATTTGTCTAAATACCTTCAGATCCGTTTCTCCTTTACTTCGAACGTCCCATTGACTTGATTACCACAAGGAGGGAATCACACTTAGCTTCGACCACCTCGGCCCCAAGGCTTTTAGCAAATTCGAGACCTGCAATCATGGCCTCATACTCGGCCACATTGTTAGTCAATTTCACAGTTATAATAGACTGCCTAACTACTTACCCATATGCGGCTTCATCACAATGCCAAGTCTGGACCCCTTTGTGTTCGAGGCACCGTCCGTAAAGAGTTCAGATTCCCGAGGAAGTCCCCTAGGTTAAAAATAATTCCTTTTTGACATCGGTTATTAAGGTCGGTGTAAATTCGGCCATGAAGTCTGCCAAAAATTTGTGATTTGATGGCAGTTCGGGATCAATATTCGATATCGTACCCGTTAATTTCTACGGCACATTTGGCCAACCGGCCCGAGAGCTCAGGTTTGTGCATAATGTTCCTTAGTGGATAAGAAGTTACGACACATATGGGGTGTCATTGAAAATACGGCTTTAACTTTCTAGAGGCGCTTAACAAAGCGAGCGCCGATTTTTCCATGTGAGGAAACCTTATTTTGGCCTCGCCTAGAGTTCTACTAACATAGTAAATAGGAAATTACATATCTTCCTCTTCCCAGACTAGGACTCCACTTACCGCTACTTTGAATACCGCCAAGTAAAGGTATAACTGCTTGTCCCCCTTCGGAGCGTGGAGCAATGGTGGACTCAAAAGGTACCGTTTGAGTTCTTCCAAACCTTGTTGGCATTCCGGGTCTAAGAAAAGTTATTCTTATTCTTCAATAATGAGAAGAACACATGGCTCTTGTTTGAGGACCTCGATATGAACTGGCCCAGGGCGGCTATGCGCCCGGTTAGCCTCTAAACGGCCTTGACACTTTCAACCATGGTGATGTCTTCTATAGCTTTGATTTTATCAGGATTTATCTCAATCCCTCAGTTGGACACCATGAATCTAAGGAATTTTTCGACTCCGACCCCGAATGCGCATTTTTTCGGGTTCAGCTTCATATTGTATCTCTTCAGTATGCCAAAGGTTTCCTGCAAATGTTTCAAATGGTTCTCTGCTCGTAGGGACTTAACTAACATGTTGTTAATATAAACTTCCATTGATTTTCCTATTTATTCTTCGAACATCTGGTTTACTAGGCATTGATAAGTGAACCGATGTTCATTAGTCCCAACGGCATTACGTTATAACAATAGGTGCCAAATTTAGTGAGAAAGGAGGTTTTTTCTTGATTGCTCGGGTCCATCCGGATTTGGTTGTATCCGGATTAGGCGTCGAGAAAGATGAGTATCTCGTGCCCGACCTTCACATTGATTGTGCGATCGATGTTAGCCAAAGGAAAAGAGTCCTTAGGGCACACCTTGTTCAAGTCTTTGTAATATATGCACATTATTAATTTATTTCCTTTTTAGGTACTACCTCTATGTTAGCTAACCAATCCGGGTACTTAACTTCCCGAATGGAACCTATTTTAAGGAGTTTGGTTACCTCGCCTTTGATGAATGCATGCTTGACTTTGGATTGAGGCCTCCTCTTCTGTTTAATCAGGTGGAACTTCGGATCCAAGCTAAGCTTATGATTGGTTATTTTTGGTGGGATCCCTGTCATATCAATATGGGACTAAGCCAAACAATCTATATTAGCTATAAGGAATTTAATGAGTTTTTCCTAAGCTCGGGAGCTAACGCCATGCCAGGTATACCTTCCGATCGGGCAAGTGTTCGATCAATATGACTTGATCCAACTCCTCGACCATTGATTTGATGGCATCAAAATCATAAGGGGCGATAAACGACCTAGGGACTTCGTAATCATCATCCTTGTCTGCTCCTCGCTTTTCCGGTTCGGTCGGGGCCGGTATCGTTGATTGCTATTTAGTTTCTTCCTTCCTAGCCGGCTTCGTGTTCTTTGATGTCGAGAGTGCAGACATTAGGATCACCTCAGCGACTGAGAACATTTCTTTTGCGTCTGGTTGCTCTGTAAACCGTCTTGAATCCTCTCGGTGTGGGGAACTTCAGTTCCTGGTGTAGTATCGAGGGTACTGCCCATATTTTGTGAATCCATGGTCTTCCGAATAGAGCATTATATCTCATATATCTTTCGATCACATAGAATTTTATTTCCTGAATGGTCCCAGCGGTGTTTACTGGTAGGGTTATCTCCCCTTTAGTAGTTTCGCATGCCATGTTAAACCCGGATTGACAATATTATTTGGTCTTGTAGACCCAACTCCTCTACGACCCTCGATCTGATGATATTGGCCGAGCTACCTAGATCAATCAACAGACGTTTAACTCGAGATTTATTTATAAGTACATATATTACCAGTGTATCATTATTCGGTTTTACGATGCCTTCGACGTCCTCATCATTGAACGAAACGGTTCCTTCCAGGATATAATCTCGGGTTCATTTTTATCTTGTGATGGACACCTTAGTGAGCTTTAGTATTAGTCCCTGGGGACATCGACTCTACCAATAATCATGTTGATGACGTGCTGATATTTCTCTTGTTCGGTCAATTTGTTGGAGTCCCTATTCCTGAAGTGATTTTTGGCTCGATCACTCAAAAATTCCCGGAGATGCCCGTTATTGAATAACCATGCCACTTCTTCGCTTAACTGTCGGCAGTCCTCGGTTCTATGACCATGCGTGTCGTGATACTTATACACTAAGTTAGGGCCTCTTTGGGTAGGGTCAGACTGCAACGGTCGAGGCCATTTGGTATCTTTGATGCACCCGATGGCAGATAAGATGATGGCAACATCGACATTGAAGTTATATTTCGATAACCTTGGTGCCTCTCTGGCCCCGAGTGGCCTGTCGAAATCATTTTTGCTCATGAGTCCCGGCTCTATGGCCTCGATCGTTCCTTTTTTCGTTTCTCGTGGGGTTACGCCCAGATCCATTACCCTTTTGATCCCCGCTAAACGGTTGATGCCAGTGTCTACTCGGTCCTGGTTATGTTCAACGACTCTCTTAGGCCTGTCATTAGTTCTGATGGGATAAACGGACTCGGAGGGGCCCCCGAGCTGATCGTCCTCAACTCTGACTGGTACGTATTATGGACGTCGTACCGCCGGGTACTCTATCAAATTCTGTTTCAACTGTTGTGAAGCCAATGAGCTTCGGGATTGAGTCCTTGAGTGAACGCTTGAATGGCCCAATCACCCGCAACTGGGGATAGGTCCATCCGTTCCATTTGAAACCTCGATACGAATTCCCTGAGCATTTTGTTATCTCTTTGTTTTACATTAAAAAGGTCCGATTTCTTGGTCTCGACCTTGATGGCCCCGGCATACGCTTTCACAAAGGCGTTTGCAAGAATAGCAAATGAATCATTAAGATTTGGGGGTAAGGTTTGATACCATATCATTGCTCCTTTGGACAAGGTTTTCCCGAACTTTTTTTAGCATAACCGACTTGATTTCGTCATCTTTTAAGTCGTTTTCCATGCTCATTTGAATCTGTGGTTCCATTATATTTTGGAATTTCGGGCATACGGAAATTCTTTCGGGATTAGCTTCGGTGCCGCACTCTGAGGGAAAGGATTTTGGACAAATTTTTTGGAATCCAGGCCTTTCAATATCGAGGGCGCTCCTGAAATTTAATTGACTCTAGAGTTATAGGTCTCCACTTTTTTGTAGCTGGCCTCAATTTTTTTCTCCCCCGATTCCACCCGCTTTGTCAGTTTCTCAAGCATTTTTATTAATACGGAGTTGGTCCCGGGCTCAGCTTCACCCGGCCTTTATGTGGCTTGCTCATTTCTTCGGGTGTTTTCCCGGGATGATTCGGGCTCAACTCTGCTGGGGGCGCGGCTTTGATTCTGCAACTATACTATCGCCGCCTGTTGGGCCTGTAACATTTCGAAGGTCACCCGCAGATTGATTTCGTCGCCTTCACCTTTGAGCGTATCTCGAGTCGTAGGTCGAGCTCCTCCGCGAACGTTGTTCTCAGGGTCAGTCGGCAGGTTGGCGTCGATGGCCACATGTGAGTTGGCGTCAACTGGATCTGCAACTGGGACTCCGTTGGGATCAGTAGGGGGCATCTCGTTGTTAGGCACTATGTTGTTGTTTTCGTCGTGATGGCCAGATTCAACGTCAACATTCAAGTGAGCAGAGTGAGAGTTTGATATTTTTAGGTTGACCTGAAATTAAATCTCAAAGAACAAGCGTAAAACAGAGTGTGTTATGAAAAATTGTATCAAATTACCACTATTATCCTTAGCCCCACGGCGGGCGCCAAACTATTTACCCTTAAAAATGGATAACAATCGAATTTATACGCAGTCTTAAGGATGTGTGGACTAATTCAATACAAGTGATTAATAACGTTAGATGAGCAAATTAAAGATAGAAAAAACAGACAAACCAGTAGTATATTGAGTCCGAGCTTGGCTATGAGCTTAACAATTAGCCTGCATTCGGTTCGGAGCCAAACACTTATGATGAACTATGATCAAAATTAAGGACTTAGAACGACTGTTAGGAACAAAGAAAATAAATGTATATTGCCTTGATATGCATGTTACAGTATGTCTATTGAATAGTAAGCTTCCGCTTTATATAGTAGGGGAGTTTGACCCTTAGTACAATTATAAGAAAGGTAAAAATCTTCCTTTTCACTAATCACTGATCTGTTGCCGATATGGGCCGAAATTCACACCGTGATATTCGATTGAGCATGGATATCACGGCCCTTTGTTAATCGTGCGCGGTCGTTTGGTAATGCTTTCTGAGGTCTGGGGGCGTAGTCTCGATGGCTCCGAGGGCAGGTGTTTTGATCGGGCCTTGATACGAGAGGCTTCTGGTTTCGATTCGATTCCTTATACTTACTTACTTGCTTCGTTTGCCCCATTAAAAAATCGAAATGCTCATTAGCCACGATTTTACCCGTATACAAATTGATTGACTTGTTGATAATAAATACTTAAAGAAATTTACTGCCAGCACGAAGGCAGGCGGTTGTCGTAGTCGTTAAGAAATTGCAGACAACGTATCAAACTTTAAAAAATAATTATAAAAAAAGAAGAAATTAGCAGACTAAACATACCGAGGAAAAGAAAAAGGAAAAAGAAAGAGAAAAAGGAAAGAAAAATTTACAGTATTCCTCGAAACCATTTTCTACTGTTTTAAGAGATTCGTTCGTGTCTTTTCCGAGCGCAACATTGTATCCGACAATTAATTTTTGTGTGTGTTTAACTCAAAAATAATTTTAGAATAAAAGAATTGTATTTATATTTAATGAGGTTTATTAATCGGTTCAAGTTATGCTTAGTTAGATAATTCGTCTGATTAACTAAATAAGCAATATATAATAAGAATAATTGTGCGTTGACGAATAATATGGATTTTATATATTGGAAACACGAGATTACTTGATTAAGTCCAAAGTTGTATATTTATATTAAGTTCGTTTTAGCTATTTAGTGATAATTTTTAAAACTGACTTAAAATTTGGAAGCATGCACGGTAAAGGGGAAGGAAACTTATTTGCATTTGACGCTTCCGACAAAATAGTTAATTTAGTTGTTAGGAAGAATGATTGTCATAGGCCCTGGTCAAGTTAGTAAAAGTTTAAATAAAACAATTTGTATATCCTTACAAATTCATTTGTTTTATTTTATGACGATATTTAATTATTTTTAATTTAATTTTGAATAGGTATGACAGTCATATGGTTATAATAACATGGCATTAAGGATAAGACTTAAGGTTTTATAAAAATATAAGTATTACTATCTTAGAACAAATATAATTTAAAATAGAATAGAGGAACTAATTATTTATTTGATGTAAATAGTAAGAGAGTAAGCTTGTTTGGCCAAACCTTCTCCAAATCCAAAAGTACTTTTTTTTTTTTTAAAAAAAGGTGTTCTTTCTTCCGAAATTGAAGTGCTTGGCCAAACTTTTAGAAGAAAAAAAGTGTTTTTAAGTAGAAGCGTAAGCAGAAAAAAGTAGCTTTTCTCCAAAAGCGTTTTTTTTAAAAAGCACTTCTGAGAAAAATATACTTAGAAACAATTTTAAAAAGGTTGGCTCAACACTAATTGCTGGCCAAAAGTGCTTTTCAAATTAATTAGACAAATACAAACTGCTTCTCACCAAGTACTTTTGAGAAAAGTACTTTTAAGAAAAAACACTTCTCAAATAAGCTGATTTTTGTAACTTGGCCAAACATGCTATAAATCTTTACTATATTAAAAGCACGAAGACCCTTAGCGAAATGTCGTTCGCCTTTTTTACCCTTTTAAAATATCTTTCATAATGGATAAAATTGTAATTCAAGTACTTTCCTAATATTTAAATCAATTAAAACTTTGCATATTAAATTTTTCCTTATTAAACTAGGTAAGAAAAAATACATAAATATTTTACCTTATATATATTATACTAACGGAAAATAGATGAGAACATTTTATAAGGTGCTTTGAATTGATGTCTAATTAAATTGAAATATGAGGACATGAAATCACATATTAAATTAACTTTTTTATACAATATTGTCTACATTAAAATTGTTTTAGCATGAAACAATTAAATGTGCATTTTAAAAATTCTTATTTTAGTCATAATATATTATCCATGTTCAATTAAGCAACCAAAATAATTATTTGATAGCATATTTAATCATACTAAATTGTAAAAGCCTAATCTATATTATAAAATCACGAAACCTCTTCTGGAAATGTTGGTTGACATTTATTCTTTTAAAATAATTTTCATGTTGAATAAAAATATAATTTATTATATTTTTTTAATATTTAGGACTTTAAAAGTAATTAAATTTGTACTTTGAATTATATACTAAAAATAAAATATTAAGTAATATGTACATACACATGCAGTGAATTTCAATAACTTCTCACAATAATATGTGCGCTCTATTAAATTTTTCTGTTTTAGTAATGCTTTCTTCGCAATGCACGTTTTGACGAAATTATGTGAATCATAATTTTTTTTATCTCAATAACTAAAACCTTTTTACTTGGGTAACATTGAAACCTTTGAAAGGAGATAAATTGAGAAGACATAATATTCAATTATTTAATTTATGTAATATGAATTTTTTTAAAGAATCGTAAAAAAGTGTTAATTAAACATGTTTGTGTCTTCTCGCATGAACTTGAGAATAGCCTTTGAATAATATTTTTAGAAAGAGTTTTAAATCGTCAAGGTTGTGCTTTTACTAAAACTAAAAGAAAGCACAATAATTGGTAAAATTGAACTGATAAAATTAAAAATTAGAACAAAATTTAAGGTGAATATATTGAATAATGTTGATGACTTCTCAGAACAATTTTTTTCCTTATTGAGTTACCTATATAGGATTAATATTTAATTAATTTCAGAAGCTTATACTTTATTTTATAATTTAAAAAATATATTAAATTTTTCTTACCAAAAATTACTTATTAAGATAGGGACACTAAGCCCCCGTTTGGCCATAGGTTTGTCAAATTTTTTCCAATTTTTTTTTTGGCAAAACCTGTTTGTTTATAATTTTAATCATATTTTAGCAAATTTTGAAAATAAAAATTTCAAATTCCAAAACTAGCTCTACACCTATTTTGGCCCAAAATACTACCTTCGAATTTTTTAACAATTTTAAAAATTACCCCAATCTATTATGATCCAACTAATCCACCGACTAGTTACTATCATTTTTTTGGAATGATATATTACAAATTTGACGAATTATAGTAGCTACTTATTGTGTTATTTAGCAGTTCATATTAAAATATCAAGTTATGATTTTAGAACAGTGTATTATGTAGTACATTATAAAAATGATGATTTTGTGCCAAACTTATCTATGTCCAGGACTATGGAGTGTGATAATGATAATGAATGACGTTAATGAAGATTATGCATATACAGGATTAGTGATATTATTGGATATTTTTGATAGTTTTTAGAACTTATGAAAGTATAAGTCACATTTTATATTTTTTAATAAAAAGATAAATATATATTTTGATAAATAATATCCAAATAAAATTTTATTTTCAAATTAAATTTCATCCAAATTAAAAAAATTTAAATAAATTTAAGAATTTATGGCCAAACGAATCAGACTAGTTATCTAAAAACTGAGTAAGTGACGACAGTGGGGATTCGGACTTTACGTCGCAAACTTGGCTTCTTCTATCTGAGTTACATGCAATGTACTGGCATCTCTTTTTAGCTTTCTTCTGCTCGTTTCACTATTTTAGTATTTATCCACTTTTGTCGTTATCTCCGTTTTGTTTTATTTGAAAAAAAGGAATAAAATAGTTACAGTTTGCTCCCTCAATTTCAAAATAGCTACGTATGTCCTCCAAAAAGAAAAAAATTGAACCCGATATCAACACAATTAACTCTCGGTCAAATTTATCCTTCTAAATCTTAAATATTTTTAATTTTCGTCAAAAAGTACCAAATCAACCTACGGACCTCCAAATCTTCCTCACTTGATGGTAGTATATCAAGGTTCAAATTCATATATCCCCTACTTTTGTTATTGTTTATTCTTATCCTCCGTTATATTTTTCGTTCATATATATCCATGTCGCCCAACAAAGTTCTATATTTACCCCTATTTTAACGGACATGACATGTGGCACGTCTGATTGAAAGATCCAATCCCAAAACAAAAACAAAATCCCAAACATGCCTAAAATATGACCCATCCGACCCGGATCCCTTTTTATAATTTTACCTAAATTAAAACTCATTTCTTC
>MCJB01022429.1:0-28026 GCA_002018475.1 Nicotiana obtusifolia | reverse complement strand
AAAAAAAAAACAAAAAAACAAAAAAACAAAGCAAAACAAAAAAAAACCCAAGCACCATTACAATGAACTGCAATCTTAAAAAGAAGAACACATGAGATTGAAACTGTAATATATACTAATCTTCCAATTTTTTATATAAATTAATATAAAGCATGAACTAAAAAGCTAAATCAAAATTAGACAAACCTAGCAAAGAGATAATTTAAAGAAGGAAACAACCAAATCCAACAATTAAGTCAAAAACTTTACATAAAATAGACAAACCCCATTCAAGAGTATTAAGAGCAGAGCAACGCCTATTCGTCCAGTGAAATCTCGATGTTTACAGGGCTCTAAAATTGGACAGTGGAGGAAGATTAGCTCATTGAGAGTGAAAATTTTAAAAAACAACATCGTATTGTGCATTCATGGTTTCCTTTACCTCTTTTCCGGTAGTTACCTGGTCGGAAAATGACCACCATCACTAAAAAAGCCGCAGATCCTCCATCATTTCCGGTTAATAACTGACCCTGTCTAGCCCCACAAGATGAAGGAAACGACTATCATTAGTCATCGGAGAAATCACAGAGCATATACCGACTTAACATCAGCTGGCCAAAAGAGTTACTTATAAAAGGATAAATTATTTTGGTGTAATGGCTTTCTGGCTACTTAAACTTGTAGGGCTTTTAAAAGTTGATACATGAACTTTCAACTTTTCTATTTGAACACTCGTTCTCATGATTCCCTTAACTATTAAACACATCTGACCCTTGAGCCTATGCGCGTGTATTACACATACACAAACGTGTCCATCCAGTCAGCAAATGACTAATGAATTTGTTACACGTCAAGGGCGCGAAAACAAAACACAACTGATTGGGGTCCCCCCTCTTTTATTCAATATACCGACCTAAAAACGCTAATTTTGTCTTTTAGCTCTCTCTAACCAAACCCTCCCCTTGTAAACCTAGGTTAGTAATGGCCTGTAAAATTAGTCATCCCCTTCCAAAATCGATCATAATCACTCACCCATTAGATTATTTTCGTTTATTATCTATTAATCTTGTTCTGATCAAGCTTCGCTTGGTTTATGCTTTCGATTCCAGTCACGTTATAGGATCTGAAGGTTAGCTTGTCTTTTTTGATGTCGCTTTCTCTTATCATATGTTTTTTATGAAGTATTATGTGATAGTCAGCTATATTTTGTTTGCATGCGTAAATTATTTGTTATTTGAAATTTTAAATTAGGATTTTTGGGGAAAACAGTTGTATCTTCACTTTATTTTAGGGATTGTGTTTCTTTTGATGCCGTTTTCTCTTTTGTCATCTAATTTTCTTATGAAATAATATGGGTAATGTGTGATAGTCAAAGCTGTTTTTGTCTGCATGCACAAATTGTCTATTGTTATTTGGGATATTATATTAGGGGTTTGGGGAAAACAGTCGAATATTCGCTTTACTATAGGGATTTTGTCTTTTTCATGACTGATCTAGCATTTAGGGTTAAAAAATTAGGGCTTTTTTGCATGTCAAAATATTTTTGTCTCTCACTTTGATACAGGTTTTTTTAGGTTTAAAGTGTATATGACTGGGCCTCTTTTTTTGTTTTTTTTGTTTTATAGGTTTCAATGGCTGTCTTTGTGAAATTATAGTTTCATCATCTAAGGTGGTTAGTGGATGACCCATTTTCTGAGGTATGTAAATAGGCAAATTTGGTCAGTTTTTCTTCAGGCTGACATTGATGAATTGCATATAATTTGTTTTAATGAGTGAGCTAAGGATATGGGGTACTTAATAGTAGATAAATATGCATGTAAAATTAACCAAAAAGGAGAATTTAGATTTCTGAAATATGATGCTGATATGTTAGCTTTGTGTAAAAACCTTAAGGATAAGGATTTTATTGATGTGTATCTATGTCACACAATTAATACACCATGTGTTGATTTGGACCTAGACGAAATATTGAGTAGTGGTGGTATAAATGTGGACTCCACTAATTTTCAACCATGTGGCTTTAGTGAATGCCACATGGGCAAACATGTGATGTTAATGCTAGGGCAACACACTCACCTAACAATGATATAAATAGGGATGATAACACTGATGAGAAGGGGAGAGAGCTGTTGTTATAGAAGAGGATATAAAAGAGGATACAGAAGAGTCTAGTGAAGATGAATGTGAGTTCTACAACTTTCATTTAACAACTGATTCTGAGGGTGGTGCTGAGGGTGATGAGGGAAGTACTGAGAGTGAGGGTGGTGATTATGAGACTATTTCTGATGATGATGATGATGATACAGATGAGTCATTATATGGTGCTGATGAGGATATTATTAGAGAACAAGTGACCTAGAACCTGAAGTTGTTGCTGCTAGCCAGGCTAAAGTGAATGAAAAGAGTAGTAAATTAAGATTTAGTGAAGTTAATACTGATGAAATACCTAGTGGACCTGTAGGTATAGACCCTGGTTTTGAAGACATGTATAAAGATAGGGGTTTCAAATATACTGGAAAGTTGGGGGGGGAGGGGGGGGGGAAATATCTCTACAGTTCAAATCTAGGTAGTGAGGATACATATAATAAAGTAGTTGAAGAAGATGGGGTGCATAACCCTCAACCATACAACAGCAGGATATACTTTGAAAATGGTTTTTGAAAGTGTTAAACAGTTCAGAACTGCTTTGCAAGATTATGCTGTACAAAGAAGAGTTCAATTTAAGTTGAGGCCTAATGATCAACATAGGGTTAGGGCAAAATGTGTGAACTCAACAAGATGCAGATGACATATTTTGGGTAGCTTGGAGGGACACACATGGAATTTCATTGTCAGCAACTATTATCCTGTTTGTAAGTGTTTAAGAGCAACCAGAAACAAGATGGCTAATACAGCATTGGTAGCTAAACATTTCAAGGACAAGATTATCAACCAACCTGACATAAAGCTTATGAAGTTGCAGGATTTGATTAGGATAAAGTATGGTGTGTATGTGGGAAAATCCATATGTGCCAGGGCTAAACATCAGATCATGAGTAAGTATCTGGGTGATTACAAGCAGGAGTTTGCTAGAATATATGATTATGCTGACATGCTGAGGTCTAAAAATCCTGGCAGCACTGTAGTTGTGAAGACTTCAAAGGAGACAATACCCGGTAAAGAGGTGTTTGTGGGATCTACATTTATCTACATGCTTGCAAATTAGGTTAATTGGAAGGATGTAGAAATGTTATTGATTTTGATGGAGCATTTTTGAAGGGTGTGTGTAAAGGTGAGCTACTATCATGTACTGGTAAAGATGGTAACAACCAAATGTACTCTGTTGTCTGGGCAGTGGTTGAAAAGGAGACAAAGAACATTTAGTCATGATTTTTTAGGTGCTTGATGCATGATTTGCAGCTCACAAAATCCCAAGCTGAAGGGCTGACCATTATTTCTGATATGCAGAAGGTATATATTTCACCCTTATTCTTCCTGTAATTACTTTAATATGTTTATGATATTCTAACTCTTTTTCTTGTTGCTTAAGGGACTTGTTCGATATGTGATTGAGTTGATGCCAAATGTTGAGCACAGAATATGTGTAAGACACATATGGAGCAACTGAAAACAAAAGTGGAAAGGTGAGGAAAGAAGGAAGAAATTCTGTACCTGTGCAAAGGCTTCATTTGAAGCATATCTGAAGGCTAAGATAGAGAGTTGGCAGAATTGGGTGACAGTATGATTTAAGGATTTACTGAGATACCCCAAACAATATTGGTGTAAATCATTCTTTAAATATTGGAGTGAATGTGATTCTGTGGAGAACAACATGTGTGAGACTTTTAACAGTTGGATCCTGTCTGCTAGGCACAAGTCTATCATAACCATGTTAGAAGAGATTAGAGTGAAAGTGATGGAGAGGATGACTACTATGAGAGAATTTGTAACACGGTGAATTTCTGATGTATCTCCTATGGTAATGGGGTATATAGAGGAACAATCTCAATATGCAGTTAAGAATGAATTTAAATAGAATGGGGACACTGGGTATGAGATACAACATGGGGTTTATAAACATATTGTTGACTTTTTCAACAATACATGCACATGTAGATCATGGCGGCTCAAAGAAATACCATGCTCCCATATAATATGTGTAATATTTTTTTAGAGATTTGAGCTTGCTGACTATGTTGTTCACTGGTACAAGAAAGAAATATACCTGAAGGCTTTCAGTTGTTACATACAGCCAGTAACCAACATGGAGATGTGGCCATTAACTCAGAAACCCGCTGTTGAACCTCCTGTAATTACTAAGATGCCTGGTAGACCTAAGAAAAATAGAAAAAAGATCAAGATGAACCTAAAAAGAAGTTTGGTAAGAGATCAAGGAAAGGGATACTAATGACATGCTCTCATTGTAAGACAGTAGACCATAACAAGAAGGGTGTCCTATCCCGGTAAATGATTAGATAATGCATTCATTTTGTTTTTGATTGTGACTTGTATTTTGGTTGTTTCTATAACTCATTTTATTTTTTGAAAACTTTAGAAGGAAAAGGATCTAGAACTGCAGGTACCAGAAATGCTAATGCTACTCAAGAAACAACTGCTACAAGTGGTTCTAGAATTGCTGGTACCAAAAAAAATCAAACATCTCAGGTTGCTCAAAGAACAAGCCAACCATCAGCTGTTGCAAGTTATTCTGGAACTGTTGGTACCAAAAATACTCAACCATCTCAAGCTGCAAGTGGATCTGGAACTGCTGCTACCAGAAATACTCAACCATCAGCTGTTGCAAGTGCATCTGTAAGTATTCATTTTTTACTTTAGTTAAGTTGTATTAGGATCATGATTTTTAAATTATTAGATAATACTTTGTCTTATATCAGGATACTGGAAGTATGAGATCAAGGACTTCTGAGAATATTCTATCTAGTGTTAGAGGAAGGCCAAGAGCTACTGGACTTCGAGGAAGACCAAGAACTAGTGCATTTGGTATTTTGTTTAGTGATTCACGAACAATGATAGAAAGGGTATGTGATTTGGATTTGGATTTTTATTTAGATATTATTAGTTTGGGTGTTAATTTGACTTCCTATGCAGTATGGATCAAAAGATAGGGTACTTTATGCTCCTACAAAAATAGTGGATGCTGGGCAGACCAATATTGATCTTATATACAGTGCACCTGGACTAAGGTGGCAAGGAAGAAATGCTATAACACAAAGGTAACTTCAACAACAGTTGAGGAGAAGACAAACTCAAGCAAGCCTTAACCAACCTCAAGTCCATTCCTCATCTCAGCCAAGCCAGTCTCTATGTCCAAACTTGAGCCAATCTCAGTAAAATCTCAACCAATCTCAACCATAATGATCTGTTGAATGCTTGTTTTTGTGATAGCTTAAGTATGTTAGTTACAGAACTTAATTTGTAGGTTAACTATGATTTTTATTTTGGAACAATGTTTAAACTGTTTCTGTTACTAGATAACTTTCAGTAGCTAATTTTGTCAACCAAGAAGGCTAATCGAACTTGGTTGTTTATATATGGCTACTTGTTTATGTCAAAACATTGCTTTTCATTCCACAAAAATACATCATTGTATATAGGGTTATGAAGACACTGATTAGTGCTAACCAGACTAAGAAGAAAATTACAATGATTAGTGCTAATACAACAACTAAAGTTATAATGATCTTCACCCTCTTCCTACGCTGTAGTCGATCTCTCTCTATAATTCTTGATAACAACACTAAAATCACTTTTTTATAGTGATTTGGAAGAGGTGGGTCAAACCACCTAAAAAAATTAAAAGAATTATTTCGACCATAATTTGAGCACCCATAAAACCTTCTTTCTGGATTTGTTGGCCTCAAAGTGATGCAAAACTTAGCTTCAACTCCACAATGACAAAATACATAACTTTGCATCATTTTCACGGTCTGGAAAAAGAAAAAAAATTTAAATAAAGCTTCAGATTTTAGAAAAATGAAGGAATGGAGCTTCAAATTCTATATAATGGAGGGATAATTTGGACCGTTGGGAAGAGGGTCTCACGCTCCTAAGCATCGTGTTCCTCACGCAGCATGCTGATTAGGACCAACTGACACCACATGGGCATGGCCAACGATCAAATGTGTTTATTAGTTAAGGGAATCATGAGTTCGAGTGTTCAAATGGAAAAGTTTAAACTTCATGTATCGGCTTTCAAATGCCCTATAAGTCTAAGTGGCCAGGAAGTCATTACGCTAATTATTTTTGTTGCGATCAAAGTTGCCACTAAAAATCGGCATAATAAGTCGCCTATCGAAGGGACGACCAACCGTACCGACTTTTAGTGGCGACCTTGGTTGCCCCAAACAATTATAGTAACTCTATTGGTCATAATATCCTTAACTTTATGCCATAAGTACTATTCTGTTTTACACAAATTACCTTATCTTGTTTTAGTTCAAGTCAGAGACTTTTTGCTTTAGACTTTCAATATCTACTGAAGTTGCTACAAAACGTAAACAATTACGCCGTAAAAAATAAAATAAATAGACTTTAGATAGATCGTCAATGAATAGTTATAGTGACTTTAGTATAAACAAATCGAGTTGGGTCTGTATTCTGCAATCTGTGAGTGATGTACAAGTAACTGATGCTTTGTCTGGAAGTTAACAAAGGGAGTGGAACGGGTATCTCACATCTGATTGATATTAAAAGGAGCTGAAAAAGATATTAGCAAAACGTAACAATTATAGAAGATCTTGAAATATTACTTTTAGACAAGAAGTATTATAAATTAGAAATTCTATGTCTACAAATCCACCACTGTTCATACGAAGGTATTGAATTTGCTCCGTACAGGAGACGGAAACGGAAAAGAAAAAGAATACTTAAAACGTAAGAGAAAGCTGATGATTTGATTATACCATTATGGCAACCCTTTTGGACACCAAGTACAAGTAATCATTTATAAGATTAGCCTCGCAATTTCTTACCTTCTCAAGATGCCTTACAATCTATGTCAAGTTATTCCAAGCTCTTAATAATCAATTGAAATTCAGTCCCTACACTATAATGATTTGGAAATCATCATTATGATTCGTAAAAATATACCTAATATAGATACAAATTAAGAGCCATTGGGAATAATCTTGTGGAATTCACATTGGTCAAAGAATGATGAAAGAAACAATTGTAGACGAACCCTAGTCCTCATCATAGCCCCCTTCTTCTCCAGCATCACCCCAGTCATTTTCTTCCGGTTGCACTGGATCAGCTTCAACAGCAGTACCATCTACGCGCACTTCAACGTCCATATCTTCTGGGGGAGCTTCAGGTTTATCATGCATAGCTTCCACTTCCATTTGTTTGAGATTTTCCTGACTGAAGAATTCATCGTAGGGCTTGGAGACCTTAAACAGAAGCCAAATAAGCATATATGTGTTAAATGAACTGTAGAAATCAAGGATGCAGCTGAGGTGGCACAAAAGAACACTAGAAAACTGGACAATTTATAACTGTGTGCAAGTTCGAGACCAAGGAGTTCAGTTAAGGGAAAAGAAACTTAAAATGTGCACCATTAAGCAGACAATATTTGGAGTCAAAACGAGGAAGCGAAAGGAAATTAGACAGCATAAGGATAAGACAATTATTTTCTTAGTTCACACAACATGGCTAACAAGTTAAACAGACTCCTTATATTTCCTGTTTTCACTCCCGAGGAACTGGGTGTCCTTCCCCTACCTCATTTTTCGGGACCATGTCTGAATATTTCTCAACATGGAGTACTAAGATAATTATGTCAAGAGTTTACCTTGTAGAGCGCATTTCTCTGCTCCGCGCTGTCAACTAAATTTTGCCAATGTTTGTCTCCTCTTCTTAATGTGGATGCAGAACCAACAACCTAAACACAAAATGTAGAACAGTGTTTACAGAACATTAACTGACTTATGAAAAGTAGGATTGGGTATTAGAAAACTTCCGCTTGCTAAATGAATACCAGGACAGAAGACCGTGCTCTGGTTATGCCAACGTTCATTCGCCGATAATCAGCAACAAAACCAATGCCTTTATCTTTGCTCGCTCGAACACATGAAAATATCGCAACATCCTTTTCACGTCCCTGTAGTAAAGTGATTATTTTCTCTCTACCAAATACAGAGGAGAGGAGAAGGTGCCTGAATCTTATTTAGCACTAATCAAGTGCCAAATGATGCAGGAAATCTGTCAGAAAAGTCAAAGGATTACCTGGAAACCATCAACAGTGTTGATATCAACTACTTTGTCAGACTCCACACCAAATGTTTCTCGGAATTTTTGACGCAAAAGTTTAACTTGATGCCTATATGGTGATATAATAGCTAACCGGGAACTTGATTTAAGCTCTGGATATCTAGAGACTAGTTTGTGATACATTGCAAGCACAAATTCAACCTCATCAACATTTTGCCAAGAACCACTTCCAGATGGCTGAGACTCCTTCCCCTCGTGTATGTCAAAAAAGCAAAAAGGTCCAAAGCAACGGTATTCGTGCCAAGAGCGCTTTGTCTGCTCTTCAACATCAGGTCCATCTTCTAGAGCCTCCTTGTAAAATTCTCTGGAAGGGAAGTTCCTTATCTGCAATTTGTAATACGATACTACTATATTAATATATTTCCAAAATAGAGATCATTTTGAACTTCCTGCCGTGAACCTATTTTCTTTTTTTGGCGATCTATCTATGAAGTTAAAGTAATATTTTCTTTTTTTGGCGATCTGTTCCACATTGTGTGAGACTCGCATCTACCATCTATCTATGAATTCTCAAGCCTCACTTTCTGTCATTTTCAAATCTTATTATCTAAAGATAAGCAATGAGGACGCATGATTCATAGGTCAAACACAGAAGAAATTAAATGCAGACATCGCTGATCACCAAATTTAGATTGAAAGACAAACTTCAAGTTATTCCTCTCAGATCTATTTACCACCTACACATTCAATCCCTAGTTGCTAGAAGCCTACTTCTGATTTTGATTTCTTTTCTCCTTACTATCTTTGTTCTTTGGTTCTCTTTATCAGCCAAATTCTTCCTTTTTAACCTTTTCCTTTGATGCTTAGCATTTGATCTTTCTTTGAGTTATCAGTCGAAGCTCAGCATTTCTCATGCTTTTCAAATATGATCCAATGCAGCAGTAAACAAAATCAGTATCTCTGCTGAATGTTACTTAAGAGACCAAGTCTCTAAAACTATTTTCTAGTCAAATGGGCTTAGGTCAGTGACAATAGTATATTATTTTGCTGTTAGTAATAGGAACAGAGACCTAAAAGTGTAGAGCGTCCAGAGACGTGTCTGCACATTGAACATATGGGATTGATGTCTCAGCAGTTGCATAAAAATGTGACAATTTATAATGCCATATAAGAGAATGGTAGCAAACCTCTGGATGCATGCGATATTGAGTCTTCAGCATCTGCACTGGATATCCACCCCTCTGAAGTCTCTCAAATAAGCTGACGCAATATCTATCAATACCACGCCCAAGGAGGAAAGATGAAATTAGAAAAACAAGAATTAGGGTTTCCAAGGACTTTTTTGGTAACTTGGAACAGTCAGATCTTTTCTCGAAAAAGGTAAAAAAAAGGATGTCTCGATTTTTATTTCTATAAGGCTGAAATTTGCACACCTTAGATATTATATTTTTCATACAGAAACTGTAGACCCAAAAAACACAAACAATAGTAAAGAATAAATTTATCTTTTTCAAGAAAGTTTGTAATGAAAAAAAGAGAAGGAAGTTAGAAATAGGAAACTAAGCAGGAAAATCTGGAGCAGAGTTAGAGGAGGGTGAGATGTGGCCTGGAGGAGATTGGCAGGTCAGGGGATACGTAGGGATCCCTGGTGAAGGCCTGGAGGTAAAAGCCTGAAGAGTCGAGGGACGGTTTTCATAGTGGCTAAATGAATTCTACTTGGTCCTCGAAAACAGCTCTAGTTTCGACATGATGGCAGCAGAAAGTTACAAAAACTTTTTTACTTATTTCTCAAAAATGTTGGAAACAAAAATACTTCTTTCATGTTTTTTTATTTATAGAATGTAACTCAGTTGCTTTACCCAAAATTTCCAGCAATAGGTGAGATCACAGTGGCTGGCAGTTGAACTGGATCACCGACCTGTTAAAATAGGAAGGAAGAAAAAAAGTTTTAAATGTTTCCCAACAAGATTAAATTTCATATCAAAGGGAAATGAAAGAATGCTGCTTTCAAAATTCTCTTCAGCACAGAGCACATCAAGCACAGATATATCATTGTATCAACATTGCATTTAAAGAGCTTACCTACATAATCAGAATTCAGAATTGTTCATATGTAGCAAGGAAACTTTGGCCCGCAAATAGTTCAAGTTTTTTTTAAAAGAAAAATAGTTACTAATGTATAATAGAAGAATTTAACAGTTCTAATACAAATAATAAGTAGTTCTCTTATGTCTATGACAACAGTTAAAATATCTTATGTCCTATAGACTTGACATTTTTTGGGGGCTTATGCCATAATTTTACTTCCCAACACATGAACAGGTTCAAGTACTGTTGAAATACTTTTCAGTAGTATGGAGAGACAAGGTTCGCTCTTGATATAAATGAAGGACGATTTAGGAAATATGAATTCTTAGCTATCATGACACAGAAAGTACATAACATGTTGGGACATCCCTCAAGAGAGAAATGGATAAAAAGGTTGAGAAACTAATATCATTCATGTCAAATCAATGGAGTTGATTTAATACCAGAAGAAAAGAACAGACATCACCTTGGGAAGTATGCCCAAAATCTTCCAGCTCAAGTAAGAAAATTGAGGAAAAAAATTTACATATTTGCATCAACATCCATACCAGGAATACTTGTTTGCACCCATTGGACAACGGGACAAGTGTTGATGGTTCCACCTGTTTAACAATTACGTTAAGGGTTAGCGGCTAGATATTACAAGAAAATTCTAGAAGCTCAGTAAATTTGGCGAGGGAATGCAGTTATTTCACATACATCAGTACAAGGCGACTCAACAAATAGTATTACTAAAGATAATTCATAAATCACACTTCATGTCAGGAACATGATTGTCAAGGAGTTTGAAGAGTTAGTTTGACTTATATATTAGTATATCAGGAAATAGTTTTTCAGTGGGCGGAACACTAGAATATATCTTTTGATAAGTGGTATCTTGCTACACATTAATTATTGAAGTTCTGTGTAAAGTCTTTTACATTAAGGAAAAAACACACTGATAGTTTAAAATTGACTTACTGCATTTGCACTCTTGAAACTTATTAGTGGTATATGGATTTATCAATAATTACTTGTCTGTCTCCATTTGGGTACATTCCAGAAAGGGAATTTTGTAAACGGTCACTTTCTCTATTTGATTGGTATTCTTCCTAACTGAAAAATGAGTCATTTAACCCCATATGGTTTAGGCACTTTGCAACTTACCTCCCTGTAGTATGATGATAAGTGTACCACCTTCCTACTCTTCCTAAACTGGCATTCTACTGACTGCAGAACCTCCCTCTAAAAGTGCCTCAAAAGTCAAAGCAAGTAACAATGCTTCATACCACATTTTCCCCCTAAAGTAGGACTGTAAATCCCTTATTTTTCCCTTAACAAGTGCAATATTTCCACTTTATAAGGTATGGACCACTCGAGCAACTTCCATTAAATTCAACTTAGATTCCTAAGGTAAAAACTGTTAATGCATTTCTCCACAAGATTAGGACCAGAATAGCAAAATCCCCATTTAACGTGAACTGCACTTTATTCATTCCCTAAGATTAGACCATTTAAGCATATTTGTTGAAGTTAAGTATGACCCAATGAACTCCTCCATAAGATTAGGACCAAAAGCATACAATGCACTGTTGGATTATTTTTCAATAAGATACAATTTGGTACTAGTACTTTGCTTGTGAAGACTATGATACTTGTAATGGGTTTTATTTTGTTTTTAAAGCTTTTAATTCCAAAAAGAGTCATATCTGGTGTGTTAAAAGATATGTGCAACTTTATTTTGTAATTTTTTCATATTACAGATGCCTACTAACCATTTTGCCGGATCGTTTTACAAGGAAAAAATTTAAGATTGGACTTTTACAGACTGGCCAAAAAAGCACTGCATGGAATGGGTTGAAATGGGGATTTTCGGTTTGTTATTTCGAAGGGGGAACCTGGAGATGACCGTCGCTTTTCATGTGCAGTTCTGATTATTTTTCATGGAACAATTACATGAATTTTCTCATGAAGGATTGGCAGTGAGATTCAAGGGCCTCTACCTGATTTGGTACTATATCAAATTGTATTAACGATTGACCACCTCATCTAATAGCATAATGGGTTAGAACGAGGACATCGCTAAAATTATGTTTCAAAAATATCACATGAAGATGCAAAGTGAGTACTACTACTGGCATTTGAATTTGGCAGCATGAATACATAATTCTATCATCCCACCCAACCCAAAGCTGCAAAAGACAGTTTCATCATTTCCATTAGGGTTATAAGAAGACAGTATAATTCCAGACTGAAACTTTTTCAGGGAGGGAGGAGTGGGCTTGGAAGATAACATGGGTGTGGCGAACAAAGTTAAAATTGCAAAATGGTAAAGTAAATGAACATTCAAAGCATTACTAGCTAACTATACTAAAGGAAGGAAGAGGAAGTGACAGGTAGCATTAGATTCTATTCAAGGTTATAGAGGACAAAGTAACTTACAGCTTGAGCAGCTTCATCTATTATAACGACATCAAAACCACGATTTAATTTACTGAAAACAGGGGAAGCGCTGAAGCTAAGAGTAGAGAACACCTGCACATCATAGGCTAGTCATTGAATGGTTTTAGGTAGTAATAGAAAGAGGCTCCAACTGACATTGAGCGGACTTTTGTTAGCTATAGAAAGAGGGTCCAACTGCATACAATTACGGCCTCATCCAGAATAGAACCACGAATGCTGTCTTTATCTTTCAGAGGCCCTCCTTGCTTCTGCCTATCACCAGTTTGTGAGTCCATGCTGGACAGTCTTTGTTCCACCTACATACACATAAACCTGCCAGGTGAACATCCATAATTGGCACTGGAATCTCCAGAGTAATGAGAGACAAGTGGAATGTACAGACTAGGTAATCCATTGAGACCGCCTGCACAGAATGATGAGCTTTAAGA
Organism: Nicotiana obtusifolia; assembly: GCA_002018475.1. Lineage (NCBI taxonomy): Eukaryota > Viridiplantae > Streptophyta > Magnoliopsida > Solanales > Solanaceae > Nicotiana > Nicotiana obtusifolia. Next base: position 14,881 of record MCJB01022429.1, on the reverse strand, counting down.
CCAATTCGCACTATTTTAGGACTGTATGCACGGTCATTTTCATCCCGGATACCTGAAATTGATAATAGATTTTATAAGGACCTGATAGTGATAAACATAAATGCAATTTTGCAGTAAAAGACAACCCATATCTCCAAGTACAAGGTTGTCCATGATTTCCTTTCCATAAGACAATAAAATGTGGCCGTAGAGCCTCATAGCTGATTACATAGGTAAAAGAAACAAATACATTATAAGTAAAAATCCTTTTTTTTTTTTTTGATAAACACATAGAGAAGTAAAATCTATCGAGAAGAGGCAGAACATCTCTTTTTTTTTTTCCTTCCTAAAAGCTCATAGAATATCTCGTCGATTAAAACCCCATGCTATCTTTTTGAAGTCACTTTTTAAGTTGGAAGAAAAATTGTCATAGGTACAGAATTACTATTTGTGAGTCTTCCAATCCTGCAAGATCATAGGCCATGTTTATTCGAACATAATTGACGCTATAGAGAATTTTGTTTGCATCACCAATCTCTTCCCAGCCCTTGTGATGATTCTCTAATGCTCAAGGGTTTGCTTTGACGGGCTGCAATTCCTTCGCCTTATTGCAACTCTGAGCCTTAGAATTGTAGATATTCTTTCAGGTTTTCCCACACTTAAGCCTATTCCCTTAAAGTGCAAGCTTCTTTCTACCATATATACTGATGGCTTTGAAACAACTTCCAAGAACACAAACTACTGTATATTCCTACGGAAGGATCTGCCCAGCACTTCGCTTAAAAATTCTGTTTGAAATCCTATGCTTCCGCTGCTAATATTTGCATGCTGGCAGGATTACAGTTCTAATACTCATCACACATCATAATTTATGAAGAGAAACCAGAAGATAAATTTGATATCTAATTCATTACCTTAAAAATTATTGCTGGTGATATTGCCAGCACAGGGTAGAAAGTCGCCACATTTTGCTCTGAGTTATAATTTATGAGAAGATGAGCAAAAGGTAAATTTAACATCAAAATTCAATACCTTGGACAACAATGTGTTTGGGTGATACAGCTCAAGCTAGAGAGTTCCTACTTAGTTTACTGATGACTGCATTCCCTTGGGTAATCTAAGGCTAGTTAAGCAAATTTAAGTATACCAATATTTACCATAGCACTCATCGATTTATTATCATAGTGGTGTATGTAATATCTATTTCATTTCACAAGTGAAACAGATACCAAAAGCTTCAAAGTCACTGACATAACATCAAAGAACTGCTTCCCTTCTTCGCGTGATCTTCAGAACAGTGAAAATTTCACATTGTAGAAGTTCAGGAGGAGCAGAAAAGTGTCCTATATTTTTGTATATTCGGAAATGATATTCAAACAAAACATAGCAAACAACACCACAACTTATGGGAAAGAAGAAATCTAGACATAACAAAGAGCGTACCAGTGTTTAGAATGCGCAAAACAATCTCGTCGAGAGCAGAATTTGACGGAGCACAAACTAGAACACGAACACGATACTTTCGACTGGAATTAACTACTTCTGGTTTCTAAAAGGACAGTTTAGTGTAAGAGGGCGTAAAATTAAAGTTGTTCAGAACTTAGCATTACCATGAACAACATCAAAACATACCAACTCATTGCCAGATGTAGGGAAAAATCCATCATCCCCATCTATAGGCATTTCTTGATCTAGAGGATTAATCCCAGCTAACCATGGAGATGCTTTCCCCCAGTGATTATATCTGCAAAGTTCAAACATTTTACCCCATTAGATATTCAAAAGAAACAAGGTCTAAAAGAGATTTAAAAAAAGAACCTTTCACACAATTCTGAACTTCGAATTTATATAGATTATGCATGTATCTAGAAGAAGCATTGATAAAATAGGGGAGATAAGGTGGTCAACAGCCAACAACCATGCACACATAAATGTATAGATCACTCTGCAAATAAAATCCAAAAAGAACTACTTTCCACCCCGCTTCTCCACCCAGAAAGAAGATATGCTGGATCTTCACAATAATCAGTTAACAAGTACATATATATTTAACTTCATCTCCACTGTCAAAGGATCTTGCTTCCTAGATATGGTGGCACAACATGGAAAACAAATTGATGTACACATGGTTTCTATAATGTCATTTTATGATCCTTAAGGTCTATGCAGTTAACGAGATTTTTATCTTCAGATTTTCAGCTCAAAACTTTCATCATGTAGTGAGCTTAAAAGGCAGCATATACACGTATGTATGGCTGGTAAAAGAATACGTAGATACATCAATGCATGTTCTTTTTTGATAAAGTACAACAAATCCGTATTCATTATTTCAACAGGATTTCACGTGTATAGACATACTTGTCTGCCATGGATAATTCTGGTCCACGTTTTAAACCACTCAGCTTCCCCCTGCATAAATTCAGTATATAAAAGAGAACGTGTTACCTTTTCGATTAGGAGAAAGATTTGGCATTATATACAGATAAACAGAATAAAGGAATGCTTTCTGTTGAATGCAATATGCCATAGCAACCACCAGAATTTTTCTCCTAATATGAATTCATCTAAAGTAACTAAGAAAATTAAGCAGGATACCTGTTGGAGTGTACTCTGGCAGGAGTTGCATGCAAAATGGCACTGAGAAGCCCAAGGATAGTTTGTGTTTTTCCAGTCCCTGGTGGACCCTAGAGTAATGAACTTTGTTAGATACACAACTCTATTAAAGTTCCAACGTCTTGGCTAGAAGCATCAACGATACTAGATTAACTTGAATCTGAAGCATTGCCTATCTAAAATTTATACACTAATCTCTTCAGTGGGAACTTCGATACATTAAAGGATTCAGACTGTATTTTTCATGGAATAAACTAAAATACACAACTGAACACTGAGCAGCTCCACTCATCACGGCTTTCCAAGATATATTCGTACATAAATCACAAAAATAGTACGCTTGAAAGAGCATAAGAGATGGCATGTTTTATTTACACAACCTAGAGAATAAATGGATAAGTCAAACCTGTATTAACACAAAAGTTTTCCGCGAAAGCCCTGCCTGCAGCAAAAGAGAAATGTTGAATGAGAAAAGGATATGCTATGTTTTACATGACATAAAAACTACACATAGGTCATGAAGGGGGCAGAAGCACCGACTTGGTATAGACAGCAAATATACATTGATATAGACAGCTATATATATGTGCTATTGCAAAACCAATATATTAGAAAGGTGCTTGCTGCATATAATTGAGATGAGATAAGAATAATCATTAAGTGGTTTCAAAAACTCACATTAATAGCATCAAGCTGAGACTTGTTGTGGTTGCTTTCAAGAAATTCCTTCAAGGGTCTAGATATTTTCCAGGCATGATCCTCTGTAGAACGATTGATTTCAGCTGCAGATAGTATCAAATCCTTGAATGGGAGGGAGCTAACTGACCGCAGAGCAATATATTCACGGGCTATAGTTGATAAACTGCATATCTGCAATTGAAGCACATCCGGTAAAAAGGAAAACAGTTTCACAAGAGTATATAATACTTTATTTTCATCTTTAAATGCAATACCAATTTTAACTACATAGGAACAGGTATTTTTTTTTTTCACTCGGCAATATTAACATTGAAGCAGACCAATAAATTAGCCCCTCAAAAAACTTCGCTGCAAATCATCTGAATTCTGCTGATTGCCTGGGAATTGCAGGAGAATTGGTATATCTCTACCATGACTAACTTACCAAGGTCTTGCTAACATAAATAATTATAAGTTTCTGAATATCACCTTAAGAAACATAGAGCATGTCTACTGCAACTTAACGAGGTTTCAAACATAAAGAACCAATATCATGCATAACACTATTTCCACCAGTGAACTTTTGAGTTTGGTTTAGCTCAATTTATAAGTTTGATCTGTCATACAAAGACTCAACAACTCGTTTCTTCATAATAGAGCTTCATCCAGAAAGTATAATAAACTGAGCCCACGCGTTGCATACTTTCCACATGTATGAACACCTAAGATAGATTCACAAAGAAATCAAATATATTGGAACACCTAAAGTTCGACAAGAATTTAGAAGTTAGGTCGGGGTACCTTAAGAAGATGCAAAAGCTTCGCATTTTCTGTAACAAGAGGACGCATATTTAAAAGCCTTGGGCAAGCTTCTGTCTCCTCTGTACTCAATTGTTTGACTTCTCCACTCAGGTACATCCTAAGTCTTATTTTGTCTGGTCGACGATCCTCAACCAGTGCAAATGCATATGCAGTTGGAAGCCTCTTACCCTCCCCAAACTGCAAACATTTCACCACAAGCACCGAAATATCTAAGAAATTTTTTAACTTCGGACTATCAAGAAACTTCAGAAAGAAAACAATAACATATGGAGATGGCATTATGATGCTTGTATTCACAATTTAAGTGGGATAGCACTGAGAATACTAATTTTTTAACACGTATGTTCAGATTCTCTACAAAGTAACAAGTGAAAGCATAAACAAAGTTAACACCTCTTTATTTGAAAGTAACAACAGATCATTTTGTAATATTGAATCAGCATCACTGGATGAAATCATTGGAAAGTGAAATCCATCAATCTCACTACACCCGACAGTTACTGCTTTCATCCATTGCGTCTCTACAATACCAAAAAACAAATATGCTAACTACATGAAAACAGGATCAACCAAATAAAATGATAAAAATAGAACTTGAAGACATACCAATGTAAGCTTTGAAGACTCATAAAACAGGTATACATGCATAAATTTGCAATCTGAATTATGTATATGAAAATGCACTTTAGGTGATATATTGTCAAAATTCTGCAATTTTGGTGATATATTGTCAAAATTCTAGTTCGCCCTCGAGTTTTAAAGACAAAAGAGTAATTGTAATAGTGTTAGTTGTCTCTTGAGTTACTGTCGCTGTAGTGATTGCAAAAGTAAAAATCCAATAACATCTGCATAAGTTAGTGGATCAACAACTGCAGAGGGTCTTCCTTTCTTTCATCTAGTAACACCTGCACAAGGCTGCACAAAGAATGAAGAACAAGAAGAAAATCTACAAGTGTGCCTCAATCCCTGGTTAGTTCGGGTCACCTATATGAAATTTGGACCCTTTCATTCCAATGCTCAATAACTTGAACATGGCAAATTACTCAAAATGTTCAAATTTTCCGAGATACAGTTCTTGTCCATCCCAAATTAGTTTGAGATTGAGGTTTTATTTTATGGTGCTGACACAGCAACTTAGTGTTAATGTGACTAATAGTTAACCAAAACATAGCTCGACAACACAAATAAAGTAGAATTTTTAACTGAATAAGGGTGGATCCAAAGAAGAAAAACCTTAGTGCAAGATCACTTGCTATATGCTCGATACTGTTTTTTTCTTCTTCTTTTGATAACATCTCAAACATCCAATGTTACCTTTCTCAAAGAAAAAATCTCAATATATCAACAATGTGGGAAAGAGGGATAAACAACAAGAAAAATGCTACCTTCTTCATCATCTTTCTTCCCTTGGACGATTTGAGCTTTGACTTCTTCAAAAAGAAGAGGCTCGAATGTTGCAATATAATCTTCAACATCTTTGTACGAGTTCTTAGCTTTTCTCAGACCAGGAGCAGTATCATCATCCCCTTTATCCTTTTTGTGATTCTTTCTCTAAATAAATTAAAAAATAAATAATGAAAGATATTAACACCCACTTATACAAAGAGGGGTAGAAGTAGGGGAATTAAAAGATACCGCAAAAGATTGTGAAATTACATCGGATTCTTTGAGGAGACGAAGGTAATCCCAGCTTAGAATTATTTTGTAGAAGCGGAGACTACAAGCCTCTTCCTCCAGTTTGTTCTTGTGCACCGCCATTTGTGAATGAGAAAGGTAATTGCTCTTCCTATGGGTTTAGGGAAGATAGACCAGTAGAGTATAGCAGGGTTTAAGGGGAAAGGGGGAGCTTTATGTAGTTTGCTATTTTCCTAAGTAATTTAAAGTCCAAATTGACCCCGATGATTTTACTTTCTTGATAATAAATAATAGTTGAGACAGCCTTTTGAAAAAGTCTTTTTGGAAAATCTAAAGAAAATAAATACGTAATTTCAAATATTATAGTAGTTTTTATAAGTTGTTATAAACAAAAATTATTGTAAGGAGCATTGTTATATAAATAGCACCGTAAAAAAGCAAATGTTAAAGAATTGACCTAATTTCTATTCTACTCAAGTTCGAATATATGTTAGAGAAACTCAATTGGACTCAACTCGAGCTCAAATCAGTGATGTAGTAGTTTAGTTGAACTTTGGCTTCGGCTAACCTTGACTCAAAACTATAGTGAGCTTAGATAAGCTCTGTTCAATCCCACTTAACTAACTTCGGATTTCTTTTACTGCCTGCTTTAGCACTTGACTAATTCATATTCGTGTTAAAAGTTTTTACTTTGATGATAAATTATTTCCTATTAAAAATAATTTTATTCTTAAAATTTGAACTTAAAAGCCTTAAATAAGAATGAGGGGTACTTTTTTTGTTTCTCATTTAGTGTTCGATATATGCATTGGAGTCCGACTATAATTAAATTCGCACCGCATAAAGTCCCATTTGGGGGAATGGCTCCCAACCAAAATTTTTGTTATACCGTCTAACCTGAAATCTCTCTAAGGAACACCACATCATTTGGATACTTATTATTCCACCATAATATTTAATTGTTCATTAGACTGATAGACTCAATGCCCAGATTGGATGGAAAGAGTAACAAAACAAAATTTCCAAGTAAATGAAAAATAAAAATAAGAAAAAGAGGAGGTAGGAATAGGAAAAAATAACACGAGGGATTGTTGTATACCTGCGTTTTAATTTAACCTTAGCCTGCAGTATTGACGCCACCAAACCAAAACAAGCTGAGAGGTGACCATCTTTCCAGGCGCCTCCTCTATTCCTTCAACCCTAGAACAACCCTTCACTGACAGCCAATCCATCACTCATCTTCAAAACCCTAAACTCTGATAAATGGTTTTACCTTAACTAGCTCTTCTTTTCCATATACTGAAATAGTGAAATGGTATGACTAAAAACCGGCTTTTAATCCTAAGATCGATTCGAACACTACGATCGGCGGCCGGAGATAATGCCCTTGTGGGTTCAACGGGCGTCCAATATTTCCCTCATTGCTCGTTTTCATACTTCAAAATCTCTCCCTTCATACGGTCCCGAAGCGATTTGGTTCACTAAAGTTGTATGTCTCCTCTGTTTTCACCATTCTCAATCTCTTGATGTATTCACTTCTGATTTTTTTCGTCAGAATTTGGATCCCCATATTGCTTTCAACGTTATTCACCATATTAATACCAATTTGCATAACCCCAGATTGGCATTTAATTTTTTTAAACACACTAGGGTCAATTTGAATCTTATTCATTGTATTGGCACTTTTAATTTGCTTTTAAGGTCACTTTGTCAAATGGGGTTTCACGATTCAGCTATGTTAGTGTTCAAGTATATGAAAGCTGATGGGGTTTTACTAGAAAGTTCGATTTTGGAAATTGTAGTATTAGCACTTGCAAATGCGGGCAAGTTTGGTATTGCCAAAGAAATTTTGATTTCTCAAGCTGAGTTAGGCAGTGAGGAAGGTAGTGTTGTTGTTCGGCCCTTTGTACATAATAGTCTTTTGAGTTTGTTAATGAAGCGAAATCAGGTAGATGAGGCTGTTGATTTTTTTAAAGATCACATTTTGAGGTCGGAGCGATTGTTTCCAGACACCTGCACTTTTAACATTGTAATTCGTGGGCTTTGTCGAGTTGGAGGAGTTGATAAGGCATTTGAGTTTTTCAATGACATGGGAAGTTTTGATTGTTTCCCTGATCTTGTTACATATAACACTCTTATAAATGGGTTATGCGGTGTTGGTCAAGTGGACAGGGCGCGAGGTTTGTTAAGAAGTCTTGAGTTACAAGATGGATATTCACCTGATGTTGTGACATATACGTCTGTTATCTCTGGTTACTGCAAGTTGGGCAGGATGGATGACGCAATAAATCTGATGGATGAAATGATTACTTATGGTATTAGTCCGAATATGGTTACTTTTAACATTCTCATTAATGGTTTTGGGAAGATAGGTGACATGTTTTCAGCTCAAAAAATGTATGAGAGAATGTGTGCTTTTGGTTGCCCTCCTGATGTTGTTACCTTAACTTCTCTCATTGACGGCCATTGTCGGACTGGGGACTTAGACCAGGGTTTAAGGCTCTGGGATGAAATGAACACCAGAAATTTGCAGCCGAACTTATATACTTTCTCTGTTCTTATCGGTGCTTTGAGCAAGGAGAATAGGCTAAATGAAGCTCGGGAATTATTGAGGCAATTGATATTGAGGGATGATATTGTCCCCCAACCATTTGTATACAACCCTGTGCTTGATGGGTTTTGCAAGGCTGGTAATTTGAACGAAGCAAATGTGATTGCAGCAGAAATGGAGAGCAAAGGGTGTTGCCACGATAAATTCACCTTTACCATTCTCATTCTCGGGCTTTGCATGAAAGGAAGAATGCTTGAAGCTATGGCAATTTATGATAAGATGATGTCATTGGGTTGTGTGCCCGATGACATCACAGTAAGTTGTTTGACTTCGTGCCTTTTAAAAGCTGGCATGGCAAAGGAAGCTTATAAAGTAAGGGTTACTTCACCAAAGGACTTGAATTCGGATTTATCATCTTCAAAGCAATCTGTACCATTCAGGACAAGATTGGATATCCCAGTGGCTGTTTAATTAAAAAATTTATTTGGTTCCTTTAGCATTGCTGAAGGAACATGCGGGTCTTTGTTCTTTGAAGTGCTTCAGTACTCAAGGAAGATTGCTTCAGCAGTTTCTATCAAGAACTCAAGCAACATGATCATTATCCTTTCTTTAAGGTGAGAAGCTCCTCCATTTTGTTTTTCTCTGGTAGATTTTTTCTTTGTAGTAAGTTCAGGCGTGTCGTTTATGGAAAATAATAGGAAGGAACCCTTTAGCTTACAAACTTATACGACCTGCATTTCTAAAAGTTGTAGTTCCTTAAGCCTTTAATGTAAAAAAACTATTCGTTGCATAAGCTTCCTATTCACTATTTCTAATCTGAATTCATAATTAGCGTGAGAAGCATCACATTTCCCTCTAGCATTTTTTCTGGTTATATGATCCTCCAAGCTCCCTCCCTTTGAGAAAAGAAAACAGACCAAAGAAATAAATAAAAGAAAAATAATAAAAGAAGGCGCCTCCTGCGTACCTTTCGTCTCATAAGTTTACTTGGTCAATCTTGTGACAAGTGTCAGCATGTGATGATTGCCACTATGTCATAAAAAAGTCTGATAGGGTTCCATCACTAGGACGGGATTTTTGAAGATATATCTGTAACTATCAGAAACTTTAGGATTGTACATGAAACTCGTACCTCTTTTTCAAATAATGGGAAACTGCCTACGGAAATCAGCTACAGTGCCATGGAATAGTATGATAATTGGAGGGAATTATTGTAGAGTTTGTCGAGTTAGAACTTAGAATAAATTGAATTGGGGAATTGTGGGAAGAGTAAGCTTTGCGCTAGCTGCTAAGACGTCTAGGAAAAAGTATTTTTCATTTAAAACAATGCTTTATTTATTTTAAGTATTCTGAGCAATTTTTGTACTACTTTGTCAAGCTTTATGCATTATTGCTATAATTTTATCAGTGATGTGAAAGGATGTGAGGACCAATATATGTCTAAATATTTTTATCTCACTTTCTTCAAATGAAAGGGCTTCGTTTGGTAGACTCTAAAAGCTGCTGAGAAAGCATGTCTTTTTGTGCATCTTCAAGTTCTTTAACTAGAGTATGAGTTGGAGAGTATTGAATTTGTTCTTTTATTTCTCAGTTTGACTGTGTACTCTTTTTGGTAGTTGCCCTGCACATTGAACCCATGTTGGCATCTTTGGTTATTCTGGTCGGCATCCTTTATGCTAGGTAAGCTTAAGCATCTGCCGAATTTTTGAGTACTTCATAACCTGGTGAACCAATTGACGTTGCTGACAAAAATTCATTAATAATTGGAAGTACTACAACTATATCATCATCTTGATTTACTCCAATCCTGTAAGCATTCAGCTGCTCTTCGAAAATCTGTAAAATAGCTCTCTCAAAACACTCGTAGTTTTCAAATCTGCCAGCTTTATAGAGTTCAAATGTACTTAAGTTCTTTATTCATCATTTACCATTTTATCATTGAAATGAGATGCTAATTTTGGGCGTACTTACATATGACTTCAGTTGGGCATAGAACTTATTTTGTTACCAAACTTTTAAACTTTAACACAAGAGAAATTGATAATGAAGTCTCTCTTTCATCTCCGGGTTAAAGCTCAAGCAGATTATATTGATCTGATATATATTGAGTAACTGTAGAATTGTAAGATTATAGGAACCTCAGGCTTATGACTGGTAGAATCTATTGTCCCACCTTTCACATGCCCTTTTCATATGTCGCTCCCAGTACATTTTAAAGGCCCATCTCCTCTTTTTTTGACTAAAGTACCAACAGCAATAGGGGAACCATTATCTAAGGTTGATAGAGGGAATATAAGTCCACCTTCTCTTTGATATATGTCTATGTTGTTTGGTGATGTATCAACTAAAAAATGGCTTCAATTTATGTTTATTTTTCAGCTTAACACCTTTATTAAAGTTTAAAAAAATTATGTTTAGTTTTCAGCTAACAAATTGCCTTTATCAACAAAAGATTTTATGTTTAGTTTTCAGCTTTTTGTGAGTTACCACCTCTCAATTATCCTGTATTCAATTCAAGCATGTAAATCTAGAGCACACGGATACACTAACTTTGTCAACTGTGATTATTTTCATTTTCTTTGCTTTTCTGTTGTTTATAGAAATAGTTGATGTCTTCATATCACTGTTGGACTCCTGTCGTTATCCTTCTTCTGGAATATGCACTATCGGCATATTTGTGTCTGTATTACTCAACCTTGCCAGTTTTCTTCCTATCTGTATTTTGGGTATTAGAGTTCGCTCGCGTCGTTACTACAATGTTCGCAGTTGACAATTTTGCATTCAAATATAGTTGGCCTTTTTTTTTTCTGAATCTCAATGTTGTTGCTGCCTGCATTTCATGCTGGCATCATTTTACATTTCCTTCATTTATTTGGAGAACCTCAGGGTTCTGCAGTACTTGCCTTCTTGACTTAATTCTTATTCAATATCTGTTTCTTTCAGGTTCCCTTTACTGCATTTAGACAAGATCTTCAAAATTTGACCTGTTTCCAGAATACTTTCTTCACAAGCTGCGGCTATGCAAGTACCTTTCTAGAGCCACTTTTTGTTTTTTTTCCTCACAAATATTTGATAGGAACTTTCTTTACATGTGAAAACACAATTCAAATGTTCTTGCCGGCAAAAAGTATGAAATTACTACTGGAACTAGTCCTTTTAGAAGATCTAAGTCGGGATATTTGCCTACAATTTTTATGTTCGACCAGTAAACTAATAGTGTGAGATATAGGGAAAAAAAATCCTGATAAAAAGATATTTGTCTACATCTCACACAATTAGTTCCAACTGGTATAACATAAAAACTTTCTGGTTATCCCAAGTGCTAATGTTGCTGATCGTTTATTATTCTCAATGCGAGCAAAAGTTCTCAATCAATAATGTTTCCATGAAGTTTACAAAAACAAATTGAATGAGTCTCATACAACCTTTACTACTGTTTACTGTTTTAATTGAATCTTACTATATTGTTACCCACTTATTGAATGCAGTGTCTTCTGGAGCTGATGGACTTAATTAGTTGCCATAAAAAAGTTTGTGTAGTTGTGAAATTACAGTGGGTTTTTGGATATATTAATACATTGAGAATTTCTTTTGTTTTTTGGTCCTTTTTTCAAAAAAAATTCTTTGGTCTTTGGTCTCATGGAGCGTGTTTTTTATGCCTTACCATTCACTGTATTTATTTTATCGTTTTCTTCTTTTGAAGATACGTGCCTTCGTGTTCTAGGTCTCCTTTAATGTCGATACAATACGGTGCTTGTATCAATGCCTAACAGACACGATATTCAAACCCTTCAGGTGGAGACATGAAGGTTGGGTCGAGGAAGGAAGATTTGGTGGTGGAAGAAAGTGTACTATCCTCCACCCTGAAGCTATGGGATTCCATTGGTTAATAGACATCAAGGTTCAAGGGACAGACATCTCATTAATGCCTAACAAAGACAAACTACATTCAATCTGTTCAGGTGGTACGCACGAATTGACTGGGTTGCAGAGGAAATTGTGCTATGCTCATCCCTGAAGCAATGTGAATTCATTTGCAAAGGGTTAATTCACTATCGAGATTCAAGGGAGCATAATGCGTATGCACTACAGGCTAAGATTAAAAAAAGTTGATCTGCCTTCAAGTGTACATTGATGTGATGACAAGTTTCCTGTACAATTTGTGGATCTTGTTACCCTGTATATTGAAGTCAGTCGCTATACATGTACATCTGAGACGCAATGCACGAGTCTCAGAATACATCCTTGTCTTAGATGTATGTTAGTCAGTCGCTATAGTGGCATATTTTGCTGCGATAGTATTATTTTCAGCCAGCGTTGCTCTTTAGTTTAGTAACTTTTATTACCACTTAGCTACCCACAAAAACTACGACCAGCAGGGGAAAAGCAATGATGGAACTTGTTAATATTTTACCCTTGTGAAGAAAGTATCGAGCATCAGGAAAAACATAGTAGTAATTATCAAATGAGTCTTAATTGGAGGTTGATGCGATTGAACGATTATTCTTTTGAAGTAGCAAGGATACGCTTGTGTTATTTATGGAGTGAGCTGGGAGTTCATTGAGGAGGCATTAAAAGGATTACTTTATTCAACTGGTGATGACATGCATTATATCCTACAAATTTACAATCAAGGTGAATGGAGAAGGGCATGGGTGCTTTGCAGGGAAAAAAGGACTCCGGCAGGGAGGGACCAGTGTCCCCGTTATTATTTGTGTTAGTGACAGGAGTACTTATCCAGAACACTGAAAAAGATGAGTGAGCTACCAGATTTGAAATTTCATCCTATGTGCAAAGCTACCGAACTGACACACCTAATCTTTGCCGATGATTTCATGATATTCTGTAAAGGGGACGCAAGTACTGTTACTAGAGTTAAAGACACACTAGATCATTTTAGTGAGGTCACTGGACCGGTAGCTAATTAAGATAAATTCAACATGCTTGTGGCAGGAGTTGAAGAAGACTCAAAGGTACAACCGTTGAACATAACAGGTTTTTCATCGGGAACATTACCATAAGATACTTAGGGTTGCCACACTCTCATCTAAGAAGTGGAGCACGATGGAATGCCATCAATTTGTAGAGAAAATCACCACCAGAATCAACAATGCACGCTCCAAGAATCTATCCTATGCAAGATGGTTACAGATTATAAATGCAGTGTTGTTTTTAATATATAATTTCTGGGGTTTAGTACTTATATTGCCTCAAAGTATATTGAAGGAAATGCCTGGATTATCTATGGGGGAATTCAGTTTCCTCCGGTACCAGCTGCAATCAAGCGGTGGATTGTGATTCCAAATGCTTTGTTCTCCTCTCATGTAAGGACCACGAACCCATCTGATCCATAGTATGTCCTCCCTTTTGTTCGAGCTGCCTGATCAACTTACCAACTGAAGCAACATTCCATTTTCCACAACTTTTGATATTTAAACCACGATTTTTCTTAGGTGTACACAGCTTTTCCCAGGAGGTTAGCGCCACTTTCCTTTTACGTCTGAATTCAATCAATATAGATATGTTAGCTTGGTATAACAATGGAACTTATTGCTTGAACCTAATGGAAGATATTCTGTTACTAGTAGCTACAATGAAACGCTGGGAGTGTTGGGTTTTGATATTGCTGAATGGGAAACGATGGGATGAAAAGTGAAGGGAATGTAAAAGATTTATTTTGCTTTGGTTAAAGCATTTGTCCCACAGAGAAAAAAAAGAGGATAAGAGAGGTGTATATATTACATTACACCGTCTCTAGTTGCTAAAACGGTTGGAGGGGCACGGACCCCTCGCGTCGTCGTCGCTCGGCTTCGGATTTGATCGATTGATCGATTATCTTTTTGGACAAATTTTTCCTTAATTATTAAATTAATTAATTAATTAATTATTTATTTATTTATAAATAAGAAACCATCCAACGCGGATCGACCCTGACACGCGCATGATCCGTGACTTGTGACCGACTATGGTCCGTTTTTCCTCTTCCCGGATTTTTTCAAATTTTCCCCCAAAAAGCCCGGTGACTGATCTGAATGGTTGCAAACATTCAGAATCAGTACCTCCAACAGCTATAAATTCCAGATTTTTTCCAGAATTCATTACGAATTTTTGCAATCTAACTTTCTCTAAAAAAACTCTTTCTTTATTCTGTGTGATACATCACCGTTGAGTTTTCGCAACTACCAGAATTTGGAGTACTACTATTCTGGTAAGATAATCGTTCTATCCTGGGAGGAGATATTCCATCAACCTCGAGTACTGTGAGGGGAATAATTTCCTTAAGGACACACCTTGAACTAATTGGGCTCGATTATATTCTGAAAATATTTCTATACTGTTTCTGTTCATTCTCCAGTTTTTGTAGTTTATTGTTTTTACGCTGTTTTTACAAAGTGTTTGACAGATTATGTTTAAACGTTATTTATACTTATACAGATTATTTTTGCTAACAGTCTTAAGGAATTACCAGTTTATATATTAATCTGTATTCCATTTTGGAGACTAAAATCTGTGTGGTTTTCTACTCCGTATGAAATTTCGTATTCTGACTTGAAGACATAAACATTTCGTTGGAACTAATGGGCCTGAGGCGGGCCTGGGCCT
>MCJB01022418.1:159200-179339 GCA_002018475.1 Nicotiana obtusifolia | reverse complement strand
AATTTTACAAAGTTTGAATATATTTAAAGGTTTGACATTTGAATCAAATATTATAAAGTTTGAAACTAATTGAAACTTTGTAAGAATATTATATTTAACTTCTTTAATTCTAATTATAAGTTATATTTCCAAAAACTTATAATTTCCTTCTACTACACTACTACAAAATTTATAATTTTACAAAGTTTGAATAAGTTATATTTCTAATTATAAGTTATATTTCCAAAAACTTATAAGAATATTATATAGTAACTTCTTTAATTCTAAAATTCGGATTTGAAACATAATTTTCAATTATTTATAAAGTTAAATAAATGAGTCAAATGGTAATTAACTAATTATTAAAAAAAATCAAAAAAAAATAGAATAAACCGGCGATCGGACCGGATCGGACCGGTATACTGGCCACCGGTACCGGCACTGGTCCGGTCGAACGAGCTTCAACCGGTAAGTCCGGACCGGTTGGGACCGGTTTGGTCCGGTTTTGGGCGTAGTAATGGTACCGGACCGGACCGGACCAGAAAAAAAATCCGGTCCGTGACCGGACCGGACCCGTAACCACCCTTAGTTACAAGCTCTTGCTGAAAGGATATGGTTATAATTCATCCGGGTGGGGACCAATAGAAAAAGCAGCCAAAAAATTTGGCAGACATCACTCAAAAAATATTGATGAATTTTGGCAATTTTGACACTTGTCTTTTTTTTTTTTTTTTGCCGTTAGACAAGTTGTGAACTACCATCTTAATTATTCATTATATTATTTTTGAAGTTGTTAATTTTATTAAATAAAAAAATAATGTATTACAATCATGAAAACTTACAATTTAAATAGAATAGATAATTAAAGTGTGTAAATGCTAAGAAAAATCACAAATAAATTCTAGAACATCCCAAAACCCGACGTCACAAGTATATGAGCGTCTACTAAAGTGTGCAATAATAATACAACATCTGTGGAGACTATGTGGACTGCGGCACCTCACCATAAAGTTCCCTCAGCAGTTGCGCCTACCCGCCAAGATGGCCACCAAATGAACCTGTCAGATCCTGCACATTTAGTGCAGAAGTGTAGCATGAGTACGTAAATCAACGCGTACCAAGTAAGTATCTAGCCTAACGCCGGAGAAGTAGTGACGAGGGATCGACATCGACACATACTAGTGGTCCAATAAATCAATATGGTACACATAACATATATGAAGCACAACAGTAGTAGTGAGATAAAAACTGTAACTAACATAATCCTCCAAAAATTTCTTTTAACGATATAAATCTCTCAAATCTCATGTGCCATCTCAACAGATCTGAAATATCAAGTGCAATCTCAAACAGATAAGGAATACCATATAAAATGCCAGGCCTCAATAGAAGGGGAATCTCGTGAATATCCGGACTGCTAGTAGTATAACGCACGATTATGCCGATGTCGTACGGCTCGATCCAGAGTGGTGTGTACACTGCCGAGGGTGGGTCGACCAGCACAAACCAGAGATGCATCTCAATATACTACCGAGGCCTTCGGCCCGATCCACTGAAAAAGAAGAAACTTATCGAATTACGAGCCATGTGTTTGCAACATAGGCACGAGAGCATAAAGTAAACATGATTGTTATCATCTATCAAATAGCAAGCTAACAAACTCAAGGTGAAAAGCTCGGCCTAATATATTTCTGAATCAATTCAATTATAAATTCAAGTTATTAAACTAGCAAATTGAGTTCAAATAATTCAAATATTACATGATAAAGTCCTAAGTCTACCCAGACATAAACATGCTTTTAGCTACGTACATACTCTCGTCACCTCGTGCGTACGTAGCACCCACAACTAGTAGCATATAACAATTTAATACTAACGGGGTAGTTTTCCCCTCACAAGGTTAGATAGGAGACTTACATCGCTCCGAAATTCCAATAACCGGCTCCAATGCCTCTCTAAATCCTCAGCCAAACAATCTGAAACTAGTCAAACAACATGCAAACCAATAAAAATATACTCCAACACTCATAATTAATTAATTAATAACAATTTTCAACTCCACCCGAAAAGTCAACAAAGTCAACCCTCGAGCCCATGTGCCCGGATTCCGTATATTTTTGAGGATAAACATTACCCATAACACCACGAACTCAAATATATAATTTATTCCCAATTTCATGTCTAAATTTCGTGGTCAAAATCCAAATATACCAAATTCTAGGTTTCTCCCAAAATCCCACAATTTTCATAAATTTTCATGTTTAATCCACATATAATCCATGTTTTTAACTAACAATGCGTAGAAATCACTTACCTCAAGATTGATAATGAAAATGGCACTCCAAAATCGCCCCAAAGTTGGGTCCCATGGAAGAAATGAGGTGAAAAAGAGCCAAAGCCCCGAATTAAAACAAGTCTGCCAGAACTCCCTTCTTCGCGATCGCGAAAATACCTTTGTGATCGCGAAGGCCAAAAGATCAGCTGCCAAAAATCCTCCTCCATGTTCGTGATAGCGATGTCGCGTTCGTGGTGCCTCCATGTAACGACCCGATCGGTTGTTTTGAACATTTGCATTCCGTTCAGCCATTTGAAATCTTGAGTAGCTTCATATCATGTATTATGACTTGTTGAATCATCGGTTGTGGTTTTCAGGTGGTTCAGAATTAGTTTGGAAGAATGAATTTCATATTTGAAGCTTTAAGTTGGAAGAGTTGACCAAATTTGACTTTTGGGTATTTGACCTCCAATCGGAGTTTTGATGGTTCCGTTAGGACTGGATGGTGATTTTAGACTTGCGTGTATGCTAGAATTTGCATTTGGTTATTTCGAGAACGTTTCGGCACTATTTGGTAAAAGTTAGAAATTTGAAGGCTTGGAATATTCATAAGTTTGACCGAGAGTTAACTTTGATAATATCGGGTTTGGATTGTGGATCCGGAAATTATAATAGCTTCGTTATGCCATTTTGGGCTTGTGTGCAGAATTTGAGGTCATTTCTAATTGATGGTTCAACATGAGTTTTGGAAGTTGAAAGTTTAAAAGTTTATTAAGTTTGATTTGAGGTGCGATTCGCTGTTTTGATATTTTTATGTGTGATTTGAGACCTCGAGTTGGTCCGTGTTATGTTTTGGGACTTGTTGATATATTCAAATGGGGTCCCGAGGGGCTCGGATGAGTTTCGGACGAGGTTCGGATCGTTTTAGATCATTTTGGGTATGTTGGTTTGGCAGGGATTCTAGTGTGACCGCACCTACAAAGCTTTGGGCGCAGGTGCGGAGCCGCTAAAGCGGAAAAATAGAGATGTCTCCTACGTTATCCATAATATGTGGAAGTATCGACGTAATTTCATAGAGTCATTCGGTCTGAATGCTACATGAAGAACATAAGCCGGATGATGGAACGGGAAGACCCAGGATGTAGAAGATCATAACATGAGTGATTCGGCAGATTTGGATTCATATATATATATATATCCACCCATGTGGTATTTCATTCTACGATATATATAAGATCCATCTGTATATATATCATTATCTACATCTAGAAAGCCGTATGCTTTGGAAGAAGCTTGTACAATTTGGGTGTTTTGGACCATTGCTCTCTTTTTTAGTCGTATCAGGTGCATCAGCTTTGCTTTGACTTGCCTTGTCAGTATAGTCAGTAATCGATGTAAGAAAGATTCTTCTATGGTAAGTGGTCCATTCCACCTTAAGAAGTAGCCCATTCTATTAGGTTTCCTGTAGAGCGAGGGCCTCTTCTTCCTGCCTTTTCGGAAAGAGACTTTCTTTCTTGCCTGAGTATGGGTCTTCCTGCCTTATTCTTAGATGCCTTATCCTTCTTTATCCTGAGTCTTGGTATGCTTAGATTCCGGTTCCCAAGCCGACTGTTGAATCACTTTTTGCCTTGGTGTACAGTCGCAAAAGCGGAAGGTGTGTCTTGGGAGCAGAGTCCGCAGATGCGAACATTGTGATCGGTGTTGTACCCTATTTTGCACTAGCCAATACATGATTCAACTTGTGGTTTCTCTGTTATTGATGAAAAAGAGTCGCCACCTAATATTTAAAGGTATACTAGGGTACCTATTTAATTACTAAGTTATGTTCATTACAGGTCTACAAACCGGTGTAGATTATGGGTAAGGGTTTTTGTTCTTCTAAGGGAAGGTGTTAGGCACCTCTTAAAATCTACCTGAGGTAGCTCCATCGAACTTAGAATAATTTTAAGGACTCAGTTATTTACACTATGCTTTGATTATCATTAAGGCGGGGCTCGCTATATACTAAAGGGAATGTATGTGTAAGACTTAAGAAGGGTATGGGATTATAAAAGAGTTATTGGAGGCTATGAGAGTTCTGAAAGTGATTTAGATTTTAAAGCTTAAGTTATTATGTTAAGAAAAATGATTATCTTTGAAGAATAGATGCTAGAGTAATCTTTGTTTGTAAGGAAGATGATTTTTAAATATACCTTGGTTATCAAAAAATTTGAAGAAGCGAGTCTTTGGAAATTCATTTGAGATTGTCCATTACTGCCTTTTTTTTTTAAATGAAAAATCTAACTTCGCTCCTAATTAATGAAAATCAGTGATTCTTTCCTAATTTTCTTTGAACATAGGCTGCCGTTCTGATTAAAGACCTGAGCTTCAAAATCTTTAAGAAGAGTGATTGTTTAAGATGAACAGGTTGAAATTAACAGGAAGCGAAGATCAATTACTATCTATTTCCTTTTAAGTCCAATATTAATTAAGGTTTGCCCAAGTTTATGTAATACTAGAGCATAAAATAAAAATACATAATATAATATATGAGTGTTAATACATGATAATGAAAATGCGATGAGACAGCGAAGGCAATAAGCAAAAATAATTAAGACAATAAACTAAGCTATGGAAATAATGGGCAGTAATGAAAGGAGTAATGGAGAAGACTGGACTCTAAAGATTGGGCCTCAATAAGGTAGGCCCAGCAATCTAAAAGGCACGGCTATAGCAAGACTGGACTTGTCAAAGATGCAGCAAGGCTGGTTTGGGCCTGAGTTCCTTAGCAATTCAGCAGGCCCAAATGTGTACATGTCCAAAAAATAATAAAAGAAAGTTATTAGAAATATACTCCATATTCTCAACATATTCAAATACACATGTCAAACATATAAACAAATAATTGAAACAAGAATATAATCAACAATGTGGGAAATTATATTAATGTGGTGGCTTTACTTAGCAAATAATCCACATTGAAAATCTTTTGTTGTCATTGAACATTAAACCCCTAAAGAACTAAATGCATCAATGAAATAAGGGCTAAAGAGGAAGCCCCACTCAAGGTCGATGCCCCCTTTGAATTCCTCACTACTTGAAAGTTCCCAAAGGGCTCAAGGCCCAGGGCAATGCTTGTGCCGGGGAGGGCAGCCCAACCTTGAGTCGGACCCACTCTCAAATACCCTTAAACACTAACAACATGCTTTCCTTACGGGTTTAAGTCCCAATGAGGCCCTACCAATGTAAATTAAACGCTAAAATATTACCTATCACACAATATACTTTCCTTTCTAGAATAAGAACATATAGTCCATATTGGATACCAAAAAAAACATATGTCACATGAATTTATAAAGATCTGCAACTTTGAAACACAACAGGTGAGGAACAGAAACATCATGATCATACTACATAAATCTGAATTTAAAATAGAGCAGTATTCTAAGGAAAGGCAAAACTATATAGCAATAACTTCAACAGATACAGAGGTTATCAAAGACATCTATGGCATGATCAACTTTCAATAGGTCATATCAATTCCCAGATTAAAACATGGAGTTCCTAAGAGCTTCTAAAAAAATCATATTCCTAGTAGTGTTAGCTTCAAACAAATCATCAAATTCAGATGGCATAAGCAAAATCCTTATGAGATTTTGGGGATTAGATTAGGTTGAAAATTAATGGCAGAGAAAGGACTGAAGAGGTTCTGGACAGGGTATAAAATCAGGAATTAAACAGGGGTATGCAGCATTCAAGTAGCTACTTAAACACATCAAACGCAGTAATGATTTTATGTGGACAAGGAAAACTTTGTACATTTTCAGAATTAGATTAAGCATGACATGAGAAGGAAAAATTACAAATAAAAGAAAGATATTGCAGTAGAATAAGTTTAACTCAAACCTAAGTCTAAGTTAATATATGAAAATGAGAGCATGCCTCTGTTTGTCACAAATTATTACTTGATTATAGCAGAGTAACTGAATACCTTTTAAAGGGAAGACAATAGTAAGAGACAAAATGCATGCTAATTTTCCAAGATCAATGATAACCCTAAAAGAATAACCACAGTAGGTATGATACCAAGTAAGTTTTAGATTAAGCATGTAGCTGAAGATGTTAACTAATCAAGAAAACAACCAAGTCACACTGAACAAGTTGTTAGACCTTGATTATGTTATGGGAGAGGGTAACTTAGTCTTAGAAAATGTATACAATAGGACTACTGGGAGAAGAGAAGAGAGGTTTAGTTCAAAACAAGATTAGGTTAACAGAAACAATAGCAACTAAACAAAATCAAAGACCATAGTGGCAACTCAGAAACAATCTAACAAACATAAGCAGATAAGAGATCATTTAAACACTTAGACTTCATGCTTAAGGTTAAAAGACAAGGGATATACACTTAAACAACTTCATATTTATCTTAGTTATGGTTATCAGGTAATAACCTCAACTTCAAAACTCATAAAAGACTACAAAGATGCAACAAGATAAGGATAAGCTTAATGCAGGTCAATGAAAGCTATGAAGTTCATGTTGAACATGAACATATAATAGCTTAGACATGGAGACTGTTGCAAACAAAGATCAGAAGGAATCAATTAATGATTTAATCAGTCACTGACTAAAGACCCAAAGCAAGACAACTAATCACAAGTAACCACTAAACTAACAGAGCACATATATGTTAGCATATTAAACATCATAGAACGACTGCAAGATACAGAACCTAACTTCGCATGCTTGTAGTATTCAAATAAAACGAACAAAAGAGAAAAGTGAGAGAGGTTCTGAACTTTTTGAGAGAAGCAGACCAAACGAGAACTCTTTTTAGTTGCTTAAGATCCTAGAACACTCAAGTTT
The DNA here is from genome assembly GCA_002018475.1 of Nicotiana obtusifolia. Lineage (NCBI taxonomy): Eukaryota > Viridiplantae > Streptophyta > Magnoliopsida > Solanales > Solanaceae > Nicotiana > Nicotiana obtusifolia. Next base: position 172,237 of record MCJB01022418.1, on the reverse strand, counting down.
AGACCGGCGATAGTACTCAACAAAGAGGAAAAGGAATACAGTGAGAAACCTAAGGCTAAACTTCTCAATATTCTTTTTTTTGTGTATCTCTTCATTGTTAGATAGTTGGCTCGTGATTTTTCTCTTGTTAGGTTGTGGTAGATGAGAACATTAAAAAGGCTTCTATTTATAGTGCCATTAAGGCTCTAGGGTTCAGAGAATTTGAATCAGATAGCGGAGAGTGACTCATGGTAATGATGATAGCAAATCGAATAAAAATTAGAAGATAGAGGGGACATTCAGTATTGGGTTTACCTGAGTGAAGTGTAATTGGTTGTTGAAGGTCCTCAAACCAACGGACAAACCCTAAAACCCAGATGTCAATGCGTTTCACCTCCGGGTATAGGGTTCATGATGATTTTCTGAAGAAGGCTTCACGTATGCTCCGATTTGACGGAGCACGATAGGATTCAGGGGATTTGAAGTTACACCTTCAAGCTAAGGTTTTCAGACTTTAAGGGTTTTGAATTTTGTGATTGAAAAACGAATTTGCAGCAGGATTCACGTAGTTCAGGAGACCAGAGGTGATTTTAGGCTTTGATTTGAAAGACCATAAAGAGCTCAGGCGATTTGAGCTTTCACCTTTGAGTCTAAGGTTTCATAATTAGGCGTTTGAATTTGGTGATGAAAATGGAAAGATAACAGCAGGATTCGCGGATGTAGAGAAGCAAATCGAGTGTTTGTGATTTGATTTTGTTGACCTTGCATGGATTTGTGCAAGTTCTTGTGACTAATGGAGGTTGGAGACGTGAGAGATAGAAGAAAGAAAAGGGAAATGGGAGGAGGCTGTGATGATGCACATTAATTAGGGTTGTTAGGGTTAGACCGTTTGGTCTCTAGGTTCTGGTATTTTGACGTTTGAAGGGATTTTCAGAGAAAATTTCGTGGTCGTTGGATTGTTATATTTTGGATGGTGAGGATTAGATTTGTAGGTGTATTTAAAATAAAAGAATGTGGTTAAAATTGTGGGCCATTGATTTATGGAATGGACGGCCTAGATGATTTTGTGTTACTTTTGTAAGTGACTAAGACGGGTGATGTGGCAGGTTGTGATTGGTTTAGGGAGAGTGGCATGAATTGCCAAAGTGGAGAAGGAGATGGGTGCTTGGACTGGAATTTCAGATTGAGCCTAGTATTTGGGCTAAAAGTAATTTAAAAGGCAGTCATTTTATAATTGATTCAAGAATTACAATTGTGGCCTTTTGGTCTTTAATCCTTTTGAAATTAAGTTAAATAAACTTAATAGTTTCAATAAAAAAAGTAATAAAAATTATCGTTGTAAAAATACTACTAATTATTGTAATTAATTGATTATTTGTAAAATACTTCGCCAGGACATTAATTTTGATCTATTGAAATGGTAAACTAATTAGCTACTTTAAGAAATAATTTATTGAATTAATTATAGAACTTACGTATAGAAATTATTTTAATACTCCTAAAATAGCAAATATAATTTGTGATTACATAATACTAATAACAAATGATTAATTTTTAAACTAATACTGAATTAACTTGTAGAAATAGGTATTCATTACTTGGAAAATACTTTGAAAATATTTATTGTAAATTATTAAGTATAAATAAATCAATTTTAAAAGGGAGGGTCGAAATTGGCCGTCTACAACTGCCCCTCTTTGACCGGAGATGATAAAAGAGTTTTCGGACAAAGAAATTGAACCAAAGCCTATTTTGTCCCGACTTTTAGGCAGGTATTGCAGAAAATGGGGATGGTGAATTTGTGGGATTAAATTGAGGAAGAATATAGAAAGGTTTGGGGGCATCAGGCTGAATTTTGGCTTTGAATTGCTTTCATACTCGGGCTTAACGAGGATATGTAATTCTGGAGTAGGGATTTTGGGGAAGCGGCACTCGCAAGAATTGCGCAGTATCGTATTGCGACGATACGGCGAGACGGAAGATTGGTCACTCATGGTAGCTTGAATTTTGCGGCCTGATTTGAATGATTCAAAATTTTGAGCTCGCTGATCGTCTTGAGCTGGGATCTTAGGCCTGCTATGGGTTAGCTGTCCCTGTAGCACTGTAGTTCGGTCTACTGCTAAGAAAACGTTCCACGCTGCGGTGTATGTTCATGCAAAACAAATGAAATACATGCATACCAAAATTTTAATGCAGAATATATTAAGATGTGATGTAAATGATGCATGAATGCTAATGGCTGGCTACCGGCGAGCTGTTATTTGGGATTGGGATGATGGGATACTTGATCTTGACTCGATTTGTTAGCTGGGGTGTGTATCATTCCACAGCTTTTGGAGCATTTGAAAATTGTCTCCGCTTGTTGGGAGAGCTTGATTAATAAAGTGCATCTCCGCTTGTTGGAAGAGCTTTGCACTAAGAAATATCTCCGCTTGTTGGGAGTGCTCTACTGTAAAGTGCGTCTTCTCTTGTTGGGAGAGATTTGCACCGAAATGTAAAGTATCCTCCATTCGGGAGTGACTTAAAATCGTAATCATGCCTAAAGATGCATGAGCAAAACGTCAAAACATTCAAAGTAATAGTAAAGGAAACGAAAGCATTCCCAAGAGATACTCTTGACTGTGAATCTAGGTTGTGGCCATCGATTGGCAGGACGTTGGTCACGTGATTTGCGATTGTCTATCTTGGCGTCCGTGATTGACGGAGCGGTGCTACGGATTGCTTTTGTTGGTGAAGCTTGCAGTTTGCTATATACAAGGCTCTAGTTGGCGAAGCCGACGCTCGATTTGTACAAGGCGCTCCGATTGATCGAGCTGACGGTTTGCTCTGTACAGGACTTCGATCGGTGAAGCCGTCGTGTGATTTGTACAAGGCGCTCCGATTGATTGAGCAGGCGGTTTGCTATATATAGGACTTCGATTGGCGAAGCAGGCGTTCGTTTTGTACAAGATGCTCCTATTAAGTGAGCTAGCGTTTTGCTATGTACAAATTTCCGTGTTAGCTGTCTGATTCTGAGGCACCTTCTGAGGATTCAAGAATTAGCTTTAGCTGTACTCAAAAATTTTATGTAAAAGGAGGAGAGATAATCTTAGGCAAGTGGTGGGTCCTTCCTTTGCCCCAGTGTGGTCCCAGCGATTCCTTACTCCCTGTTGACCCTGCACTCAAAGAAAACTTCTTAGTAGAGGGGAGGAGTTTGTTTGTGTCGACCACGATGTTGGTTTTCCCTAACCTTTGACATGATTGCGCCACAAAGATCGGTAGATGGAACAAATTACTCTATACACATATATATATATTTTTAGAAGAAATTTTGAAATTACTTATTTCTTTTAAGGAAAATGCCGTTGTTTCGGATTATGACATGTTACGAAAGGTTCTCCACACGCGAACGTATCCCTTTGAGAACTTCGTCCTGTTGATGTTGATCTTCCGTGACATCTCTGACAATGCGGATATTTTCTATTGCGACTGCGCCCTAATTAGAACTAATGCATTACAAAGGTTTTTCTAAGGTTATGACCAAACCCTTTCAGGTTGCCTACATATCCATACACGGAATCAGGTCTGAACGTAGTTCGTAGGATGATGATAAAATATGATGAAAAAAAGTGGGATGCTATATTTCCAAGATTGGATTTCATATTCGAATAAACCTCGTAATCGTAAGAAAGTGGGCTTTTTAGTTATGGGCCTAGTAAAAGAAAAATTGGGATAGGATTCTATAGGATCTCCCCCTCTTCAAAATCAGACGTGAAAGTTTCCTTTCATCCGGCTCAAGTAGGTACACCAAATAAGGAAAGGAGTTCTCGTTTTCAAACTCTAGAAAATCCCAAAATTAAGAGGTGTACTCCTACTCAAGTTCCCAGTGAACACGAAACAAGATTTCAGTGATTCCGTCTTCTATTAATTCTTTATTCAAATTCAATTCCAACAAATAAAATAGAAAATTCTTGAGTAGTCTACTTCCCTTTGAATGATAAATCCCTTAACTCTTAATAATTAAAGGAATACCTTGGAACCCATAAGGGATTTACTTGTCTATATATTGTTCAATTCGATCTTTTAGGTCCCGAATTCACCTCGATGGTTAGGCCACCATGCCCTTAAAGTCTATATGCGATAGATAGACTCCTAGAACCATGACATATTTACTTACTTGAACATAATTTTTTTCCACGAAAAGAAAGGAAATGGTTCATACCACGAAATAAAAAGCTTTTTTTACGAGGTACAAATAGAAATTCCTCTTTATTTGATTTGTTACAAAATCGAACATAGATCAATTCCCTTTTTATTTGGGAGTATTGACTACACCCCAATTATGAGTAACAAACCGAGCCTGACTCAGGCAACCTATGTATCCAAAACGGAATCAGGTTGAAGCGTAATTCAATTACAATAGATGTAAAATGATGAGACTAAGAATGAAAATGGCCGAGTCTGACTCAGACAGCCTACGTATCCAAGTAGAATCAGGACAAAATGTAGTTCAATTACAAAAGACAACTAAATCCGATGAGGATTGCCTACGTATTCCTTTCTGAATAAATCAAGTTGGCATAGTTCCTGAGAAACATACAAAAGTGATATTTGGTTTTTCTATTACAAGAGAAAGGGGGGAGAGAAACCGAACCCTACACGAGTTGCCTACGTATCCCTCCGTGGGAAGTCAGGTTGAACGTAGTTCTGTTACATCAAAAACCCTAACTCTATTTGTCTTCAGGCATAATATCTTTTGATTGCGTTTGAGTTGATAGGCTTCGTGCTGACTCTTCGATCCATTTCTTCCAACATTAGAGCTCCACCAAACATTACTCGGTGAACCACGTAAGGACCTTGTCAGTTTGGGGCAAACTTCTGATATTGAGGGAAGCAAGGCACACAAATAATCTTCAGGCACTTGTTTAATTTCCTGTGGAGATGGCAGAGGAGCAACATATGGTTGTTCAGGAGGTGGCGATGCCCAGCATTGCATATGTCACCTCTAGCATTGTGAAGTCCAGAATCACTGGGCACTTTGAGATTAAACAGAGCATGATCCAGCTATTACATTGAAATGGGCAGTTTATTGGTCTTCCACACGAGGATCCACAATAGCACATCCTGAACTTCTTGGAGATTAGTGATACTTATATCACTAATGGAGTCGCTCCAGACTATGCGAGGCTCACACTTTTTCCATTCTCTTTGTTGGGCGAAGCAAAGTGGTGGTTGAAGGCGGAACCAGCTAATTCTATTACTTCATGGAATGATCTGGTGAGGAAATTTTTTGCAAGGTTCTTTCCTTCAGGAAAAACTGCAAAGATCAGAAGTGAGATAGTCGCCTTCAAACAGAAGTCGAGGGACTCTTTATATTCAGCTTGAGAAAGGTTCAAAGGGCTGCTCAGAGACTGTCCTCATCACAATCAGACAAATGAAGTGTTAGCTCACACTATCATAGAAGAGCTACATCTAGAGACAAAGATTGTGGTGGACGCTGCAACGGGAGGTCAGGTGTTGGAGAAAGGCTTCGATGGGATATATGCATTATTGAATAAATTCTCCAAAAGCTATCCTGATTGGCAAGGAGAGAGGGGCAGACACACAGTGCAAAAATCTACGGGCGTCCTTGAGTTAGACATTGTTTCGGCATTATCACCGCAGGTTGCCACATTGGCCAACCAAGTCAATCAAATGACCTTGGTTATTAACAAGTAACAAGCCCAGCAAGTTCAAATAGTTTTTGAAGTCTTTGGAGATGGTCACATGAGCAATCTATGCCCAGCGAATCCAGAGTCTGTATATTTTGTAGGTAATACAAATCGAGGCCAGACAAATTAGTATGGGGGAACTTACAATACTAACTGGAGGAACCACCCAAACTTCTCTTGAGGTGTTAACCAAGGTGCTCAGAATCAGTACAGGCCACAAGAACCTCAACAACAATATAGACACCTTAGGCTGAACAACCAACAAACCTGACGAGTCCCTTTGAGGAGATGATGAAGAAATTAATGGCTGACCAGCAAGCTCAAGCAGCAGCCCACGTTGCAGCGATTCAGAATTTGGAGGGACAAGTGGGGCAACTTGCCAGTGCTCAAAATACTCGACCAGCTGGGGCTCTTCCTAGTGATAACAAGCCTAATCCTAAACCGCAACTCAATGCGGTTACCTTGAGAATTGGAAGAGTGTTAGAAGAAGTTCAAAGAAAAAGAGGTATATGGCTAGTCGTGAAGGAGAATTAGTTCCCAAGACAGTTGAGGAGAATGAGAAAGAGAACAAAGGATCAGAGCCAGTAACTGTGAAAAGGCCACCACCTCCGTTTCCACAAAAACCGTAGAAGCAAAAAGATGATGCTAAGTATAAGAAATTCTTAGATATTTTGAGCCAAGTCCGTGTGAATTTGCCTTTGGTGGAAATTTTGCAGGAAGTGCCTAAGTATGCAAGGTATCTCAGAGATATTGTGGCAAACAACCAAAGACATATAGAGTTTGAAACAATTGCACTTACTAAAGAGTGCAGTGCTAGAGTTCAGAGTAAAATTCCTCCTAAGTCGAAGGATCCTGGAGTTTCACAATTCCTCTGTCTATTGGAAAACAAGAAGTTGGTAGAGCCCTATGTGATATAGGGGCTAGTATAAATTTGATGTCATCCTCTTTGTTCAAGCAATTCAAATTGGGGGTGCTTAGACCTACTAAAATCACTTTACGGTTAGCAGATTAGGATGAGTTAGTTTGAGTGAGAAAGTTTATTCTTCCTGCTGATTTTATTGTTCTTGATTACGAGGCAGATGAGGAAGTGCCCGTTATTTTGGGGCGACCATTCTTAGCTACTGGTGGAGCGATTATTGATGTGAGGAAAAGAAAGTTGAAGATGAGAGTTGACGATGAGGAAGTCACTTTTAATGTATACAAGGCACTTAAGCTCCCTAAGCATTATGAGGACTTGTGCATGATTACTGTGGCCGAATTGAAGGGGATAGAGCAGAGTCCTTATGTGAATTCTAGTGATCCAGATGGGACAACTGAGCTTGAGGAGGTGGGGTTGCAAGCTGAATGTGTAAAGATGATTGAGAAAAGAGCCAGAGATAAGAGAGGAGATCTTCCAAGAGCGTGCAAAAAGGCTAGACTTCATGGGAGAAAGAAGAAGAGAAAACGACCACTCTTAGCAGAATAGCAGAGTCGTGCCGCGACTATAAATAAAGCGCTTGTTGCGAGGCAACCCGCCCTGTATTTTATTTATTTTATTTTTTTTATGTTTATAGTGTTTTGTTTTTGTGTTATTTTTGTTTTGTAGAGTAAGGGAAGTCTGAGTACCCGAAGTTAAAGTTGAGGAGCATGTTTGAGCTTAAGTGTGGGGTCATCCCGACCCTTAATATTGAGGATCATGTCCGAGCTAGGCCCGAGAAGGTCTCATGAAGTATTTCTCACTCCTGTTTTAATATTTTTCTCTATAATCATGCATCGAGGACTATGCATAAAATAAGTGTGGGGTGGGGAGACTACCTTCTGAAGTGTAATTGTATAAAACTATTTTTTATTAGTTTTTCTTTTAGAACTCGTAGTAGACATAGTCTAGTTCTAAAAAAAAAAAAAAGGAAATAGAAAAAACAAAATCAAAAAAATCAAAAAAGCTCGGACTTTTCCAGACAATGGATCTTTTGGACAATTTTCTTGAGGGATTAAAGTCCGATTAAAAAATACCAATTTTTTATTAGGATAGTGGTAGGATCCCTTGGTTTTTCTTGGTGCGCCGGTTCTTTTCCAAGGGTGTAGCTCGAACCGGGTACTTTATTTTTTTTAGGAGTAGGATAGGAAGAAGCTGGGTTGCTTTGAGGTACCTATTGACATGTTTGGTGCTGACACATTAGGCTATGGCATGCGATCTATCTTTTCGTACATTTGATTTGATTTTGATGCCTGATTAAAAATAAATAGCCTATTCTGTGACACCTTCTCTCAGTTGCTTGACTTGTATGCCACATATTGCAATATTGCTCAAAATTTCTCAATTATATGTGCTTACTGGACTTGAGAGTTGAACATAACCGTTGTCACGACTCAAAATCCATCTAGCCGTGATGGCACATAATCAACCCCCTAGGTAAGCCAGTTAACAACAAACCAGTTCAAATGATATTTATTAAAAAAAGAAATAATAATACAACTAAACTGTTATACAATAATTCCCAAGGACTGGTAGTACAAATCATGAGCTTCTAAGATTTAGAGTTTACAAAGCTACTATAAAATAAATAAGTCATCTGTTCGAATGTACAGATGATGTGACGAGCTGGGACAAAGGTCAAAGTCCAACACCAATAGCCAACAACAACCATAACAACATAATAAAAGTGGTACAGGAAATAACTCAGAGATAAAATATTCAGCTCGTTCATAGTTCTGGAAAATGGGCATGCTTTTCAAGTAGAACAGTGAAAAGCCAAATCTTTTACCAAAAGCACCAAAGTATGAGTAAGTTTGTAAAATCGTGATTTTCTTTCCAAAACTTTTCAACAGGTAAATGTTTCATTATCAAATGGCATGAGGAAAAGTACATCTCTATGCCTGCATGTCAATGTGTATGTGAAGTAGTGAATGACACAATATCGTACAACATGAGGAAAGTGCATCTCTATGCCTGTATCTCAAGTGTGCATGTCGAATGCAATGCAACTTAGTGATAAAATCATACGCATACTCTCAGAGTATCAATTCACTCAGTCCTCCCAGTCACTCAGTCCTCACAGTCACTCGGTCCTCACGGTCACTTAGTCCTCACAGTCACTCAGTTCTCCTAATCACTCGGCAGTCGCTCTCAGCACTCGCACTCGCATATAGTAGGTACCTGCGCTCACTGGGGGTGTACAGACTCCGGAGGGGCTCCGTCAGTCCAAGCGCTATAACAAGCCAATCATGACATAAATCAATAAAACATGCTGCAGTGTGCAGCCCCATCCCATCATAAATCAATAATACCTGCTGAGGCGTGCAGCCTAATCCCATCATAAATCAATAATACCTGCTGCGGCGTGCATCCCGATCCAATTAATATCCTCACCATCAGGCCCTCGGCCTCGCTCAGTCATCAATATCTCCAGTCTCTCGGGCTCGCCATGTCATGAAAATCAGCCCAAAATGATGATGTGATGTATCAATAAATGGTAACAGAGACTGAGATTTTATATTTAAATGAATATGTATGACTGAGTATGTAATTTGCAATGTAAGCAAATAACGCAACAACAGAAATGAACTCAATGGGTCCCAACAGGATAAGCATATAGCCTAGACATGGTTTCTAACATGGATCACAACTCAATTACTATATCACGTAGAGATTTCATAGATACAAATAAGATTAGGTAACTACACAATACCACAGAAATAATCGAGTCACAATTCACACGGTGCACGCCCACACACCCATCACCTAGCATGTGCGTCACCTCAACACCAAACATATATCATGTATATTTAGGGGTTCACACCCTCAGCACCATGTTTAGAAGTGTTACTTACATTGAACAAGCCAAATCCAATACCGAGCAAGCCAACTGATGCTCCAAAAAGACCATTCCGCGCGTACCGACCCCCGAACGGCTCAAAACTATCCAAAAGCAACTCAATACATCAAATAATGCCAAAGGAAACAAACCTAATCGATAAAGGTTGAATCTTTAGTCAAAAGCCAAAAATCAACCCAAAAGTCCAACCTGGACCCACGCCACGAAACCCGATGAAACTTATAAAATCCGACAACCCGTTCAATTATGAGTCTAACCATACTAATTTCACTCAAATCCGACTCCTATCGATGTTCAAAACTCAAAAATTTGATTTATCAAATTTTAGACAAAATTCCCCAATTTCCTCTTTAAAATTCATCAACCAATAGCCAAAAATGAAGATAGATGCGCGAAATATAATCAAAACCAGTGTAGAACACTTACCCTAATCCATGTGATGAAAATGGCTTCAAAATGCGCCTCATCTGAGCCCCAAAGCTCAATATATGATAAAAGAACCAATAGCCTCGATTTAATACTATTCTACCCAGTCCTCGTCGCATCTGCGACATCCCAGCCGCTTTTGCGGAGTCGCTTCTGCGACTAACTTTTCGCTTCTTTGATAACCACTAACCAACCCCTCGCTTCTGCGATCTCCAACTCGCTTATGCAATCGTGCTTCTATGCACATTGAACCACGTCTACGTCTGCGGTCGCGCAGATGCGCCCATGCACCCGCACCTGCGACTCTCACGCCCAGTTGGCCCTGTTTACTTCTACGAAGAAGACCCCGCAGTTGCAACGTCGCTTCTATGACCAATTATCCTCATATGCGGCCACACCAGAACCAGCAGCCTTAGCCAAATGTACTATGCGACGAAGTGGTCGGAACCTCGTCCGAAACTCACTCGAGCCCCTCGGAACCCCATCCAAATATACCAATAAGTCCCATAACATAACACGGACCTACTCGAGGCCTCAAATCACATATAACAACATGGAAACAACTAATCACATCTCAAATCAAACTTAAATGAACTTGAACTTGAAATCTCCAAAACTTGCGCCGAAACATATCAAATCAACACTGAATGAACCAAAATTTTGCACACAAGTCCTGAATGACATAATGAAGCTATTCCAATCCTCGGAACCACAATTCAAATCGGATATCATCAAAGTCAACTCTCGATCAATCTTATGAACTTTCCACACCTTCAAATTTCCAACTTTCGCTAGTTAGTGCTAAATCCTTCTAGAAGTATCCAAATGCAAACTTGGTTATACGACCGAGTCCAAAATCACCATACGGACCTAATGGAACCATAAAAAATTCCGTTCCGGGGGTCAAGTTCACGAAAATCAAAGTTGGTCAAGTCTCCCAACTTAAAGCTTCAAACATGAAATTTATTCTTCCAAATCAAACTCCGGATCACCTGAAAACCAAACCGACGATTCACACAAGTCATAATACATCATACGGAGCTACTCATGCCCTCAAACTACCGAGTGAAGTACAATTGCTCAAAATAACCGGTCGAGTCTTTACAACCGTCTTGATTGAGTCATGTACAATGTGTGTGTGAGGATTTGTGATATTCTGTGCTATCATGTGTAGTTTAGAACTTTCCCCATGTTTTAATCAAAGGGAAATCATTAAGTTGAGCTAGTCTAGGAGATGACGTAGGCGTTTTTTGCTTGATCATAGATGTGCTTGTCACTTACAATAAAATTTTTCAATGCAAGCCCCTTGAGCCTATAGGCCTTTTCTTTGGCACCCACATTATAAATCGTACCCCTATTTTGTTCTTAATTTGAGATTGTTGAACCTTTACCTCCTAAGGCACGTAGTCTCTAAAAGATGTAAGGTGAGAGATTGGGGAGTAGCTTTCGAGTGAAACCATGGAAGGGCCCTTAAGGTGCACTAAAGTTGTAAAAAAAGGTCACTAGCCGATGAACCTTAATGTATGGAGTGTGTATAGAAAAAAAAAAAAAAAAAGAGAAGAAAAAAATTTGCAAGAAAAAGAAAATGATAGTTCAAATAATGTAGAGAAACGCACACCTCCTAATCTTACTAATTTATGTTAGTGGGAGTATAGAATTGCTTAATTAAAAAAGGGCTATGTTGTATATGGTCCGTGGCAAGTGAATTGGTTGAGAACAATATGCACTCGATTTGTGAGTGTAGTGTATTAATATGCTTAGAAGGGTTAGTCACTACTGCTAAATGTATCCTACCCGCCTCTTCGCCTACATTACAACCTTAAAGTCCTGATTGATCCTAGATTTTGCTAGCTTAGATTAGTAGAGATGTAAATTACGGGCAAGCTTATGGTACGCCCATGGGATGCACATAAATTCTTTTTGAGAGCGAGCGAAATTTGTTCAATGTTTTCCTTAAATTTTGTTCAAATGCATATTTGAATGTGTGAACTATTCTATATTCACTCTTTAGTTTGTTGTTGAGGAACATGATCTCATGAAGGATTGGTAATATTGTAAACTTCTTTTGTTAGGTGAGTGCGCGAGTTGAGGGTGCTTAGTGGTAACAAGTCGGCTCTTGAGGTAGGGTGGTTACGGATAGGCTGTTTGAATTGATTGAATTGAAATGATATACTTGGGCATGTTTAAATTGGGAAGAATATGAATTTTGTATCTTCATGCTTGATTGCCGATATCGATCATAGTAAGGGTAGCGTGTATAGTTAAAAATTGAAGTGCTCCTCTCTAGTTGAGATATGTATGTTGTTGGGGTATAGTTGATAGTCCCATTGCTCGAGGACGAGCAAGAGTCTATGTGTGGGGTGTTGATATTTAGCTTAAAGTATATATATTTATATGTATATCGCCTCATGTTTTACTCATCTTTCGTGGATTTCGGATTTAAAAGGTATTGATTTATGTTAATTCGTGGTGTTTTATGTGTAGGAATCATCCGAAGGCAATAGGGGGAGAAAGGTGCGAGATTAGAGCCAAAACGGAGAAAAAATGAAAAATGTTAAATTCCAGCGCCACAGGCAGCACCCCGCCCCACCTGTGGCACCGTTTACAGAATGTTCAGGAGGCTAGCGCCAGGGCTAGCGCCCCATGCTACCCTGGGCACTGGTGGCAGGAAACTTCTCCAACTTTGCTCGGGACATGGTTATTTCGGCCCAAGACCTACCCAATGCGTATAAAAGCAAAGACTATGCCAATTTTGAGCGAAGAGACGCTAGTTTGAAGAAAAAATACACACGAGGAATATCCGGGAGCAAGGATATCTCAGTGTTCTTCATCTTTTCTTAGTATTATCAATTATTCAACACTTGTGAATTTGTTTAGATACTATCATGAGTGGCTAAAACCCATAGTTCTGGGGTTGTGATTTAGCCATGAATACTGTCGTTCAAAGTTGACTTAACCTTGATTACAATTCACCAATATATGGTTGTTTCTTCCATTATGTGATTAATTGCTTAATTGTTTGGCCAACAGTTAGGTTCTGTTTACTATCTCTGCTATGCTTGGGAAAGCAATGTTTAGATTAGAGAAGAATTAAAGAGAGTATGATCATAACTCTGGGGGGGGGGGG
>MCJB01022418.1:82155-159016 GCA_002018475.1 Nicotiana obtusifolia | reverse complement strand
GGGGGGGGGGGGGGGAGATTTGTGGTTAGGATAGGAATATACCTAGTCACCGTGCTTAATTACATATCGTAATCTTAATACGTTCTTAATAGATTGATTTCATAGAAATATAGGCATTAATCTATTTTGAATAGGTTAGTAGTACTTTGGGAGAAGGCTACGAGAGCAATTGTTCGATTAATTAGTAACCATGACTGAATTGTATGAAAGGGAGAGTTAACTGGAGCACAATAGGATTGGTGAATCGATCACAACCCCGGATATTCGTCTCTACTGAAAACACAACAACCATTTTGCTGTTTGATAAATTAGTTACTTGTTGGAATTATTGCGTAGTATAATCACACTTTTGAACTCCGAAATACTTGACTGAATAATAATCTTAGTGAAACTAGTGGGTAGTTAACACAAGTCTCTTTGGGTTTGACACTCAACTTATCATTTTATTACTTGTACGACCACGTATACTTGCGTGTGCGTTTGGGAGCAATAACTTCCCTTTGGCTTCTTCTTGATGGGGAAAGATTTTCTTAAGAACAAACTGCCCCGGTGTGAATTGGCGAGGCTTCACCCTTTTGTTAAATGCACTGGACATCCTGTTCTGATATAGTTGTCCATGGCACACTGCATCCATTCTTTTCTCGTCAATGAGCATGAGTTGTTCCTGCCAGACCCATATCCACTCTGCATCGTCCAATTTTGCTTCTTGAATGACTCTTAAGGATGGTATCTTGACTTCTGCGGGTATCATTGCTTTAGTGCCGTATACCAACATGTACTACGTTGCCCCAGTAGATGTTCTCATAGTAGTCCAATAAACTAATAAAGCAAAGGGAAGCTTCTCAAGCCATTGTCTGTGATTGTCCACTATCTTCAGCAGAATCCTCTTGATATTCTGTTGGCTGCCTTGACTGCCCCATTCATTTGCAGTCTGTAGGCTGTGGAATTGAGGTTGACAATTCTGAACTTCTCGCAGATTTCTCTCATGAGGTCGCTATTGAGGTTAGCGACATTGTCAGTGATGATGGATTCCGATATTCCAAATCTGTAAACGATGTTGTTTCGGACAAAATATGCCACTACCTTCTTTATGATGGCCTTGTAAGTAGATGCCTCGACCCATTTGGTGAAATAAGCAATAGCTACCAAAATAAAATGATGTCCGTTTGATGCTGCATGCTCTATGGGTCCTATCACGTCCATGCCCCAAGCGGCGAACGGCTAGGGTGAACCCATTACATTTAACTCATTCGGTGGAACCTGGATGAAATCCCCGTGAATCTGGAACTAGTGAAACTTTTGCACGTAGCGGATATTGTCGCTTTCCATAGTCATCCAAAAGTATCCAGCTCTCAAAATTTTTTCGGCTAATGCGAACCGTTCATGTGGGGTTTGCACGTCTCTGCATGTATTTCTTCCAACAGTCTGGTTGCTTCAGCGGCGTCCACACATCTCAACAAACCTAAACCTGGGGTCCACCTGTACAAGACTTCCCAGTTGACGAAAAAATGGTTTGCTAACCTCTTGAGGGCTCGCTTTTGACCATTAGTAGCATTTCCTGGGTACTCCTAGGTCGTAAGGAATTTTTTGATGTTGTGATACATGGTTTACCATCTGGCTCTTCATTCACATGAAAGCAATAGGCGTGTTGATCCCAGATCCCTACCTCGATATGGTCGATATAGTTCTTGTCTGGATGCTGAATCATAGATGATAAGGTAACAAGGCGTCGGCGAACTTGTTCTGAACTAAGGGGACGTGCTTTAACTCAATCTTCATGAACTTCCTACACAGCTCCTTTACGCAATGCAGGTACGGTAGTATCTTGATATTCTTGGTGGACCATTCTCGTTGGAATTCGTGTATTAACAAATCAGAATCTCCTATGACCAAAAGTTCTTTGATGTCCATTTCAACTGCCATTCTGATTCGAAGGATGTACGCCTCGTATTCGGCCATATTATTGGTATAAGAGAATCTTATCTTTGCCGATGCTGCATAGTGTTGTCCAGATTCCGAAATCAGGAGTGCCCCAAACCCGACTCCTTTAAAGTTTGCTGCTCCATCAAAAAACATTCTCCACCCAGGGTATGATTCTGCAATATCCTCCCTGGAAAATAGTACTTCTTTATCGGGGAAATACGTGGTAAGCGGTTCATAATCTCCATCCACTGGATTATCGGTGAGGTGGTCAGCTAGAGCTTGCCCTTTGATAGCCTTCTGAGTTATGTACACAATGTCAAATTCGCTGAGGAGAATTTGCCATATAGACAGCTTTCTAGTAGACATTGGCTTTTGAAAGATATAATTGAGCGGGTCGAGCCGAGATATCAGATGCGTAGTGTATGTCGATATGTAATGCCTTAGCTTCTGAGCAATCCAAGTCAGAGCACAACAAGTGAGTTCTATCAGGGACCTCGCATGGTGTGAATTTCTTGCTTAAGTAGTAGATGAACATGCTCCTTTCTCCAAGTTTTGTCATGCTGGCCCAACACACATTCGAAGGCTTTGTCCAAGACTGACAAATAGAGCAACAATGGTTTCCCTAGTTCGGGGGGAACCAGCACTGGCAGGTTTGAAAGATACTCTTTAATTCTATCGAAAGATTTCTGGCACTCCTGCGTCTATTTCGTGGCAGCATCCTTTTTTAGCAGCTTGAAAATAGGTTCACAGAGGACTGGGCTATGAAACGACTGGTGTAATTCAATCTTCCTAGGAACGCATGACATCTTTCATGCTCTTTGGTGGTGGTAATTCCTGGATGGCCTTGATATTTGATGGATCCAGTTCTATTCCCTTCCTCCTTACGATGAAACCTAAAAGTTTCCCAGCCGGGACTCCGAATGCACACTTTGCTGGGTTCAAATTCAAACTGTACCTTCGCAGGCGTTCCAAAAATTTCATCAAGTCGTCCAAGTGCTCTGAACTCTTTCGAGACTTTATGGTGACGTCATCCACATACACTTCAATCTTCTTATGAATCATGTCGTGAAAGAGGGTCTTCATGGCCCTCATGTAGGTGTACCGGCGTTCTTGAGACCGAACAACATTACTCTATAACAGTAGACTCCCCAAGGCGTGGTGAAAGCTGTCTTCTCTGCATCTTCCTCTTGCATTAAGATTTGGTGCTATCTAGCGAAACAATCCACAAACGACTGCAGTTCATGCTTTGCACAGTTGTCGATAAGGATGTGGATATTTCGCAGGGGTAAGTCATCTTTTGGACTAGCTTTGTTGAGATCTCGGTAGTCCACACATATTCTGATCTTTCCGTCCTTCTTGGGCACTGGGACGATGTTTGCCAACCATCTTGGATAGTTGGGGACTCTTATTACATTTGCTTCTATCTGTTTGGTCACTTCTTCCTTTATCCTCATACTTAAATCAGGTTTGAACTTCCTAGGCTCCATCCTGACTGGTGTTCTGGTACGGTCAGTGGGTAGTCGATACGAGACAATGTCGGTGCTTAATCCTGACATATCATCATAGGACCATGCGAACACATCGACGTACTGTCGGAGGAGCTTAATCATCTTTTCCTTTTGCTCGGCTCCAAGGTGAATGCTTATTCTGGTTTCTTTTACATACTTTTCCCTTCCAAGATTGACCATTCCGTTTCTTTGATATTGGGCTTCTTCTGACTCTCCAGCTGTTCGATCTCCTGCAGGAGATTGTCGGGGCATCATACTCTCGTCATATTCCTCGTAATCTGGGTCGTTGCGCCTCAGCGGGTTTATTACATGTCATAATCGTGGAACGCAATTTTTTATCGGTTTGATTACTGAAAAGAAAAACTAAGTATAAATAAGGCGGTAAAAGAAAGTTGCGATATTTAAGAAAATGATTCTCTTATTTCATCAAAAGGGAAACGTCTTAAGCGTTCACAAGAGGCAAATGAAAAAAATGTACAAACACGGTACATGCCTCAATTGACCGTGCTCTTTCAAAGGAAAAACTTTTATAGTTCCATACTACCAAGACTTCCGGCGAACCAAAAATGGACTGGTTGTCTAATTTTGTAGCTCTTCCCTTGGTTCGGCATCCCTGATAGTCGGTGTCTTGATGTCAGTTCCTTTGCATCGTTCTTCAATCATATTCACGAAAAGCTTTCCCATCCCGTCGATGATATCATCTTCGGGTGTTGAACTCTGTCCTGGACTTGCAACATGTTCCGGCGCAAAAATCTTTTACCCGGAGCTAACGGTGTGAACTTTCCCTTCCGGAGGCTGATATCCTATACCAGCCCTTCCTTTCTGCCAATTATGTTCAATCGGCTCTGTGATTCCATCTGACTTGGCTCCTAACCCTGTTCCTAGCCTGTATCCATATTTCATCATCTACTTCATGGCTATTTTGGATCTATACGGCGACTACATTGCCAAATTTTGTTCAGTCTTCTCCATCTCAGTAGTCTGCATGATTTTCATAGCGTGGAAGGCGACTCCGTCCAACCCCTCAATGAATGGGACAACATACTCCAAGTAGGCAGAGTGACCCTACTCGCCGTGAACCACGATCTCCTGGCATCCCTGTTGACAACCAATTTTGGCCCTCCCTTTTCCCAATTAACTTTTCTATCCTTCCTAATAAATAATAATTAATAAAATATATTTAGTCTGTTTTTTCAAATAATCATTCAAATTAATTATTGTATTCTTCTAATATATATATATATATATATATATTGTCATTAGTCTAAATAATTTAATTATTATGTTGGCAAAGATATTTTTATTATAATTGTAATCATGTCATCATTATTTCTTAACCAATTAGTCACCTTGTTATCTACATAATGTTTGACATATTTATACATTTTTAGACTCTTGTAAAATTATTATAAATACATGTGTATATATGAATTATTAACTCTATAACTATAAAATGATATAAATATATTTTATTATAAATTATAAATATTAGAAAATCTTAATTAAATTAATTTTATGTGAAAAGGGTGCTAAATTCCGAATTGAGGCTATTTGTACAAAGTTCAATTATCATCCAAAGAGGTCAACCCATAAATCTGATTTTCTAAAAATATTTGGACCCAAAATTCAGCCCAAAACGGGTTTGACCCATTGGCCCACTTAGCCCACACCCAATCTCACTCATCAATCCATGACATTCAAATTCCGCCACTCATAGGATGCCATGTCATCAATCCATGTCAAATAAACACACCTTCCAACTCATCTCACTCACTAAAGGAATACAATCGATCCTAGTCGTTAATTTGAATTGCTAGATTTATTCTTCTTTTTTCTTTATTTATTTCTCCAGACTTAATCATAACCGTTCGATCATTTTTAGATCTAATGGCTCATGATTTTTTATTAACCATTTAAAATTATTTTTGTCTAGATTAATCATGACCGTTGATTTCTCCAATCCAACGGTCCAGATCTAGTCAAACCCCTAAATATTTACTCTCTTTCTTTCCTCTCTCATCTAAGAAACCCTAGATCCATTTACACAAAAAAAAGCCGCCATCTTCCTCTTCCTCTCATCTGCTCCATCTGACCTATCTTCTAAAACTTTAGCACCAAATGGTGCAAGGTCTGATTTCGTCACCCTAGCCTCACGAATTTCCTTTTTCGCTCTTATTTTTCTCTGTCACCCCCTTGAAACCTAGCACAAAAAATTTGTGCTATTTTCGACTGCCATTACTGATTCTTACCATCATTGGTTTACTTCTTTATCACATGAATTTGAATTTGAGCAAACCACATGAAGTCCGAGCCTTAACGGCTCGTTCCCTTCATCATGATCTGTGAAAGGTAAAAGGCTTTCACCCTTTTTCTCTGATTTTCACCATGATTTCCATCATGAATTCGTTACTATTTTTCTTTATCATTTTCTTCAAATTCTGAAATTTAAGTTTCAAATCCGGAAGGTCTTCAATTTGGGCTATAAATAGTCGACTTCAACTGTAACGACCCAATCGGTCGTATTGAGCTCTAGCTCGTCGTTCGGTGTTTTGAGGTCTCGAGTAGCTTCACTTCATATTTTATGACTTGTACGTGTGTTTATGGAAGGAAAATTCTCATTTCAGAAGCATTAAGTTGGAAGAGTTAACCAAGGCTTGACTTTTGAGTAAACGACCTCATAATCGGGATTTGAAGGTTCTAATAGGTTAGTATGATGATTTCGGACTTGGGAGTATATTCGGGTTGAGTATTAGATTGCTCGGGAGCATTTCAGCGATTGTTGTGGAAAAAGATTGGCATTTTGAAGGTTTTAAAAATTTTTAAGTTTGATTTTTGAAGTGAATTTTTGTGTTATCGATGTTCGTTTGTGGTTCTGAGCCTTGGAATAAGTTCGTATCATGATTTGTGACTTGCACATAAAATTTGGCGCCATTCCTAAATGCTTAAGTATAATTCGGACGCTTTAGGTGAAGTTTGAATGTTTGAAGGTTCAAAGAAAGGTTTCGATCGTCAATTCATAATTTTGATGTTGTTTTGCGTGGTTTGAGGCTTCGACTAAGTACGTATCATGTTTTGGGATGTGTTGGCATTTTGGAAGGGGTCCAGTGGGCCTCAGGTGCGAATCAGAGTGGAAATTGATTGAGTTTGGACTTGGAAGAATTGCTGAGGCAACTGAGATCTAGTGTAATCGCACCTGCGTGGAAAGGGCCGCATGTGCGAGCTCGCGGAAGCGGCCAAAGGGGTCGTAGAAGCGGAGGGGAGTGAGGTTGGCTAGATTCGCAAGTGCGAGGAATCTACCACAACTGCGAGCGGAGGAAGGGGAAGTATTTCCGTAGAAGTGGAGGAATGGAGTAGGTGCGCTTTCGTAGATGCGAATAGGGGAAGGGGAGGCCCTTCCGCAAAAGCGGAGGAACAGGCACAGGTGCGCCTTCGCAGGTGCGAAAGCTTGCACTCAGATGTGGAGGAGGGGAGGCCTTAAGGGAACTGCAGAAGCAGATTTCTAGCTGCACATGTGGGACCACATATGCGGTCAAGTGACTGCAAGTGCGATGCGCTGGGCAAAGGGCCATGTTAAGTACTTTGGTTTTGCTCATTTTTATTTCATTTCTTCTATGGGAGCCAGCATTGTAGCGATTTTGGAGCGCCATTTTCGTTGTCTATCATGAGGTAAGTAATTTCTACAAGTTGTGAGTTAAATATACGAATTCGGGCTTGTAAATACATGAAAAATTGTGGGAACTTTTGGATGTTAAGAGAAAAACCTAGAAATTGGTATTTTGGATTTTGACCACGATTTTGGAAGTGATGTTAGGAATAAAATATGTATTCAAGTTTATAATGTTATGGGTAATGATTTCTTCAAGAATTTTTGGAATCCGGGCACGTGGGCCCGATGGTTGACTTTATTGACTTTTCGAGCTGTGTTAGGAATTGATATAAATTATTAATTATGATTTTGTAGTATATTTTTATTGGTTTTCATGATTGATTGACTAGTTTGGATGGATGGAAATTTAGTTTGAGGTGTTAGAGAGGCGTTGGAGCCGGTTATAAAAATTTAGTTTGAGGTGTTAGAGAGGCATTGGAGCCGGTTATGGAAGGTCGAATATGTGATTCTCGCTGATAATTTGGTGGGTCAATAGTGCGGGATCATAGTAAATTGGGAAGGAGGAATCCTTGTGGGTTCTAGATTTATGTGATTGTAGTTTAAAATTAAGTGGGGGAGCCCAGCGTCTATGATTGGATCGTGTGCTTGTCTTTTTGTGCAGTTTCTGGTTATCGGTGCATTGGTAGATTATTTATGACTAAGAAAGGAAAACATCAAAGGTAATTCGAGCAAAGAACTTGATGAATGTGTGCTATATTTCGCCTTATCGACTCATGTGCATGTTTTGGGAAGACTTAAAGTTTATGCTTCTTGTGGATATGATGTACAAGGAAAAGAATTAATCTGGTTGCTTCTCTGGGAGTGTTCATGTGCTAACAGAGCGATGGAGTTTGATTATATTGGGGACCAGGTCAGAGTGGGTGACTCTCTACAGTGGCTCTAATGCGTTCGAGAAGGTAAGCGTGGTGTATAGGGATTTTGGGGTTCGTTATGTGATAGAAGATCGGGATTTTGCAGCAGAGTGTGAAGAATACTTGGGGAGTTTTCTATGTTATCATCGGGTCCGCGAGGCGGTGTTGGAGAAATAGGAAAAACAGTTTCGGATTTGCGAAAGGTCTTTCAGAATGGGTGTTCCAGTTGGAGATGCTATGGTGCGCGTGAGGAGGGTATGAGATGGTTCATGGGTACCGAGACGATGTGGCCTCGTGATTCGGGTCACTCGGGATGAATGTTGGTTGAGTCAGTTATGTTTTGAATGAAGCCATTATTATTTCTAAGATAGGTCATGAGTAAATTGGAGGAAGTTGGGTCGGTTGGTAATGGTTTGGATCAACATGATTGCAGCAATGATCAGTTCCTTCGGCATGTTAGTTACACATGTGGTTTGTGGTTGTACGTGCGGGCTTGGCAGCCACTATAATTTGATTGATTTGGGAGGCATTTGATTCAAATGGCCTTATTATGTGTAAATGGATCCCGGAAGATTAATCGCAGTTTAGACCAAGATTTGGTGTTTGTATTTTATGCGGCTATGAGAATTCAGTTGCATATTGCAGTGGTTCTTCTAAAATGAGTTAAGTGAAAGGTTCCTCTCCAGTGAAGTGTTAATTTTACTAGTAATTTAGGGGGTATGATGAATTATTGTACTCTCGGATAGCGGCATAATAGGTGCAATGAGCGGTATGGAAATTTGGAAGTTGAGGACCAAGGTCGAGGTTTGGTGTTGATAAGAATGTCACGAGCTCGGAGGAGCAGGGGAAGACTTCAGAGGTTCAGAGTGAGCTGGCATTTTCTTTAGTGTCACCTGAGAACAGTGTCCTGTGTAAGAGGCTTTGTGTATTGATTTGTGGATTCTTGATTTGCTTTACAGAGGTTGGTGGTATGGAGATGCAGACTTTGCTACCTGGTGCAGAAGGCCGTGGGAGCGTGTCCCACGAGGAAATTTGTATAAATGTGATAGGTTAATCAGTTGATTGTTAAGGATTGAAACCAAGTATTGAGATTCTGGTACTATCGCTAATGTGAGAGTTTATGCCTGAAATGCGCTCTATTCCTTCGGTTATGGATTGTGGGAGTTTGTTCCATATTGGACGGCTGCTCGTGTGCATCATGAATAGACGTATTGTGGATCCTTGGAAAGTTATTACCCTAGTACGAGATAAGCAGAATCGGCTTGAGGTCCGCTAGTGATTTATATCAGATCAGATGTGTTCATTCAACATAGTACTACTTATGGAAGAGTCTTCGAGTGTTGGGTGTTATTCCTGTCGTCTGTTATTCTCTATAATACTCAATTATGCCATGTGGGTGTTGAGACGGCTTGATTATTCGCACGTGTGTTGTGGTCCAGTATAGCTTGTAGTTATTGCACCATAGTGGAGCTCGAGTTTTGTGGCGCATAACGCTATCCGTCTCCCCAGAGTCGTATTTATACACTTGGCATGCTTGTGGCCGATATTCAGGTATTCCGTAGGTATGAGCATTATGGCTCGATGATTATTTCCTTATTGATTGTTATGAGTGGATCAGGTGGCACGCCACCACGGTTATGTTGTTTGGATCGGGTTGCACGCTGCAATGGTATCATATGTGGACCGGGTTGCACGCTGCAATAGTGAGATGTTGTATACGGTTTCCTATACTTATTTTTGTGTATTTGCTTCTCATTCTCTGAGAAAGGCTCATAGCATCTCTTTAGCCGTTTTATTCGTTACGCGGGTTGGTTAGTTCTTTTTCCAGAGTTTGTTCTCCTTTATGTGTTGTATTCGGGTTGTAGCTTGTTGGCGCATTGATGGCGTCATATGAGATCTTTGTCAGTGGTTGAGGTAGCTTATTGCCTGAGCAGCTTGTACTGGGTGAGACGAGGTTATTGGACCTGAAATCGGTGCGATCAGATTTATGTAAGATGTATTAAAGGAAAAATGTCACTATTCAGTTTCGAATGAGGTAATGGTTCTTGTCGAGCAGAGGAACTCCATGAGTTATTGAATTAACGGGTGGTCATGAGTTTCTACGCATCTCTTTTGTTGCGACATTATTATGAGAGTTGGAACAGGGCTTACATGTGTTATGGGGTGTATTGCGGGCATTCAATTCGTTATATTGCAGCAATTGTGGTCGGAGGATGTTATTATGGGCAGACGATTTATGCGGTGCATGGTGTGATATCAGCATAGGTGCATGATTAGGCTTTGGTACAGTGTGTAGGGATTGACGCGGTGTTCCAATGTTAGAATCAGGTCTCGTGGAGAATTCTGGATGTTGGAATTTGGTTTTAAGGCTTGTTAGCTTAGGTTATAAGGAGGATCTTCAATTTGGCCCGAGCTAGTGTGCTCACATGGGTTGTACTAGCACGAGTAGGTGCACGAGGTGTCAAAAGGTGATTTTGGACAACTCCGGAACAATTCTTGGCACGTTCAAGGATGAACGTACGTTTAAGTAGGGGAGAATGTAACGACTCGACAGGTCATTTTGAGTTCTATCACGTCGTTCGGTGGTTTGAGGTCTCGAGTAGCTTCACTTTATGTTTTATGACTTGTACGTGTGGTCGGAATTGAATTCTAGGAAGTTTGGAGTGGTTACGAAAGGAAATTTCTCATTTCAGAAGCTTTAAGTTGGAAGGTTTGACTTTTAAGTAAACGACCACATAATCAGGATTTGAAGGTTCTAATAGGTTCATATGATGATTTCAGACTTGGGCGTAGGTTTGGATTGAGTATCGAGTCACCCTAGAGCATTTCAACGCTTGTTGTGGAAAATAATTGGCATTTTGAAGGTTTTGAAATTCTTCAGCTTGATTTGAAGTGAATTTTGGTGTTATCGATGTCCGTTTGGGGTTTTGAGCCTTGGAATAGGTTCGTATCGTGATTTTTGTATTGCACGTAAAGTTTGGTGCCATTCTGGAATGTCTAAGTATAATTCGGACGCATTCGGCGAACTTTGAATGTTTGAAAGTTTAAAGAAAGGTTTCAATCGTCAATTCATAATTTTGATGTCGTTTAGCATGGTTTGAGACTTCGACTAAGTCCGTATCGTGTTTCGGGATGTGTTGGTATGTTTGGATGGGTCCCGTGGGCCTCGGGTGCGAATATAATTGGAAACGGATCGATCTTGGACTTGGAAGAACTGCTGAGGCAGCTGAGATGTGGTGTAATCGTACCAGCATGGAAAGGGCAGGTGCGAGCTTGAGGAAGCGGCGAAAGGTGTCACAGAAGCGGAGGGGAGTGAGGTTGGCTTGATTCGCAGGTGCGTGGAATCCACCGCACCTGCGAGCGCAGAAGTGAATAGGGAAAGGGGAGGCATTTCCGCTGAAGCGGAGGAACGGGCGCAAGTGTGCTTTCGCAGGTTCGAAAGCTTGCCCGCAGATGCGGAGGAGGGGAGGCCTTAAGGGAACCGCAGAAGCAGAATTTTGGCCACACCTGCGGGACCGCATATGCGGTCAAGTGACCGCAGGTGCAAAGATCGCTGGGCAGAGAGCCTGGTTAAGTACTTGAGTTTGGCTCATTTTTATTTCATTTCTTCAATGGGAGACAACTTTGGAGCAATTTTGGAGCGTTATTTTCATCATCTATCATGAGGTAAGTAATTTCCTCAAATTGTCAGTTAAATATACTAATTTGGGCATGTAAATACATGGAAAATTGTGGGAATGTTGGGATTTTAGGAGAAAAACCTAGAAATTGGTATTTCGGATTTTGGCCACGATTTTGGAAGTGAAGCTAGGAATAAAATATGTATTCGAGTTCCAAATATTATGGATAATTGACTTTTTCGGAGAAATTTTTGAATCCGGGTATGTGGGCCCGATGTTTCACTTTATTGACTTTTCAAGCAATGTTAGGAATTGTTATAAATTAACTAATTATGATGTTGGATTTTATTTTTATTGGTTTTCATGATTGATTGACTAGTTCGGATCGATGGGCATTTGGTTTGAGGCGTTAGAGAGGCGTTGGAGCCGGTTATGGAACTTCGGAGCAAGGTAAGTCTCCTGTCCAAATCTGTGAGGGGGAATTTACCCCGTAGCTGCTGTTCTTGTTGTATGCTACATGTTGTGGGAGCTGCGCACGTATGAGGTGACGAGTGTCCGTGCGTATGCTAGAGTCCCTGATTATGTCCAGGTAGAATTAGGTTCACGCCATGCTTTAATTGTATTATTTGAGTTATCCTTGCCTGTATAATTCTCTTATTTCGTGTTGCGACCTAAGACTAGGCTTTCGTAGAGCTATAGACTCACTATAGTAAAGATCGGACGAGCTACTTGATTAGTGCGGAATAATTATTTTTCCCTTATGAAATTCTCGCGCGTTGTGCGTTTTCATTTAAAAGCTTCTTTACATTTCTTAACTCAAACATATCTTCGTGAATGGGGTCAATGACCAGTTAAAGTATCATATTCTCATGAGAGTGGGCCATTTGCCTCGGCAGTATAATAGATACATCTATGGCTCGTGGCGTTCGACCCTTGGCAGTGCACACATTATTATAGGATCGGGCCATACGCCTCTACATTTTTATAAATACTCTTATGGGATCGGGCCATTCGCCTTGGCAACGTCGTGCGTAATATTTGGCAAGAAGCCATCGTATCTGGGAGTTTTCCTAATTTGAGTTGTGACGATCTATCTAGTGGGGACCATTTTCCATATCTACTCTAGTTGAGGAGGTTACCAATAATTGAGGGCTTGCGTTTACTGTTTAGAGGAGGATCGTACCACGTGCTAAAATTTGAACTTCATTTATTGGACAACTAGTAAGTGTCGATGTCGACCCCTCGTCATTACTTCTCCGGGGTTAGGCTAGATACTTACTGGGTACGCGTTGATTCACGTATTCATGCTACACTTGCTGCTGTTTCTGTATATATCTATATATATATATATATATATATATATATATATATTCTTGGTGGTCTTTTGGGCGCAGAGGCGCGGCTATTGCGGGGACTTTATGGTGAGTTGCATTCCATGTTATGATCCGCAGCATACAGAGTCTCTCTCGGAGTTATTTACATTCTTCTATCTAACTTGTATTCCAGACAGATGTTGTATTTTATTATATTTCTCGGTAGATGCTCATGCACTTATGACGCCGGGTTTTGAGGGTCCTGCTGGATGTTCATCATTGTAGTTCACGTGGTTATTATCATTTTACCTTGTAAACAAAGAGAATTCACGGGCTCTTACTAGTACCTGATGTTTATTTATTTATTTAATGGGATTTATGCAGAATTTTGAAAATGAGTAATTAAGTCTATAATTCATCGCTGGCTTGCCTGACGGCAACGTTGGGCGCCATCACGGCCTTTAGGGGATTTTTGGTTGTGACAGCTTGGTATCAGAGCTCTAGGTTCACGTAGGTCTCACGAGTCATGAACATGTTTGGTAGAGCCTTGCAGATCAGTGCGGAGACATCTATACTTATCTTCGAGAGGCTACAACTGTTAGTAGTACTTCCCTTCTTGATTCCTCGTCGTGCGATTTGATTCTATCGAGGCTTATACCTTTATTTCCTTCCTACTCACTCTTACACGATGTTGAGCGCTTGTTATCAATGGAGCATCGAAAAGTTACAGTGGTACTGCAGATATAGTGTATGATGTATCTCCTTGGGCATTCGAACGAGCTATTGTCGTCGTCTTGTGGAAGGGTGTTCTGTCGTTTCAGCCCTGTATTAGTATTGCCTATAGTTTTGAGGATATGCACGGATCGCTATGATGTTCATGAGTGGATATCGCGCAATGTTGGTGTGATGGTAGGGTGATTGTTTAAGTGTCAAGATAAAAAAAAATGACTCGAAAGGAGGATTTTTTAGTGTATGGCTCAGAGGTTCGGCATTTACTTCCAGCGGAGAAGAGGCAATCAGATTATGGATGTTCAGGCCTTGGTTGATGGACTAACGAGACTTGATATTTTCGAGCGTCGTGGAATTCTCGATTATGATGTGGTGTCGTCGTCCTTGTTGAACGCATTAAGGCTCGCCAGTGTTATGGTCTTCTTGATTTGCCTTCGGGGCAGGGTGTGGTGAAATAGTGTCTAAGAAGCGGTTGCCAGAAATGGCGGTGTGTAGCAATTCCAGAATCGAATTGGTGTTTCGAATGCTGATGGCTCGGGAAAGATGACCTTTGAGGAGGCTTAGAGTTTTAAGCAATTTATTAGTTCAGGTGCTACAGAGATGAATTTTGATTTTATGCAACATTTGGGTAGCGAAGGATGAGGAAGGACATGGCGGGAGGTGTCGCGCGGTTGTTGAATTGCTAGCAGGTTGAGTATGTAAATTGGAGGTCGAGAAGTTGCTTAAAGAAGATAGTTTAATCGAAGTAGGAGTAGCAGAGTAGCATATGGGTTCTGTGTTAGGGTAGCAGCATGCCTTGGGAAAAATTTAAAGCGATTTGGGAATCATGGTGAGCAATGACTAAATCTATAAAATTCATTTGGGACGGTGGCTACTGTGCTGAGGAAGGTTTAATATGACTGAAAGGAGTAGGCTTGAAGTGAAGAGGGGTGTGAAAACTTGATTATCGTTTTTGGATGCAACATGACTTCGAGTTTGGAATGTATTATTGGACTTTCAGTTGATGTCAATAGGGAATGAACAGACTTGTACAACTGGTGGACGAGCATGGGCTCAGAAGGGTTTACTGATTTCGTGGCAGCTGTAGCCAGTGCAGCGTCGTTGGAAAATACTGGTAAGGAATTCCACAGGTGGGTTATCTCTTGTAAGCAGGTTAGAAGTTCCGTAATTTGATTAGGTTTCTACGAAGAGTTCTACTTAATACTTGGCAGAAGGTCGAATATGTGATTGTGGCTGATAACTCGGAATGTTTATGAAAAGTTAACAAGGTATTTCGAGAAATTTGGCGGGTTAACGGTGCGGGATTATGGTAAATTGGGAAGGAGGAATCCTTGTAGGTTCTAGATTAAAGTAATTGTAGCTTAAAGTTTAGTGGGGGAGCCTACTGTCTAAGATTGGATCATGTGGTTGCCGGCTTGTGCGATTTCTGCTTATCGGTGCATTGGTAGATTATTTATGATTGAGAAAAGAAAACATCAGTGGTAATTCGACCAAAGAACTTGATGAATGTGTGCTATATTTCGTCTTATCGACACATGTGCAGGTTTTGGGAAGACTCAGAGTTTATGCTTCATGTGGATGTGATGTATAAGGAAAAGAATTAGTCTGGTTGCTTCTCTGGGAGTGTTCATGTGCTAACAAAGCGATGGAGATAGATATATTCGGGACCAGGTCAGAGTGGATGACTCTCTACATTGGCTCTAATGGGTTCGAGAAGGTAAGCGCAGTGTCTAAGGATTTTTGGGTTCGTTATGTGACGAAAAATTGGGATTTTGCAGCAGTGTATGAAGAATACTTGGGGAATTTTCTATGTTATCATCGGGTCTGCGACGCAGTGTTAGAGAAATAGGAGAAATAGTTTTGGATTCGCGGAAGGTCTTTCAAAATGGGTGTACCAGTAGGAGATGCTATGGTGCGCATGAGGAGGGTATGAGATGGTTCATGGGTACCAGAAACGATGTGGTCTCGTGATTCGGGTCACTTGGAATGGGTGCTAATTGAGTCCGTTATGTTTTGAATGAAGCCATTATTATTTCTAAGGCAGGTCAAGTGTAAATTGGAGGAAGTTGAGTCGGATGGTAATAGTTTGGATCAACATGATTGCGACAATGATCAGTTCCTTCGGCTTAGTTTATATAGGTGGTTTGTGATTGTACGTACGGGCTTGATAGCCACCATAGTTTGATTGATTTGGGAGGCATTGATTCACATGGCCTTGTTATGTGTAAATGGATCCTGAAAGAGTTATGGTGGTTTGGACCACGATTTGGGGTTTGTATTTTATGCAGCAATGGGAATTTAGTTTCCTGCTGCAATGGTTCTTTTGAAATGAGTTAAGTGAAAGGTTCCTAGCCAGTGAAGTGTTCATTCTACTAGTAATTCAGGGGTTATGATGAATTCTTGTACTCTTGCGTAGCGGCATGATAGGTGCAAGGAGCAGTATGGAAATTTGGAAGTTGAGGACCAAGATCGAGGTTTGGTGTTGATAAGAATGTCACGAGCTCGGAGGAGCGGGGGAAGATATTAGAGGTTCAGAGTGAGCTAGAATTTTCTTTAGTGTCACCTGAAAACGGCATCCTGTGTAAGAGGTCTTGTGTATTGATTTGCAGATTCTTGATTTGCTTTACAGAATTAGTATAGTTGGTGGTATGAAAGTGCAGACTTTGCTACCTGGCGGAAGGTCGTGGGAGTGTGTCCCACGAGGAAATTTGTATAAGTGTGACAGGTTAGTCACTTGATTGTTAAGGATTGAAGCCAAGTATGGAGATTCTAGTATTATCGCTAATGTGAGAGTTTATGCCTGAAAGGTGCTCTATTCCTTCGGTTGTGGACTGTTGGAGTTTGTTTCGGATTGGACGGCTGCTC
The DNA here is from genome assembly GCA_002018475.1 of Nicotiana obtusifolia. NCBI lineage: Eukaryota > Viridiplantae > Streptophyta > Magnoliopsida > Solanales > Solanaceae > Nicotiana > Nicotiana obtusifolia. Next base: position 142,540 of record MCJB01022418.1, on the reverse strand, counting down.
GTGTGCGTCATGAATAGGGTCATTGCTGATCCTTGGAAGGTTATTAGCCCAGTACGGGATAAGCGGAATCGGCTTGAGGTCCGCTAGTAGATTTACATCAGATAGGATGTGTTCATTTAGCATAGTACTGCTTATGGAAGAGTCTTTGAGTGTTGGGTGTTATTCCTGTCGTCAACTATTCTCAGTAATACTCAATTATGCCATGTGGGTTATGAGACGACTTGATTATTCGCACGTGTGTTGTAGTCCTGTGTAGCTTGTCATTATTGCACCATAGTCGAGCTCGAGTTTTGTGGCGCATAGCACTATCCGTCTCCCAAAGTAGTATTTATGCACTTGGCGTGCTTGTGGCCTATATTCGGGTATTCCGTAGGTATGAGCATTTTGGCTCGATGAGTATTTCCTTATTGATTGTTATGAATGGATCGGATGGCACAATGCCAGGGGTATGTTGTTTGGATCGGGTTGCACGCCGCAACAGTATCATGTGTGGATCGGGTTGCACGCTGCAACAGTGAGATGTTGAGTATGATACGGTGTATTTATCGCATCAGAGTTGTGAAATTGCAGTTATTGTGGTCGGAGGATGTTAATATGGGCAGACGATTTATGCGGTGCATGGTGTGATTTCAGCATAGGTGCATGATCAGGTTTTGGTACAGTGTGTAGGGATTGACGCGATGTTTGTATGTTAGAATCAGGTCTCGTAGAGAGTTTCGGATGTTGGAATTTGGTTCTAGGTCTTGATAGCTAAGGTTATAAGGAGGATCTTCAGTCTGGCCTGAGCTAGTGTGCTCACATGGGTTGTAGTGGCATGAGGTGTCAAATGGCGATTTTGGACAACTCCGAAACAATTCTTGGCACGTTCGAGGATGAACGTATGTTTAAGTAGGGGAGAATATAACGACTCGACCGGTCGTTTTGAGCTCTAGCGTGTCATTCGGCGGTTTGAGGTCTCGAGTAGCTTCACTTCATGTTTTATGACTTGTACGTGTGGTCGGAATTGAATTCGAAAAGTTCGGAGTGGTTACGGAAGGAAAAATCTCATTTTAGAAGCTTTAAGTTGGAAGAGATGACCAAAGTTTGACTTTTGAGTAAACAACCTCGGAATGGGGATTTAAAGGCTCCAATAGGTTCGTATGATGATTTCGGAATTGGGTGTATGTTTGGGTTGAGTATCGGACCTCCCGGGAGCATTTCAACGCTTGTTGTAGAAAAATATTGGCATTGTGAAGGTTTTAGAATTTCTTAAATTCGATTTGAAGTGAATTTTTGTGTTATTGATGTCCGTTTGAGGCTTCGAGCCTTGGAATAGGTTTGTATCGTAATTTGTGACTTGCACGTAAAGTTCGGCACCATTTCAGAATGTTTTAAGTATAACTCGGACACGTTCGGCGAAGTTAGAATGTTTAAAAGTTAAAAGAAAGGTTTTTCCGTATCGTGTTTTGGAATGTGTTGGTATGTTGGATGGGGTCCCGGGAGCCTCGGGTGCGAATCGGATTGGAAATGGCTCGAGTTTGGACTTGGAAGAATTGCTGAGGCAGCTGAGATCTGGTGTAATCGCACCTGTGTGGAAAGGGCCGCAGGTGCGAGTTCGCGAAAGAGGCCAAAGGGGTCGCAGAAGTGGAGGGGAGTGAGGTTGGCTGGATTCGCAGGTGGGAGGAATCTACCGCACCTGCAAGCTCACAGGTGCGGGCTGTTGGTCGCATAAGTCAAAATAAGGGAAGGGGAGGAATTTCCGCAAAAGCAGAGGAAGGGGCGCAGGTGCGCCTTCGCAAGTGCGAAAGCTTGCCTGCAGATGCGGAGGAGGGGAGGCCTTAAGGGAACCGCAGAAGCGGAATTTTGGCCGCACCTGCGGGACCGCAGGTGCGATGATCGCTGGGTAGAGGACCTTGTTAAGTACATGGGTTTGGCTCATTTTCATTTGATTTCTTCCATGGGAGCCGATCTTGGAGCGATTTTGGAGTGTCATTTTCTTCGTCTATTCTGAGGTATGTAATTTCTACAAGTTGTGAGTTAAATATATGAATTTGGGTTTGTAAATATGTGGAAAATTGGGGGAATTTTGGGATTTTAAGACGAAAACCTACTAATTGGTATTTTGGATTTTGACCACGATTTTGGAAGTGAAGTTAGGAATAAAATATGTATTCGAGTTCGTAATGTTATGGGTAATAATTTTCTTCAAGAAGTTTTAGAATCCGGGCACGTGGGACCAAGGGTAGAATTTATTGACTTTTCGAGTGGTGTTAGAAATAGTTATAAATTAATTAATTATGATGTTGGAGTATATTTTTATTGGTTTTCATGATTGATTGACTAGTTCAGATCGATGTGCATTTCGTTTGAGGTGTTAGAGAGGCGGTGGAGCCGGTTATGGAACTTCGGAGCAAGGTAAGTCTCATGTCTAACACTGTGAGGGGGAATTTGCCCGTAGGTGTTGTTCTTATTGTATGCTACATGTTGCGGGAGCTGCGCACGTATAAGGTGATGTATGTCCGTGCGTATGCTAGAGTCCCTGGTTATGTCCGTGTAGACATAGGTTCAAGCCATGCTTTAATTGTATTATTTGAGTTATCCTTGCCTGTATAATTCCCTTATTTCGTGTTGCGACCTGAGACTAGACTTGCGTAGAGTGATAGACTTGCTATTGTAAAGATCTGATGAGCTACTTGATTAGCCACAGAATAATTTTGTTTTCCCTTACGAATTCTCACGCGTTTTGCGTTTTCATTTAAAGGCTTCTTTACATTTCATAACTCACATGTATCTTCGTGAGTGGGGGGGTCAAGGACCTGTTAAAGTATCATATTCTCATGGGACCAGGCCGTTCGCCTGGGCAGTATAATAGATGCATCTATGGTTCGTATCGTTCGACCCTCGACAGTGTACATATTATTATGGGATCGGGCCGTACACCTCGGTATTTCTATAAATACTGTTATAGGATTGGGCCTTTCGCCTCGGCAGCGTCATGCGTAATATTTGGCAAGAAGCCATCGTATCCGTGAGTTTTTCTGATTTGAGTTGTGACGATCTATCTGGTGGGGACCATTTTCCATATCCACTCCGATTGAGGAGGTGACCGATAATTGAAGGCTTGCGTTTACTGTTCAAAGGAGGATCGCACCACGTGCTAAAATTTTTTTACACTGTTTTTTTACCATGCCATACTTGTTTACTTTCTGTTGTACTTGATTTATTGGACCGCTAGTAAGTGTCGATGTCGACCCCTCGACACTACTTCTTCAAGGTTATGCTAGATACTTACTGGGTACGCGTTGATTTACGTACTCATGCTATACTTGTTGCATTTTTTGTGCAGGTGTGTGTGTGTGTGTGTGTGTGTATATATATATATTCCTAGTGGTCTTTTGGGCGTAGAGGCGCGCCTACTGCGGGGACTTTATGGTGAGTTGCATTTCATGTTATGATCTGCAGCATACAGAGTCTCCCTCGGAGTTATTTACTTTCTCCTGTCTAACTTGTATTCCAGACAGATGTTATATTTTATTATATTTCTCGGTAGATGCTCACGCACTTGTGACATCGGATTTTTGGGGTTCCTGCTGGATGTTCATTATTGTAGTTCCCGTAGTTATTATCATTTTACCTTATGATCTATACTTTGTACAGAAATTTATAAAGAGAATTCACGGGCTCCTACGAGTACCCGATGTTTATTTTATTTATTTAATGTGATTTATGATTTCAGTATTTTTAAAATGAGTAATTAAGTCGATAATTCATTGCTAGCTTGCCTGATGGCGACGTTGGGCGCCGTCACTGCTTTTAGGGAATTTTGGGTCGTGACATCAACACTCTTCGCACTAACTTAGATACACTACTCATTCCTTGATGACTCGACTCGACGCTCTAGTTTGCTGCTCCAAAGAAGTGAGTGATTCCTTTACCTCTTCTTGATTTTGAAAGTCTTAAAATGTGTTTTACGTTGGTGGTGTTAGTTTCTTTTGTTTGGCCTGATTCCAGATAATTCCTTGATGCTTGGGCTTCAGCAGACGGTCTATGTTATTTCTATAGGAACTTATTTTAGTTCTCTAAAATTGGGATATTGAGTTATGTTAAAAATATATATTCGTTTGAACATTTTTGTCTGCGCGAACAGCGCATATCATGTCGACATTGTCTTGGACGCGGTTGAAATATTACAAGATTTTATGTCCAATATCATGCTTTAGGAACTATACTTTATATCAAATCTGCTAGCCGTACATTGCGATTCATTTTTATTTGTTTCATTACTTATGAATATATTAGCAGCATGTTGATATTAGTTTGTGAAATCTGAGCTTAGTTTCGTTTCTACCATACTAGTAAAAATGTACTCTGTTTCATGTTCCTGATATCATGCATAGATTTGTTAGATTCCAATATATAGTGTCATAATTTTGACCACACCTATTACTTCTATGTTTAAATAATGTCTGCTTAATTTGAAGCAGAACCTTTCTTCATACTTGTATAAATCAGCAGCTAACTTGAGTTTAAGACCAAATCGTGACACCTTCTTGATTCCCTGATTACATGAACTCGTACGGTTATATCAAAAGTTTTAATCTTTGTTCGCTTCTTCTTTGTTAGTAAGGTTTAGATTTCTGTTTAAGTGAAAGACATATTTTAGTATGATGCATTGATTGCGAATATTCTTAGGTTTCAAATAACATAATTGCTAGTGTGCTTACTTTTTGAGTTCTGGCATTGCTTGATATATATTTTCAAGCTCCAGCAGAGTAAGGATTGAATCAAGTGTAAGTAAACTTTATTTTTTCATGAGATGTTTGATTATTAATGTGCTGCTAGGAACCATATCTTAAGACCCTTATGGGTAGACATCAAGATTAGTTTCCTTTAAAGCATGTTGAATAGACACCTATCCTTGGAAATTTTAAAGTACTTCTCTTCGTCTGTTAGCCTGGTTGACTGCATCTTATTTGTAGTATTAAATCGGTCTTTGAGTACCTGTAATGTCTCTGAATGATCAAGGCAAGAAACTGAACCTCTTAGAATGAGTTTATTGCTATAATAAAAAATAAATTACATCATGACTAGTTTACCCATTATGAAAGTTTAAGAATCAGATTCTCATCCTAACCTTATTTTTACTTTCTTTTTCTTTGTTTTGCATGAATACCGGAGCCGCGAGGAACCTCGTACTGAGACTCGACATCATCGCTGAATCAAGAACCTGTATCCACATTTTCTATCGCTGCCTCTTCCCTTTTCTTAGTCCATCCGAACAGACAATAAAGAGAGAAGGCGAAGTGAGAATCTGGGAATACCATCTTAGACAGCAAAGTGGGATAGAAAATTGAGTAGATCCAAGGCGACAACACTCTCATTCAATGCCCCCAAAAGCTCTGCCCTCAGAGTTCCATTTGGAGATAGCTCGAGTTCCATTTTAAGACTTGATAACGCCGACTCGAAACCCGCATGTTCATCTCCTCTTGCCTTCTCTCGAACATACAACTGGCACAAGCAAAATGGATGGAGAGGCGAGCTGAAACAGGCATTTGCAGAAGATATCGTCCTCCTGTTAGGAGCCAAACGGGTATGTCTACCATATGCACTTCTTTTCCTTATCATTATTTACTTGACTGATGATTAACATTTTACTGTGTGATTATTTTTAATTTCAGTTGTGCGATTAATTTTAGTTGTGCGATAAACTTCAAAACTAAATATCAATACATGATTAGAACTATACCCTGTTTTTATCACATAAGATTTTTACTTCTAGTTAACAATGAATTACCGACTATAAAGAGCAGTCCTTAGTTTAGTTAAAAGCGTCGATAATAGATCCTTGGTCTAGATCAATTTTATAACGTTTCCGGAACAATTAATCAGTTTGATTTCGACAAAGGCTTTGAGGTATTGCTAATCACTCCTTTGTATGATTTAAAGAACCCCAAAAGTGGTTCTAAGGGAAAGTCAATCTTTTTGCATCGTTCTACTAGCTTTAATATCCCTGTACAAGTTTATTAACAAGATACACTTTTTGCCTATCAAACTTGAGTTAAATTGATTAACTGATCTTCTTTTGGATTAGTTCCTAATTTCTTTTTGAGTCTTAACATGTGTTTAATTTATTTAAACTAATACTAACGGTTTAATTTGATATAATGTTTAGTCTTACTTAATTAACTTAAGTTTGGTCTGTTAATCATTAAATGTGGATCTTAATGGGTGTCTTATTTTTTGCATGACATTTGTTCACATGTACACTACGATCGATTGATGATGTCACTTAGGATTCTTCTACTACACATGATGGAGCTCAAAACAAGCGGATCTATCATCTCTGGATATGGCTAGACATCGAAGACTTAATCGATTCGATCAATGGAAAGCGATCAAGTATAATATACGATAAAGCTGAGTCGTCACCTCATGTGGGCTAGGTACGTTAAGGGATATGATGACAACGGCAGGCTAATAGTTGACTTCTTGTAAGAAGCATAAGTATAGCTTTATATATGAAGGAAAATAAAGCAACTAGTTGTTTCCCTCATTTTCCAACTTTATATGTCACTTTCTTCAATGTTTCAAATACTTGACAACTTTTATTATTGCAGTGAAGTTTCGTCATGCTTTTACAATTCATACAATTCAAAAAGCAAAATATTTTAGCTTCACACAGCTTTTGGAGGCACACACGTTTTACTCTACTATCTCACGCATCTACAACTGTTTTCGTCTGGTTTTAAGACGTTCAAGAGAGTCGATCATATAAAATAAAATAGAAGAAATTAACATCGCATTGGGGCCGTTCTGCCTCGCTTGTACCTGATCCCACATTATTCTGACTCTCAACTTTAAATTTATGTACTAATTTATTTATTTATTTAATACTTTAGACTAAATTTTACCACCAAAGTTAAGGTGGCATATATTTTTACTAATAATTTATCTTCTTTTGTGCGAAATCCTTACACATGGAAAGCTTCGTTAAAGAGACGACATCAGGAAGGTTCGATGCCGACCATTCAAATTAGGCTTGCTTTATTCCCTCATTTTCCCAAAAAACATCGAAGTATTGCTACAACTTTGGAACTTTGAAGGGAGGTTTAATTTTACTTCATGTGTTGTATATTTCTTTCATTCTTCTATGCTTAGCCTTGTTAATTTTAGTTTGAGTATTCACTCTAATGTGGCATGGCTAACTCATATATAATCCTGTATGTCCTTCGACAGATTGCTTTAACCTATAACTAAGATAAAATCATGTCATCGCTTAGACTTAAGAAGCTTTAAGATTGATTAACCAACTAATTATGTAATCAAGTTGTAATTCTAGCCGGTGTATTTTTACCTTTAAATAAATAACTGAGTTGACGTATTATAGATTAAAAAATATTTCGAATATGATTAATCTCTCTTTAGGCCTAGTGTCAACCATATTAATAGTTCAAATACTAAATCAATCAACCTTATTTGACTCACATATACTAGATTAACCACTTCTTTTGATCTATGATTATCGTTTTAGCTTCTATCGGAACTTGGACTCTACTGACTGTTAAACAAATAATTAAAATATAGATAATGTTTTCCCATTTTAGACTAAGTTTAAGGAACTACCTTAGGGTAGATTTTAAGGAATGCTTAACACCTTCCCCTTAGAATAACCGGAACCCTTACCTAGAATATCACTGGTTAATAGACTCTTAAGATATTGAATATTAGGTGGCGACTCTTCACTTTTTATGAACCTCAGAGGAACTATATATTGTAGTTTATTTTGACTTGTGCAAAATAGGGTACGACAATCCCCACTCAAATTTCATGCATTGGTGCAAAGTGGACGGCACGGCCCCCCCTGCCATGTGTATCCACGGCTTGCCCAGCAACACTTAATTGTAGGAAGAGGAGATATTCATCACTTGCAACAACATCGGAAAATCGACTGGCCCGATTTGCAAAGCTAGATAAATTTCCCAATAACATCTTTTTGTGAACCATCAAAGGCTTTCACCCTTACGTGGCTTTCCTTGACCTTCCTCAAATGATTTCCCAACTCTCGTAGGATAGAGAGCGGACAGATGTTGACTCCTGATCCTCCATCGACCAGCACCCGAGACACCACTTTGTCCCCGCATTTGACAGTGATGCGAAGAGTCTTGTTGTGACTCGCTCCTTCGACAGGAAGTTCATCTCTTCGGAAAATGATCATGTTTGCTTCAACCATTTTTCAAATTGTCGCGGCCAACACCTCGCAAGTGGTGTTAATTGGTACACTTACCCAACCTAGTACTTTCAACAAAGCATCCTTATAACTGTCAGAGCTCATTAATAGATCCATGACAGATATTTGTGATGGGGTTTCTTCTACTGCTCTTCCACAGAATACTCTTTGCTTGAAATTCTTTTCCTAAACTCAACGGCTTTTGGGTCTGTATGTTCCTCCTTGGAATTTGTTCTCTCCTGGGGTTTCCTCGATTGACATCTTCAGGGGCGTAACATCTCCTAGACCTGGTCATACCATGGGCTGCGATAGAGTTTGTCGTTTTTGCCTTTCCCTTTTTCTGGTACGTCCATGGGACAGTTTTGTACTCCCGAGCTTCTTCGTCCCGAGTAGCAACGGCAGGTTGCTGCGGATAGGTGTGAACTGTCACTGTAGGCCTTAGTTGTACTGTAAGGATTGGAGCTTTTTGAGGAGGGATCCTTGCGGCTTCTGCATTCCTTATAGTGACTATAGTTCCCTTCAAGTCATAATCTTCACTTAATGTGGTCATAATAGCTCCCTGGTTTTGATGATTTGGCAATGGGTTGCGATTCACATTAGGTGGTGCCGGACTGCACTGAATGGCTCCGCTCTTGATCAGGATTTCAATTTGAAACAGTCTTCAGTATCGTGCCCAGGTACATTGGAATGATACACGCATCTTTTAGTGGCATCAAAATATTTTGAGGGATGCTCAGGAATCCTTCTCTCTATTGGATGTATTAATCCTGTTCTTCTCAACCTTTTGAACAATTGGTCCAGAGGCTCAGCAACTTGAGTATAAGTTCTAGGACCCCTCTCTTCAAAGTTGGGATGATGGCATGGTGCATAAACAGGTCAGTTTTGATCAGTAGTGGTTTGGATAAGTCATTGTGGGTTTTGGTAGTTGTTGGATTGATGAGGGTTGTATTGTGGTTGAGGGTAGTAATATGGCTGGGTATTATAGACTGGAGTGTAAGCGGGTGGAGGAAAAGGGTTGTTTGGGGAGTAAGAGGTACTTCCATGAGGTGGGTTGGTTTAGTAGTAAGGGACGACTGCTGAGACCTCCTCTTTCTTCTTCTTTCTGCTACCGATTGATCCTGACTTGATGGCCTTGCTGGGCGCTTGCAGTGCTGCCATATATTTCACTTTATCGGATTTTATGCCTTATTCTAAGAAATCTCGCATCTTAACCAGCTCGAGGAACTTTTGACCCATCATTCCCATCATATTTTCAAAGTACATTCCCTCCTAGGCTCTGATAAAATACTTGGTTAGTTCACTGTCATCCAACAGCGGTTGCGCCCTGGCAGCCTCCGACCTCCACCATCGTGCATATTCTTTTTTTTTTAAGCTCAATATGGGAATTTTATTAATAGAAGCATAATACAAAAGTGGAGGGGGACATGAACCTTACCTTCAATAGAAGAGTAAATGTACACTTAGTCATTCTAATGTGATAACTAAATATACCTAAAATGTGGTAAGGTGTTAGACCTATGGTAATGTGGCAATTTTCGATTTTTAAATAGTAGACATTCGCATGTACAAAAACAGAGTAAGACTGTTCTAGGTCAGTTATACAAAAAAGTACATGTGTTCCTGCTTCTATTGTATGATTTGGGGACGTGCTCCCTTGTATGTATATCTGGTATCTAAAAGTGATTTCTAGAGTTATCAAAAGAGTACCAAAAGAGTGCGATCTATCTTCAATTTTGCTTTGACTTTGTAAAGAAAAGCCAAGTTGAAGTTGGCTGTTTGTTTTGAAGTGATTGTTGTCGTTGGTTGTGTGCTGGTATTGCTGCAGTAGGTTGCTGTCTTCTCTTGTTTCTGCCTGATGATGATCTATTGTTGCTTCCTTGTCTTGTAGTGTCTGCTGGTTTAGAGTAGTACTACTATAAAGCTTAGTAGAGTCAAGTTTCCAGTGCTGCAAAGTGGTTGGAAGTGTCCATGATGATCGCTGAGGTTGCAAGAGATTGAGCACCCAAGGTGCTAATACCACACCTTGCAACTGCAGCAATAATCTAAACCAGTTCAGGCTGCCTACAGAATGATAGAGGGTGTTGCTTGCATTAGTGAAATTGAGGTTTGTGTTACTACTGTTTTGGTTTTTTGTTTGATTCTGATGAAATGCAGGGAGTTGTTTTTGTTGATTGTCTGACAAGTGTGTTTCTGGATCACGTGGATGCTGCAAACTTGGTGGTTGCCAGTCTATGTTGCTATGTCTACTAGGTTGACTGTTGATTGAGTTCCAGTGATTGGTGGTGGCAGGGGATGTCCATCTTGCTGTCTCTCTGCTGCTGTTACTACTTAGTTGTGTGCTGGATGAGTTCCTGTGTTGTATGCTAGTAATGAAGATCCCTGATGAGTGCTGTAATTGCAACAGATTGAGCATTTTAAATGCTAATACCACACATTGCAATTGCAGCACTAATCTGGGTTCCTCCATACTATCTGCAAAATTGAGAAATCTGTTGAAAGCAATGATGATTTTGATGACTTTTGATTCTTTTCTGATGCTGTGTCTTTGAAAATTGAGGTTGTTGTTGCTAATCTTCTCGTGTTGCTGATGTAGTCTTGGGAATTGTCTTGACTGCTACACATTAGGATTGATCTTTTGATATAGTTGTACAAGGTGGTTGCCTAATGCTTCCTTGGTAGTGAACTGCTCCCAGGAGTGAATCTTAGTGAATAGAGAGTTGAACTTTTGTTTCTTCCTTATGTAAGTGTTGTGTCTTTGTGTGAGTTTCTTCTGCTGCTGCTGTAATCCTGCTGTGTGCTGAAGTAAAGTTCTGGAGTTTAGTGAGTTCTGAAGTTGAGCTATGCTGAGAGTATTGCTGGTTTCTTCTGAGGTGTCCTTGTTGGTGCTTTTTGCTTCTTGTTTGGTGTTGTGGTTATGTAGAGTGGTGCTGCTGTTGCTGAGGTCCTGGTGTTGTTTGTGTACTTGCTAACATTGCTTAGAGTAATTGGGGTCCAGTGTACTAGCTAGAAAAGCAATGGATTGAGCATTAGAGATGCTGTTTTCCCCTATTGCTTTTTCAGCAGTAGGTTGGATCCACTCAGTGATTTGCATTTCATGTGGTTGGCTGTTGATTGAGCTCAAGGTGCTGATGATGATTTCATGTTGATGGCAGCCCAGATCTTCAAAATTTCCTGCAAGACAAGATATCTTCTTAGCATGAATCCAGTGTTCCACTTCCTCCTCAGTACAATTGTTGTGATGAAGCTTGTGGTGGCATCCCAGGTGCAACAGTGTGCCTGCAAACAGCAGTACATACATCATATGAGTTGCTGCATCCATAAACTGTTCCCCTTTGCTAGAGTTGTGATCATGGTCTCTCCTAGGCTTCTTGTTGATGTCCTGCTTTGCCCACCATTTTACCTGCAACATTAACAAGGATGTTAAGAAATTGTTGAAGTCATTGTTTGATCTCAAGTTCAGGGTAATGATCCATTGTGGTGGTCTTGGGGTATGTGGTTGAGACCCTCTAGTCTTTTCTGTAGAGTATTTCATTTTGCCCAGTTCCATTCTTCCTGCATCATTGCTGCTGTGACTATGGTTTCTACCTATCTCCTTTCCTTTTGGTTGGTTTAATTCCGTCTGTTTCCTACCACCTTTACTCTTAGATAAGGACATTGACTTTTATCACTATTAACCAACCTTCTACTTTGTGTGTCTAGTTCACCAAAGCACTGGCAATCAATAGGACCAACATCCAGGGCATAGTTTGCAATATGGTCTGCCAATCTGTTGCCTTCCCTGAATGTGTGTGCTATTATTGCATTGCATCTTGTCATCAACTCCTTGATTTCTGCAACAATTTCCTGGAAGGACCAAGGTACTTTCCGTTCTCCCTTTATGATCTTCGTTAGCGTCATTGAGTCAGTGTGGATCTCTATTAGAAGGTGTTCATTATGGATACAGAATCTCAAGGCCTCCACCATTGCCTGTGCCTCAGCTTCAGTGTTTGTGTTTTCTTTGATATCCTTACTGTAGGCATGTATTACATCTCCCTCTTCATTTCTCAGTACAAAGCCAATGGAGCTTCTACCTGGATTGCCCCTAGAAGTGCCATCTGTGCTGACTTTGATCCTCCCTTGTTTGGAGAATTCCCAGATCACCTTAGTGTACTTCAAAGTGGGAGTGTATTGTTCTATCATAACAATTATATCTGGCCATTTCTGGGGGATGTTTTAGAATTCCTGGCTTTCTGACTTTAATAAGCATTTGGAGAGTAGAAGTAATTTGATAGATTACCCTGTTGATAGTGACTGTGTCCCCATATTTGTAGCTATTTCTTCTCTTCCACAACTCCCATATAATCACTGAAGGTAGGGCTTGCATTATTGGTTTCAGTAGATTGACAACATCTGCAGTTCAACATTGGTCACTGCTTAGTGCAAGGTAATACCTTGTACATCAATTCCTGCATTACTAAGAAAGTATCTCCACACTTTACTTGCAGCATATGATGTGAAGAAAAGGTGTTGTCTTGTCTCTTTCTGTGGCTCTGTACAACACCAGCATTTAGAAGCCATGTGATAGCCTAGTTTTTTGAAATAATCATCCAGTAATCTGTTTCTCCAGATTTTCCACATGAAAAAGGTAATTTTGAATGGAAATCCCTGCACCCAGATGTTTCTATAAGCATTAGAAGGATGTTGCCTCTTCCTCAAGTATTCCCAGGCTGTCTTGACATGTGATGTTATCCAGTATGTGTGCAGCAAGATCATTTGGTAAGATCTCCTTGATCTTCTCTTCATTCCAGTGACCTTCTTCTATCACATCCTGTATGTTTTGTACGGTCTCATCACATATGAAATCAGGTGAGGTGACAAAGTGTAAGGCTCCCAGTCCTGTCCAGTTTTCAAACCAGAATAATGAAGATCCCATTTTAGGTTGCCAGAGGAGTTGGTGCTCCATGATACTTCTGCATTCAATCATTTTCCTCCAGATGTGAGATCCACCTCTCCAAGGAACAATTATTGGATTGAGGTTTTTACAATACTTTTGGCTCATGAATGCACTCCATAAACTTGGTTTTGTTATGAAATTCCACCATAGTTTATAGAACAATGCTGTAGACATGTCATGTAGGGATTTGAAACCTGCACCCCCTTCCTCACATGGAAAGCATAAAGTATTCCATGATGCCCAGTGCCTTCTTGGATCTCCAACAGAATTGCACCAAAAGAATTGTGCAATTATCTTGTGAAGTTTGTTGATTATATTGGCAGGAGGATTTACTGCAAAGAGGAGGTGAATTGGCATACTCTGTAAGACATGTGTGATAAGCACTTCCCCGCCCCCTGTAGATAGTAGTTTCCCTTTCTAGTTTTGAAGCTTATTCATCACTTTTTGTATAAGACTTTGGTAGTAATCTATCTTCCTTCTCATGTAGAAGATTGGACATCTAAGGTAGGTAAAAGGGAAGTCTTGCTGCAGGATTCCTGTGATCCTTTATACCTTGTTGATCACCTGTGTTGAGGTGGAGTAATGCATGTATATTGTAGATTTACTCTTGTTTATCAGTTGGCCAGAAGCAGCTTTATATGCAGTTAGCACTTCCATTATCAACTGCAGTGATGTGGCATCTGATGAAGAGAAGATGATGGTGTCATCTACATATGCTAGGTGATTAATCTTGGGACTCCATTTGGGTAAGCCAAATCCACTGAAATAGAGGTTAGAGTGTAGAGCATTGAGTCCTCTAGACATGGCTTCTGCTGCCATTATGAATAGAGCAGGTGACAGAGGATCACCTTGTTTAACTCGTCTTGTGGATTTAAAGAACCCATGTGGTTCTCCATTGATTAGGACAGAATACCAGTTGTTGGCCACTAGCCCATGTACCAAACCAATGAATCTTTCTTCAAATCCCATCTTCCTCAGTACCTTGGTCAGGAACAGCCATGATAGTCTGTCATATGCTTTTGTCATATCCAGTTTAATTACAACATTTGGGCCTGCTTTAGTTCTCAGTCGAATATCTGTTATAATCTCTTGTGTTAAGTGCACATTTTCCACTATGCTTCTGCCTTTAACAAAGCCAGTCTGTTCATCTGAGATTACCTTTGGTAGAATGATCACCAGTCTGTCATGAACTACTCTAGAGAATATTTTGTTGATGTTCTTGAAACAAATCTGATGGTTTTTTCTATAGGTTCACTAGTGCGAACCGATCAGGAGTGATCTCTGTATTGAATTGAAAATGGTTCATGAAATCCACCGCCATATCTTTCCAAGTTCTCCAATTTCGCGGTTCCTGTCAGGTATACTAGGTGAGTGCCTCTCCCGTCAAACTCCTTATAAACAATTTCATCCTTAGTTTCTCGTTCCTTCCCACTCCGCCCAACTTGTCACCATACGCCCTCAAATGTGTATGAGGGTCCCCCGTCCCATCGAAGATATCGAACTTTGGGGGTTTGTAATCTGCTGGCATATCTACATCTGGATGAGCACATAGGTCCCCATAGTCCAAACTTTCACTTCCTCGGTTAACTTGGAGACTATTCATTTGCCTTCTCAACATTTGCAACTGCTCAGATACCGACTATTCTTCTTTACCATGGCTTCTCTCTCTATCTCGGCGTATTGATCAATCTCATAAGGCACCCTGACCATGACCGGTGCTATAAAGGTAGGTTCAGAAATGATATATACAGGGGTAATGTACTGCTCATGGGTGGTGTCATGTGCCACAGATATGTGCTGGTTAATGATGAAAGTGACTCCATCACGATGAGGGGTAGTGGCATCAGCAGTGATAGGGGGGTTCTGTGATGTCTGAGTGTATTGTGGTACGTAAGGAGTGTGAATAGTGGATTTGGTGGGTTAGCGGGGGTTACTGGGGGGTACGACTTGAGTGGTGGGAGTTGAAGTTGGGGTGTTGTTGTTTTGGCGTGATGTTGAAAGGAAATGATCTGGAAATGAATCCAAAGAAGGGAATCTAAGTGGCTGAGGAAGTGTTGTCACGTCCAGGAGTACTAGTTCTCTGATATGTTGTACCTCCTTCCTTAGAGACTCCATTTCCTAGGCCATCCTGGCCATGTGTTTATCATTCCTAGTGTTGTCTTTTTCCCCGGATCGCCCCGAGCTATCGGCTATGACCAGAGCATGTTCAATTGGGTCTTCTGCGGCTGACATCCTTCCCTTTGACCTTAGATTGTTTGGTGGCTCCACCAGTTTTGGTCGACACAAACCAACCTTTTTTTTTTGGGGATAATAATAAGGCAAAAGAAAATAAGAAAAAAGAAAAGAAAAGGAGCAAGAGTCAGTTTCTTCATTTATGCGAGCAGAAAATCACATAGAGCAGATAATTCATGCATTACAGCTAGTGCGTTCCTAGAATCTACGAGGCCTCTCATTGCCGGAGGTAAGCCGAGTTCACAGATATTTGACAGACATTTAGACTTGACACAAATAGATTCAAAATAATTTTTTTCATTGTTAATTTGGACTGGTACAAGTGGGAACAATAATTACATCGTTGTTTCATAGAGTTGCATACGCTCAGTGAATTCGCCCTTTTGGAAACTAAAAGAGAAAAACTAGGGGTAAAGGTATAAAGTGGGGAAAGAAGGGGAAATCAACCAACTCTAATAACCATCCCCTGAATCGTTTCCTGTACCCTTCTTTTCCTCTGGCTCCTCTTCCGGATCCTCTTCCGGGTCTCCTCAAACTCTTCCTTATCATTGTTGAATTAAGACTCCTCCTCCAGATCTTCTTCTGGCTCTGTTCATGACTCTATCTGGATGCACTCTACTTCTCGATCATCATCTTTAGCTGGTGGAAACATGCGGTCAATGGATCATGGGACCACCTGATGATGCATTGATGTGGTCAGCAGATAATGCAACAGGATCTCGTGATAAATCTGCAAGGCAACCACTGCGTCCTCTAACTAGGCTATACCCTCTCTGCTTGGGTGGGCCAATTGTTCTTCTTCGTTAATCCAGATGTATTACTCGGGAGTACACCATGAGTTTTGACCCATAGGCATTGTCATAAGGTCATTCCACTTTTCTTGCAGCTTCTTATCTTGGGAATTGGGATATGGCCTTTGTACTCATCCTCGTATAACGACATCCTTGTCCATAGAGGAACGTCTTGGATCATCCCGAATTGTCTGAGGACCCACAGGGGTGAGTATGGTTGAATGCCTTCCAGTCCGTTCAACTTAATGAAGTACTTCTAAGGAGTCCTCAAGATTTCCCTTCCACCTAACCAAGAGAGTTTCCAGATGATCCATTCCCTTGTCAGATTGGTCAATGTTTCCCTCCATTCTTCTTGCCCACGTGAGGAGATCTAGCGTCTCATTCTTTGTGGCTGCGGATCATATTGCTGACACCCACAAAGTAGTCGATGGTGGCCTCTCGCTGGAAGAAATGTTCAATAGCCCAGATCTAAAGCAGTAGGTTATAACCCTTAAAGAAATCGTATTCTTGTGCACATGCGGACAAAGCTCTCAGCAGCTCAGCTAACACCGTCGGCACTAAACTAGCTTGAAGATTGCCGCGGAAGGTTAGACCACTAGTAACAAGTTGATGTTGATACGGCCCCTTCGCTGCGGGAAAACCAATAGTCCAAACAGTGCCATTGCGAAAGTGATAGGCTTGAGACTCTCCCACGTCGCTTGGTCACATTGAAACTCCCCTAAATACCATTCGTAGCTTTCACGGTGCGCAAACCTGTCGAATATCTGGTGTAGGCTTACCCATTCGTCCTTGATACTTCTGAGGCTTTTGCTATTGGTAAGACCCAGTGCATCCAAGAAACGAAAATCGGGCATAGTAACTGGCAATACTGACTTTTTTTCCGTTGAACGGTAGCTCTATGAAACATGTGACATCTTCCAATGTCGGTACAAGCTCACAGTCGCCAAATTTGAACACCGCATTAGCTGGATCCCAAAGTTCTATCAACAGGCGAGTGAGCACCCTATTCGCTCGGATGATCATCAATGCAATTAATGCCCCTAGGTGCATCCGAACCTCATATTCGTGTTCCCGATGAATATTCTTCCACCACTGTTTCAGGTTATGTGGTGCTCCCATCACCATGCTAATATCCGGGATGTTTTGGTTGATTTCCATTTTCCGAGGTGGGTAAAAGAAAGGTAATTCTTTGCTTCGGATCCTTAAGTGTCTTGTCATGTTTGTTTGTCTTTCCAAAGAAATTATGTCGTTGGGTGCATGACAAGATGACATCAAGGTGGCTTCCTAATTGTGTTTCAGTACCAAGGACTGACTCACCTAAGGTTTATGTAGTATGGCCTATTTTACTAGAGTAGAGTGTTTCCTACTTTTGAATTTTTGACTGAAAGCTAAGAGAAGTTATGTCAATTGACCTGTTAAAGCCATTGTCTAAAACTAGAGTTTTTGAAAAAAAGTTTCGCAGGGGTGTAAAAGACAACCCTCACGTGCCATTGTGTGTGATAGTGTATGGTCAAGACTCGATGGGAAGAGATGTGATAATAGTGTATATAAAGCAGTAACAAACAAGGGTGTAGCAACAATTAGCATGGTGATCATAAAGCAAATAATTATATAGAGAAAATAAAGCATGTAAGCATGTAATTGCAATTTAAACTATAATCAAGGAAAGGTATAAATAAATCTAGAGGCCAAATTAGTCCAATTATGCTAAGGTCAAAATCTAGGTGTGAGGTTCCCTAGCAGAGTTGCCATGTTGTTGCATCCTATTTTGCACTAGTCAAGACAGGATTCAACTTGTGGTTTCTCTATTGTTGATGAAAGAGAGTCGCCACCTAATATTTAAAGGGATACTAGGGTACCTATTTAATTACTAAGTTATGTTCATTACAGGTCTACAAACTGGCGATATTATGGGTAAGGATTTTTGTTCTTCTAATAGGAAGGTGTTAGGCACCCCTTAAAACCTACCTGAGGTAGCTCCTCAGGACTTAGACTAATTTTAAAAACTCAGTTATTTACACTAAGCTTTGATTATCACTAAGCTAGGGCTTGCTATATACTAAAGGAAATGTATGTGTAAGACATATAAAGGGTATGTGATTATAAAAGAGTTATTGGAAGCTATGAGAGTTTTGAAAGTGATTTATATTTTAAACCTTAAGTTATTAAGTCAAGAAAAGTGATTATCATCGAAGAATAGATGCAAGAGTAATTTTTGTTTGTAAGGAAGATGATTTTTAAATGCACCTTGGTTTTCAAAAAATCTGAAGAAGCAAGTCTTTGGAAATTCATTTGAGACTGTCCGTTACTGCCTTTTTTTTTTAATGCAAAATCTGACTTCGCTCCTAGTTAATGAAAATCAGTGATTCTTTCATAATTTTCTCTGAGAACAGGCTGTCGTTCTGATTAAAGACCTGAGCTTCAAAACCTTTAAGAAGAGTGAGTGTATAAGATGAATAGGTTGAAATTAATAGGAGGCGAAGATCAATTACTAGCTATTTCATTTTAAGTCCTATATTAATTAAGGTTTGCCTAAGTTTCATGTAATGCTAGAGCATAAAAGAAAAACACATAATCTAATATATGGATATTAATACATGATAATGAAAATGCGATGAGACAACAAAGGCAATAAGCGAAAATAATTAAGACAGTAAACTAAGCTATGGAAATAATGGGCAGCAATGAAAGGAGTAAGGGAGAAGACTGGACTCTGAAGATTGGGCCTCAATAAGGTAGGCCCAGCAATTTGAGAGGACACCTCTCGGCTATAGCAAGACTGGACTTTTCAAAATGCAGCAAGGCTTGTTTGGGCCTGATTTCCTTAGGAATTCTGCAGGCCAAAATGTGTACATGTCCAATAAGAATAAAAGAAAGTTATTAGAAATATACTCCATATACTCTCAAATACACATGACATATATATAAACAAATAATTGTAACAAGGAAATAATCAACACTGTGGGAAATTATATTAATGTGGTGGCTTTACTTAGCAAATCATCCACATTGAAAACCTTTTGTTGTCATTGAACATTAAACCCCTAAAGAACTAAATGCGTCAATGAAATAAGGGCTAAAGAGGAAGGCCCCACCAAGGTCGACGCCCCCTTTGGATCCCTCGGCACTTCAAAGTTCCCAAGGGACTCAAGGCCTAGAGTAATGCTTGTGCCGGGGAGGGCAGCCCAACCTAGAGTCGGACCTCACTCCCAAATAGCCTTAAACACTAACAACATGCTTTCCTTATGGGTTTAAGTGCCAATGAGTCTCTTCTAATGTAAATTAAATGCTAAAGTATTACCTATCACACAATATACTTTCCTTCCTAACATAAGAAAAAATAGTCCATATTGGACACCAAACAAATCATATGTCACATGAATTATAAGATCTGACTTTGAAACACATACAAGTGAGGAACGGAAACATCATGACCATACTACATAAATTTGAACT
Source organism: Nicotiana obtusifolia (assembly GCA_002018475.1). Lineage (NCBI taxonomy): Eukaryota > Viridiplantae > Streptophyta > Magnoliopsida > Solanales > Solanaceae > Nicotiana > Nicotiana obtusifolia. Next base: position 122,922 of record MCJB01022418.1, on the reverse strand, counting down.
TAAAACAAAGCAATATTCTAAGGAGAGGCAAAACTATACAACAATAACTTCAACAAATACAGAGGTTATCGAAGACATCTATGACATGATCAACTTTCAATAGGTCATACCAATTCCCAGATTAAAACATGGAGTTCCTAAGAGCTTCTACAAAATCAAATTCCTAGTAGTGTTAGGTTCAAACAAATCATCAAATTCAGGCGGGATCAGCAAAATCCTTATGAGATTTCAGGGATCAAATTAGGTTGAAAACTAATGGCAGAGAAAGGACTGAAGGTGTTCTAGACAGGCTATAAAATTAGGAATTAAACAGGGGTATGCAGCATTCAGGTAGCTACTCAAACACATCAAATGCAGTAATGATTTTATGTAGACAAGGAAAACATTGTACATTTACAAAATTCGATTAAGCATGACATGAGGATGAAAAATTACAGATAAAGAAAAGATATTGCAGTAGAATAAGTTTAACTCAAATCTAAGTCTAAGTTAATATATGAAAATGAGAATGCCTCTTATTGTCACAAGTAATTACATGATTATAGCAGAGTAATTTAATCCCTTTTAAAGGGAAGACAATATTAAGAGACAAAATGCATGCCAATTTTCAAAGATCAATGATAGCCCTAAAAGATTAACCACAGTAGGTACGCTAATAAGTAAGTTTTGGATTAAGCATGCAGCTGAAGATTTTAACTAATCAAGAAAATATCCAAGTCACACTGAACAAGTTATCAGTTCTTACAACAAAGAAAAGGGGAAAACAGGACCATGATTATGTTATGAGGGATTATAACTTAGTCTCAGCAAATATATACAATAGGACTACTGGGAGAAGCTAAGAGAGATTTATTTCAAAACAAGATTAGGTTAATAGAAACAATAGCAACTAAACAAACATGCTTTCCTAGTGGCAACTCAAAAGTAGTCTAACAAACATAAGCAGAGAAGAGAGCATTTAAAGACTTAGAGTTCATAGTTAAGGTTAAAACATGCTTTCCTTATGGGTTTTAGTTGGCTCGTGATTTTTCTCTTGTTATGTTGTGGTAGATGAGAATATTAACGCTTCTACTTATAGTGCCATTAAGGCTCTATGGTTCAGAAAATTTGAATCGGATAGTGAAGAGTGACTCATGGTAATGATGATAGCAAATCAAATAAAAATCAGAAGACAGAGGGGAAATTCAGTACTGCGTTTGGCCTCTGGGTATAGGATTCCATGATGATTTTCTGAAGAAGGCTTCATACATGCTCCGATTTGATGAAGCACGAGAGGATTCAGGCGATTTGAAGCTACACCTTCAAACCAGGGTTTTTAGACTTTAAGGGTTTTGTATTTTGTGATTGAAAAAGGAATTTGCAGCAGGATGCACAGAGTTTAGGAGACCAGAGGTGATTTCAGGCTTTAATTTGAAAGACCATAATAGAGCTCAGGCGATTTGAGCTTTCACCTTTGAGTCTAAGTTTTCAGAATTAGGGCATTTGAATTTGGCGATGAAAATGAAAAGATAACATCAGGATTCACGGATGTAGAGAGGCAAATCGAGTGTTTGTGGTTTGAATTTGTTGACCTTGCACGGATTTGTGCAAGGTCTTGTGACTGATGGAGGCTGGAGAGATGAGAGACATAAGAGAGAAAAGGGAAAGGGGAGGCGGCTGTGATGATGCAAATGAATTATTGCTAGGGATAGACCGTTTGGTCTCTGGGTTAAAGAATTAAGGATCTGATACTTTGGCGTTTAAAGGGATTTTCGGAGAAACTTTCATGGCTGTTGGATTGTTATATTTTGGATGGTGAGGATTAGATCTGTAGGTGTATTATAAATAAAAGAATAGGGTTAAAATTGTGGGCCAATGATTTACGGAATGGACGGCCCAGATGATTTTGTGTTTCTTTGAGTGATTGAGATGAGTGATGTGGCATGTTGTGATTGGTTTAGGGAGAGTGGCATGGATTTCCAAAGTGGAGAAGGAAATAGGTGTTTGGACTGGGTTATTTCGGATTGGGCCTTGTATTTGGGCTAAAAGTAATATAACAGGCAGCCATTTTATAATTGATTCAAGAATGCAATTGTGGCCTTTTAGTCTTTAATCCCTTTTGTAATTAAGTTAAATAAACTTAATAAATTCAATAAAATGTAATGAAAATTATAATTGTTAAATACTAATAATTATTGTAATTAATTGATTAATTGTAAAAATATTTCACTTGGACATTAATTTTGAATTATTGAAATGGTAAACCAATAAGCTTCTTTAAGAAGTAATTTATTGAATTAATTATAGAACTTACTTTTAGAAATTGTCTTAATACTCCTAAAATAGCAAATATAATTTGTGATTACATAATACTAATACCAAATGATTAATTTTGAAACTAATAAAAAATTAACTTGTAGAAATAGGTATTCATTACTTGGAAAATATTTTGAAAATATTTATTGCAAATTATTAAGCATAAATAAATTAATTTTAAAAGGGAGGGTCCAAATTGGCCGTCAACAATCACAGGAGCAAAAATGGATGGTGGGTGAGAAGGTCGTAGATGCGGAGTGCAGATGCATCTACGGAGATGCAGGTGCGGCATTTTTAGCCGAGAAGCGCAATCGCAAAAGTGCAGTCACAGAAACGTGTATTGGTGTTGCAGAAGCGACAACTGCTGGGTTGAGGCTTTCTCGCAAGTGCGAGTCTTTTACCTCAGAAGTGGAGGTCGCAAGTGTGACTATTTGTTCGCATTTGCGAAATGACTGGGCAGAAGCATATAATATCGAGAGCTTGTTTATTTGGACATATTTTGAGTTGGGGAGCTCGGTTTTGAGTGATTGTTGAGGCAATTTTCACCACATGGATTGGGGTAAGTGTTCTCTACTTTTATACTTCATGAATCTATCTTCCTTTTTGGCATTTGGATTATGAATTGCAAAGAGAAATTTGAGGGTTTGGTCTAAAATTCTATTAAGTGAATATTTGAGTTTTGAACATTGATTTGGAGTCGGATTTGAGTGAAACTAGTATGTTTTGACTCGTAATTGAATGGGTTGTCGGATATTTTATGAGTTTTGTCGGGTTCTAAGGTGCGGGCCCGGGTTTGACCTTTTGGTTGACTTTGGGCTTTTGCTTAAAGATTCAAACTTTATTGATTGGGTTTGTTTTCTTTGGCATTATTTGATGTTCTTGAGTTGCTTTTGGCTAGGTTCGAGTCATTCGGAGGTCGGTACGCGCAGGGTGGCATTTTTAGAGTTTGTTTGGCTTGCTTGGTATTGGATTCGGCTTGTTCGAGGTAATTAACATATCTAAACTTGAATTTGAGGGTATTTAGCCCTGGGAACTGTGTTATAAAAGATGTATTGAGGTGACGCACATGCTAGGTGACGAGCGCGTGGGCGTACACCGGGGAAATCATGATTTTAGTCGACTATATGACTATGACCGAACTAGTTTTGCTGTTATGTCTTGTTACATCCATGTTCTCCCTATTTTTTTGATCGTATGAGCTGTGAATCATGTTAGAAATCATGTTTATGCTATATGCTTATTCTGGTTGGACCCAATGAGGTCATCTCTACTATTTAGTTATTTGCTTAAATTGTAATTACATACTCAGTCATCTTCATTCATTTGCATATCATGTCTCCGTCTCTATTATCGTTTGTTTTCACATCATGTTATCATTGATTAGGATGATTGGCTTGAGGTTTGTGAGCCCGAGAGACTGGAGAGATTGATGACCGACTTGAGGCCTAAGGGTCGGATTGTCAGTGATATTTATGGGATCGGACTGCACACGGCAGCAGGTTTTACTGACTCATGATGGGATCGGGTTGCACGCTGCATCAGGTTATATTGATTCATGACGGGATCGGGATGCACGTCACAATAGGTTTATTTGATTCATAATGCGATCGGGTTGCATGCCGCAGCAGGCCATGTTGTCTTATATTAGCGATTGGGTAGGATCTTCCACTGTGGCGGTTGACATACCAGCGGTGAGCGCAAGTACCGTACAGTGCCGAGTGACTAAGTGTGCTGTGATTGAACATTATGAGTACGAGTGCGAGACAGTGAGATTGATTACTATGAGAGTGTGAGTACATGAGTTCATCACTATGATGCATTGGATTTGATATGCATACTCGGCATACAAGCATAGAGATGCATTTCCTCATGCTATACGGTTTTGTGACATTCATGACTTCACATGCACATTGACATATAGGCATATAGATGCACTTTCCTCTTGCTATATGAGAATGAAATATCTTATCTATTATTGAAAGATTTTTGGAAAAAACTATTTTTCTGATATACTAATATTTTGGTGATTTTTGTGAAAGATTTGGGTTTTACTGTTATACTTGAAAAGCACGCCTATTTTTCATAACTATGAACGAGTGGAGCTTCATATCTTTGAGTTATTACTTGTACTTCTTTTATTATACCGTTACGAGTTGTTCTTGGCTATTGGTGTTTGACTATGACCGTTGTCCAAGCTCCTAACTGCTTTCAACCTCAGTTTAGGTTTGTTACTTATTGAGTACATGGGGTCGGTTGTACTCATACTACGCTTCTGCACCTTGCATACAGTTTTTGGAGCTGATGTTGCTGTATATGGCGGTAGCTGGCATTGAAGATGTACCTGCATTCCGGTTATAGCTACCTCTTATTCATGGCAGCTTTAGATTTATAAATCTGTTTATGTACATCTCGAACAGATGATGTATTTATTTCATACATGCTTTATAAACTCTAAGTCTTAGAAGCTCATGATTTGCACTACCTGGTGGGGAGTTGTATAGATTAAGTTATTTCATTATTGACTCTTATCATTATCATTACATTGTGGTTTATTGTTAATTGGCTTACCTAGCGGGTTAGGTTAGGTTCCATCATGACTAGTTGGATTTTGGTTCGTGACAAGTTGGTATTAAAGCTCTAGGTTCTTAGGTTTTACAAGTCATGAGCAAGTGTCTAGTTGGTACTATGCCCAGAATTGATTTTGGAAGTCTGCAGGTTGGTTTGTGTAGAGTTGCTGAAATTTGGTAATTTAAAGTTAAAAAGTTTGACGTAGGTTGACTTTTAGTTATCGAGCTCAGAATTTGATTTTGGGACTTAGAATAGGTTCGTTATGGTATTTAGAACTTGTCTGCAAAATTTGGTGTCGTTTGGAGTTTATTTGATAGGATTCGGACGCTTAGTCGTAATTTTAGATGTTCTTGAAAATTTCATTGAAATTCATGAGTTTTAGAACTCAATCCGTAGTTTTGGATGTTATTTATGTGTTCTGATCGTGCGAGCGAGTTCGTATGATGTTTTGAGACTTGTGTGGTTGTTTGGTTTGGAGCTTCGAAGGCTCTGCTGAGTTTCGGACACTTAGCGGAGTATTGTTGGAATCAAAGTTGTTGGTTTTTCTCACAGGCCTCAGATCTCGCATTTGCAAGGTTTGAATTCGCATTTGCTAAGGTAGGCGAAGTCTGCTGGGTTCACATTTGCAAAGTGCACCTGGGGAAAGCTGGTTCGCTTTTGCGATCTACATGGTCGCATTTGCGGAGGTCCATGGCTCGCAATTGCAAACTATTCATCACAATTCTGATGACAGTACAGATGGAAGGGTCTTTGCTTTTGCAAGTGAGTCTTCATATTTGCAGGGTTCGCAATTGCGAACCACATGTTGCAAATGCGACATTTACGACTGGACAAATAGCCGAGGGACGGGTTTTTGGGCTCATTCTCTCATTTTTTAACCCTAGACTCGGCAGGAGGCGATTTGGAGAGGGGAGTTTCACCTACAAACTTTAGGTAAGTGATTCTAATCTATTTCTAATTAGATTCCATCAACATATCTTGGATTTTAACATCAAAATCATGTTAATCAATGTAGAAATTTATGAAACTTTGCCAAGTTTTTGAAAAATAAGAAATTGCGTTTTGAGAGTCGATTCGGACTCGGATTTTGATACTAATCATATATATGAACTCGTGGGGTCATGGGTAGACGGAATCTACCGTTGGACCCGCGTTTATACCGGGCGAGCCCTGGGTTGACTTTTATTAACTTTTTGGAAAAAATGTAAAGATCTTAACTTAATCTATTACAATTGAATTCCCTAGCATTGTTTGATGATATTGAGTCGATTTTGGTTACATTTGAGCCATGTTGATGGGGATTTTAAGGGAAAAGCTATTTTCGAGTGTTGTATTGGCCTAGTTGAGGTAAGTATCTTGCCTAACTTCGTGTGGGGGAACTACCCCTTATGATTGGTATTTGTTTGATAAAATTGTGCTAAGTGAACTCCGTGTATGTAAGGTGACGAGTGGATACATGGGTTGTATGTAGTATTTGACCGGTTTAGGCTACTTAGAGTAATTTCATGTTTTAATTAAAATGCCATATTGTTTTCTAAATTCACATAGTCAAATTATTCTTAATTGTGTTAGACTATCCTTAAACGCCTTAGTTGACTTGTTTAGTATTTGTTCAACATCCTACATTCTAAATTGCTACCATGCTTTAGGTAAACTTGTGGTCTCCTTTATTGTTACATGCTATCTCTTCACTGTTAATTATCATTGTTTGAATTAATTGTTCGTGTTATCCCTTGACTTGTTTATTTCTATCATTCGAGACTCATTCTTGAATATGATTTTCCTTTATTGTGAGTTAGTCCTATCTAATAACATGGTTATTTATTATTTTCTCATTGTTGAGTTACTTGGTATTGAAGTTGTGAAAGTCGTTAATACATTAAGGTAATGTTGGTTATTGTTGAAACATCTATCTTATTGAGAATTTTTCATCCATTTGGTTGTTGATATTCTTGTATACGTCGTGGTGGAGCCATGCGCTATTGTTGTGGAAACAATTATATTGTTGTTGTTGGCAAGTTGTGATATGTCGGCACTTGTGCTGCGAATGGTTATAGTGATATGATATTGATGCGCATGTGGTGGTATAAGGCTTGGGTTGATGTGCATGCGGCAATATAAGGTGGGTCTTATGTGCGTGTTGCTCGTAAGGGAACTACGTGAAGCAACGCAGCATCATAAGGTGGGCTAAAGTGCGTACAGCTATTTCAGAGAAACTGTTTTCAAATGTAAGGGTCACGCGGCGGTATAAGAAGGGATTGTGATTGAAATTGAGAACAGTAAATACGAGGCGGTACCTCGGATATGATTCTTGATTATACGATACGTTACCTCAGTTTTGATTTCATTATACACGAGGCTATACCTTGTTGTGATTCTTGCTATTTGTTTCATGTGGCAAGGTGTTTTGGTGGAAAATACATCTTGTTGTGTCATTCCTTATTTGTTCAAGTAGTTTTTGTACTCACTTGATCATTGTAGTACTTTTGTTGTTTCTTTCATGTTATTTCCATTGTTGATTTCCGGTAATAATTCCTGCTATTATCTTTCCGTATGTTATTTCTTCGTTTTCCATTGCATATCTGTATTACAATTTCATACGGTCTATTTTATATCCTAGTAGGTGTCTTAACTTGGCCTCGTCACTACTCTACTGAGGTTAGGCTCGAAATTTACTGGGTACCATTGTGGTGTACTCATATGACGCTTCTGCATATCTTTTGTGTAGATCAAGGTATGTCTGCTCGTGCTGGTCGTTAGAGGATTGTTGTAGCTGCTTCTTGGGAGAGTTCAAGGTATATCTGCTCCACGTCTGCAGGCCTCGGAGTCACCTACCCTATTTTATTTCCTGTTGCATTTTCTTTCGGACAGTGATGTAGTAGTACTCTAGTTGTATTCTGCAGAGCTTATGACTCGGTTCCACTGGTTTTGGGGTATGTATTATGAGATTCTATTTTAGGAAGGATTTATCTATTATTTATTTGTTTTCAGTAACTTGTTAATTTATATTTGTTCAGTTATCATTATTTGTTAGGCTTACCTAGTCGTAGAGACTAGGTGCCATCACGACATCCTTCGGAGTGAAATTGGGGTCATGACAAGTTGGTATCAGAGCTCTAGGTTCATAGGTGTTATGAGTCATTAGAAAGTGTAGTAGAGTCTTGTGTATCGGTACAGAGATGTTTGTACTTACTTCGAGAGGCTACGGAGTTGTTAGGAAAACTTCACTTCTTTGATTCCTTATCGTGCAAATTAATTGATATCGAAAACTAAATATTGAACTTCTATTCTCTCATAGATAGTAAGGACACACACCGTAGGATCCAACGATTAGACACTCGCGCCCCCTGCTAGAACCATGATTGGCCGGGCCCGGGGCAGAGGCCGAGGACAGGCACGTGATGCAGCCAGAGCACCTACCCAAGCTGCGACAGAAAAGCCACTAATAGTTCCAGTTGGGGGGACAAACACCCGAGGTGCCTATTACAACCTCAGCACTTCTAGAGACCCTCGCACAGTTCCTGAGCATGTTCAGTATCTTAGCTCAAGCGGGGTTGATCCTACTTGCACCAGCCACATCTCAGGCTGGAGAAGAGCACAGACTCCCGCGGAACGTACCCTAAAGCGGCGGGTCTAGGTTTATCAGGTCCCAGAGGTTATACCGGTACAACCTGTTGCTTCAGTTCAGCTCGTGGTTAGGGTAACAACATCTGAGGTGGAGGAGCTTAGGCTCGAGAGGTTTAAGAAGTACCACCCTCCTACTTTCATTGGTTTGGCTTCAGAGGATGCACATGGTTTTCTTGAGGAGTGTCACCGGATTCTCCACACTATGGGCATTGTGGAGACGAGCGGGGTTGCCTTTACTACGTTCCACCTAAAGGGAGCGGCATATCAGTGGTGGCAAGCATGCGAGGTGAGTAGCCCAGCCGAGGCAACTTCACTTACATGGTATCGGTTCTTAGAGATTTCTTTAGAGAGTTTGTTCCTCAGACACTTCGGGATGCTTGGCGCACAGAGTTTGAACGGCTGCGCCAGGGTATTATGTCAGTGTCAGACTATGGTGTCCGATTAAGTGATTTTTCCAGGCATGAACTAGCCTTGGTTGCCACAGTCAGAGAGCGAGTTCGTTGATTCATCGAGGGGCTCAACTAGATTATTAGATTCAGCATGGCTAGGGAGTTGGAGTCAGACACTCCGTATCAGCAGGTGGTTGAGATTGCATAGAGGTTGGAGGATATGCGAGACCGTGATAGAGATGATAGGGAGGACAAGAGACCTCGTGGCACAGGTGGATTTAGTGGTGGTCACGCTGCAGCTACAGCCCGTCATGGTAAGGGCTATATGAGCTGTCTAGTTCACTCAGCACTTCCAGCTTCTAGTGGTGCTCCGATTTTTCTGAGGTCTCAGGTTGCACACTTTGCTCAGCCACTTTCTAGTGCACCTCCTGCACAGGGTGCCTTCAGCGGTCAGTCCAGCCGACCAGGCCCGAGCTAGTCCTAGCCGCCATGCCCACTGGGAGATTGTTTTGACTGTGGGGATACCCGCCACATGGTCAGAGCCTGCCTAAGACTCAGGAGGGGTGCACTTTCCCATACTACTCAGGCTCCGGGATTCAGTCAGGTCTGTAGACTTCTCAAGCCATGATTACCGCCCCAGTTGCTGCTCCACCCACTTAGCCAGCTAGGGGTGGGGGAGGGGGGGTAGAGGTCGCCCTAAAGGGGGAGGCTAGGCCAGATTCTATGCTCTTTCGAGTAGGATAGAGGCAGTTACTTCAAACTCAGTCATTATATGTATTGTTCCGGTTTGCCATAAAGATGCATCAGTTTTATTTGATCCGGGATCCACTTATTCATAGGTGTCTATTTGGATGTATCTCATAATTCTTTGAGTACTCATGTTTATGTGTTCACACTCGTGGGAGATTTTATTGTTGTCGATCGTGTGTATCAGTCATGTCTAGTTGCTATTGGTGGTTTTGAGACCAGAGTTGATCTGTTGTTACTTAGTATGATAGACTTTGATGTTATCATGGGCATGGACTGGGTTGCCTTGTCACACTTTTCTTGATTGTCACACCAAGACTGTGACGCTGGCTATGCCAGGTGTTATCACGGTTAGAATGGAGGGGTGATTATATTATGTTCCTAGCAGGGTTATCTCATTCCTAAAGGCTCAGCGGATAGTTGAGAAGGGGTGCAACGCTTATCTAGCCTTTATGCAGGATGTTAGTGCTGACACTTCTACAGTGTAGTCAGTTCCAATAGTGAGGGACTTCCCACATGTATTTCCAGTAGATTATTCGAGCATGCCCCCCGACAGGATATCGATTTTGGTATTGACTTGTTGCTGGGCGCTCAGCCCATTTTTATTCCACCATATCATATGTACCGAGTAGAGTTGAAGGAGTTAAAGGAGTAGTCGAATGAATTGCTCGATAAGGGATTCATATGGCCTAGTGTGTTGTTGTGAGGTGATCCGATCTTCTTTCTACAGAAGGATGGATCTATGTGCATGCGTATTGATTATCGTTAGTTGAACAAGGTTACAGTGAAGAACAGGTATCCATTACCACGAGTTGATGACCTATTTGATCAGCTACAGGGTGCCAGAGTGTTCTCTAGATTGATTTGCGGTCAGGTTATCATCAGCTGAAGATTCGCGATCTGGATATTCCGAAGACTGCCTTTAGGATTCGGTGTTGTCAATACAAGTTCCTTGTAATTTCATCTGGGCTGATCAATGCCCCAGTAGCATTTATACACCCGATGAACGGTGTATTCCAACCTTATCTTGATTCATTACCTTGAGAGAGATGAAGTTATATGCAATGTTATCAAAGTGTTAATTCTGGCTTGATTCAGTGGCATTTTTAGGTCATGTGGTGTCGAGTGAGGGGATCAAGGTAAATTCGAAGAAGATTGAGGCGGTGCAGAGTTGGCGCAGATTGTCTTCAACTATTGAGATCCGGAGTTTCCTTGGTTTGGCCGGGTATTATCATCGTTTCCTAGAGGGATTCTTATCTATTGCTGCACCTATGACCAGATTGACCCAAAAAGGTGCTCCTTTTAGATGGATCGAGGAGTGTGAGGCGAGCTTTCAAAATCTCAAGATTGCTTTGATTACAGCCCTAGTGTTGGTGTTGCCTACGGACTCGGGGTCTTATACTGTGTATTGTGATGCGTCACGTGTTGGCCTTGGTGCGGTGTTGATGCAAGACTGTAGGGGGATTGCCTACGCATTGTTACAGTTGAAGAGTCATGAGAAGAATTATCCAGTCGACGATTTGGAGTTGCCAGCCATTGTTCATGCCTTGAAGATGTGGAGGCATTATTTTTATGGTGTTCCTGAGGTCTTTGCTGACCATTGGAGTCTACAACATCTGTTCAAACAGAAAGATCTTAACTTGCGGCAATGGAGATGGTTAGAGTTACTTAAGGAATATGATATCACCATTCTATATCATCCCGGGAATGCCAATGTGGTTGCCGATGCCTTGAGTCGAAAGGCGAAGAGTTTTGGTAGTTTAGCATATCTACTGGTAGCAGAGAGGCCACTAGCATTAGAGGTTCAAGCCTTAGCCAACTAGTTTGTTAGATTAGATGTTTTAGAGCCCAGTCGAGTTCTTTCCTACGTGGTTTCTCGGTCTTCTCTATATGACCGTATCAGAGAGCATTAGTATGACGACCCCTATCTGCTTGTCCTTAAGGACACGGGTCAAGATAGCAATGCCAAGGATGTTACTATTGGGGATGACGGTGTGTTACGGATGCAGTGTCGGTTATGTGTGCCCAATATGGAAGGTTTGCATGAGTTGATTCTCCAGAAGGACTACATTTCGCGGTACTCCATTCATCCGAGGTGCCGCTAAGATGTATCAGGAATTGAGGCAGCAATATTGTTAGAGAAGGATGAGGAAAGATATAGTGGAGTATGTAGCTCGATGCCTAAATTTTTAGGAGGTGAAGTTTGGGTGAGCTAGGCACACATGTTAAGTTGAGTATAACATTTCACCCTCAGACGGACTGACAGTCCGAGTGCACTATTCAGATATTGGAGGACATGTTTCACGCCTGTGTTATGGACTTCAGGGGCGCTTGGGATTTTAGTTCTTGCCACTTGTGGAGTTTGCCAACATAAACAGCTACCAGTCGAGTATCCAGATAGCTCAGTATGAGGCTCTACATGGGAGACGGTGTCGTTCTCCAATTGGGTGATTTGAGCGGGGGAGGCTAAGCTATTACGCACAGATCTGGTTCAAGATGCTTTGGAGAAGGTCAAGATGATCCAGGATCGGCTTCATACTGCCCAATCGAGAAAGAAGAGCTAAGTGGATCGAAAGGTTCGTGATGTTTCATTCATGGTTGGAAAGCGAGTCTTGCTCCGAGTTTCACCCATGTAAGGTGTGATGAGGTTCGGGAAGAAGGGAAAGTTGAGCCCTAGGTATATCGGACCTTTGGAGATCCTTGAGAGGATTGGAGAGGTTTCCTACAAGCTTGCCTTGCCACCTAGTTTATCTGCCGTTCATCCGGTGTTCATGTCTCTATGCTCACGAAGTATTGTGGTGATCTGTCTCATGTTTTAGACTTTAGCACAGTCCAGTTGGACGAGAATTTGACTTACATTGAAGAGCCCATGGCTATCTTGAACAGCCAGGTCATGAAGTTGAGATCAAAGGATATTGCTTCAGTGAAGGTTCAATGGAGGGGTCACCCGGTGGCGGAGGCGACCTGGGATACCGAGCACGACATGCACAGTTGTTATCGTCATCTATTCAACACTTCAGGTATGTCCTTGTGCACGTTCGAGGATGAACGTTTGTTTTAAGAGGGGGAGAATGTAACGACCCAACCGGTGGTTTTGTGTAATTGCGCCCCGTTACCCCTTACATTCGTTCACGCATGTGAGTTTATGCTTTTATGAGTGGCGGGTTTGATTAGTTTCGTTCCGGGAAGCCTTCGGGTTGATTTGGACCCTTGATTCTAGACTTAGACGTTTAAATTTAAAAATGTTAACCACAAATTGAATTTTGCAAAATAGACCCCTGAAATGTATTTTTATGAATCTGATAGCTTTATATCGTGATTTCAGACTTGGGCATATGCCTGGAATAAATTTTGGAAGTCCGCGGGTTGATTTGTGTTGATTTGTCGAAATTTGGCAATTTAAAGTTGAAAAGTTTGACCGTAGGTTCACTTTCAGGAATCGATCTCGAATTTGATTTTGGGACTTGGAATAAGTCCGCTATGACATTTAGAACTTTTCTGCAAAATTGGATGTCATTTGGAGTTGATTTGATAGGATTCGGACTCTTAGTCGTAATTCTAGAAGTTCTTGAAACATTCTTTGAAATTCATGCATTTTAGAGCTCAATCTGTAGTTGTAGATGTTATTTATGTGTTTTGATTGCGTGAGCAAGTTCGTATAATATTTGTAGACTTGTGTTGTTATTTGGATTAGAGCCCCGAGGGCTCGGGTGAATTTTGGACGCTTAGCGGAGTGTTGTTGGAATCAAAGTTGCTGTTTTTTCTGCACAGGCCTCATATGTCGCATTTGCGAAGTTTGAATTCGCATTTGCGATCTACATGGTCGCAATTGCGGTGGTCCATGGTTCGCAATTGCGATGATAGCAGAGATGGAAGGGTCTTCTCTTTTGCGAGTGATTCTTCGCACGGGGTTCACAATCGCAATTGCAAACCCCAGGTTGCAAATGTGACATTTGTGACTAGACAAATAGCTGAGGGACGGGATTTTTGAGTTTATTTTCTCATTTTTGATCCCTAGACTCGGTAGGAGGTGATTTGAAGAGGGAATTTTCACCTAGATACCTTGGGTAAGTGATTCTAATCTATTTCTAAACATATTCCATCAACATATCTTAGATTTTAATATCAAAATCATGTGAATCAAAGTAGAAATGTATTCAACTTTGTCATGTTTTTGAAAATAAGAAATTGAGTTTTGAGAGTCGATTTGGACTCGGATTTTGAAACTATTCACATATATGAACTCACGGTGTCATGGGTAGACGGAATCTGCCATTGGACCAAGGTTTTGATCGAGCGGGTCCCGGGTTGACTTTTATTGAGTTTTTGAAAAAAGTGTAAAGATCTTAACTTTATCTATTGCAACTGAATTCCCTAGCATTGTTTGATGATATTTAGTTGATTTTGGTTAGATTTGAGCCGTGTTAATGGGGATTTTAAGGGAAAAGCTATTTTCAAGTGTTGAATTGGCCTAGTTGAGGTTGCCTAACTTCGTGTGGGGGAACTACCCCTTATTATTGGTATTGTTTGATGAAATTGTGCTAAGTGAAATCCATGTATGTAAGGTGACAGGTTGATACACGAGTTGTACGTAGTATTTGACCGGTTTAGGCTACTTAGACTAATTTTATGTTTTAATTAAAATGCCATATTATGTTCTAAATTCCCATAGTCAAATTATCCTTAATTGTGTTAGACTATCCTTAAATGCCTTAGTTGACTTGTGTAATATTTTTTCTACATCCTATTTGCTAAATTTGTCTCATGCTTTAGTTGAACTTGTTGTTTCCTTTATTGTTGCATGTTATTTCTTCATTGTTAATTATCATTGTTTGAATTAAGTGTTCGTGTTATCCCTTGACCTGTTGACTTCTATTATTCGAGACTCATTCTTGAATATTATTTTCCTTTATTGTGAGTTATTCTTATCTAATACCATGGTTATATATTATTTTCTCATTGTTGAGTTACTTGGTGTTGATGTTGTGAAAGTCATTAATATGTTGAGGCGATGGTTGTTGTTGTTGCTACATCTATTTTATTGAGCATTTTCCATCCACTATTGTTGTTGGTATTCTTGTATACATCGTGATGGAGCCAAGGGCTATTGTTGTGGATACATTGATATTGTTGTTGTTAGCAAGTTATGATATGTGGGCACTTATGGTGCGAATTGTTATTGTGATATGATATTGATGCACATGCGGTGGTATAAGGCTTGGGTTGATGTGTATGCGGTGGTATAAGGTGGGACTTATGTGCATGTTGCTTGTAGGGAAACTACATGAAGCCATACGGCGTCATAAGGTGGGCTAAAGTGCATGTAGCTATTTTCGGGGATACTGTTTTCAAAGCCTGTTTTCAAATGTAAGGCTCACGCGGTGGTATAAGGAGGGATTGTGGTTGAAATTGAGAAGAGTGAATACAAGGCGATACCTCAGTTGTGATTCTTGATTATACGAGGCGGTACCTCAGTTTTGATTTCATTATACATGAGGCGGTACCTTGTTGTGATTCTTGCTATTCGTTTCATGTTGCAAGGTGTTTTGGTGGAAAATATATCTTGTTGTGTAATTCCTTATTTGTTCAAGCAGTTGTTGTCCATATTCGATCATTGTAGTACTTTAGTTGTTTCTGTCATGTTATTTCCATTGTTGATTTCTAGTACTAGTTCTTGCTACTATCTCTCTGTATCAGTTATTTCTTTGTTTTCCATTGCATATTTGTATTACAATTTTCATACTGTCTATTTTATATCCTAGTAGGTGTCTGGACCAGGCCTCGTCAATACTCTACTGAAGTTAGGCTTTTTACTTACTGGGTATCATTATAGTGTACTCATACTACGATTCTGCACATCTTTTGTGTAGATCAATGTATGTCTGCTCATGCTGGTCCTTAGAGGATTGTTGTAGCTGTTGCTTGTGAGACTTCAAGGTATACCTGATCCACGTCCGCAGGCCTCGGAGTCACCTTCCCTATTATACTTCCTGTTGCATTTTCTTTCGGACAGTGATATAGTAATACTCTGGTTGTATTCTGTAGAGCTTATCACTCAATTCCACCAGTTTTGGGGTGTGAATTGTGAGATTCTATTTTCGATAGGCTTTATCTGTTATTCAGTTATTTTCAGTAACTTGTTAATTTATATCTGTTCAGTTACCATTATTTGTTAGGCTTACCTAGTCGTAGAGACTAGGTGCCATCACAACATCTTTCGGAGGGAAATTGGGGCCGTGAAAGAGCAGGAACAAATAATATAGAGCTAATGACAAACATCACAAGCGAAGGCAGTCAGTTGGAAAACAACAATAGATTCATGATTTTAAAACAAAACAGTTAAGATGAGAAGGAATGGAGGTATATTAACCTCCTTATGAGCAGCAAACCAAACGAGTGTTCACGTTAGCCATTTAAGAAACAAAGCTTCATCTTTTTACCAGCGACGAACGCAGGACCAATACAAAGAAAGAAGCAAATATACAGTGAAAACTCGAAATTTCAAACCAAAAGCTTAAGCAAAAATCTACTGTATCTTCAATTTTTCAGAAGAAACAGTTAGGTGTATTAGTTATGTATGTTAAAGATGTTAGGTCTTGTTGGGTGAGAACATTAAAAGCTCCTATTTATAGTGGCCATTGAGCCATTAAGATTTCAGATTAAGGCATAGATAGTGGAACATGATGGAGGAATGGTGTGCAAGCAAGGGGAGTGAATTCAGAGACGAACCGAGAGAAAGAATAAGTGACATATTAACCTGAGCGAGAAGTTGACCGTTGGAAGCAAAATCAGTGGCCGAAGCTCAGAGACCCAGAGTTCACTATGTTTGACCTCTGGGTATAGAATATTCATCATGAGATTCTGAAGAAGCTCCATGCATGCTTCGATTTAGCATAACACAAGAGAAATCTGAGTATTTGATGTTTCATTTTTAAGCTAGGGTTGTTGGATTTGGGCGTTTGAATCTTAAAGATGAAAGAGTTCAGCAAGGATCGCGGATATGAGAGACAGAAAGGATGATTTCTAGGTGATATAAGGCCTTGCACGAATTTCTGCAAGGTTCTCTTGATTCATTTGTGTGATGGGTTTGAGATAAAAGAGAGAGGAAAGGGAAAGAGAGGCGGAAAGGAAGGTGGTAAATGGATTAGGGTTAGGGAGCTTTGGGGTGGATCTCCTAGGGTTAAGAGTGAGAGATGGAACGGGAGCCGTTGGACCTTTTGATCAACGGCTCTGATTATTTGAAGATTTAGAATTAATAAAAAGGTTTAATGAGAAAAATGGTGGTCGTTGGATTATTATAATCCAATGGCTGAAATAAAATTTGATAGGGGTTTTAAAAATAAGGAAAAAAGCGAGAATGAATCCGGTCTGTTAATGGTATGGATCGACGGTAGGATTGAGTGTGTTTGTTTTGTGAGTGAATGAGACGGGTGATGTGGCACATTACTATTAGCTTACAGGGATTGGCATGGATTGCCATAGTAGAAAGACATGGGCGGTTTTGGACTGGGTCAGATGGAATTAGGCTTGGGTATTAGGCTGTTTTTAATTTAAAGAATAGCCCCTTTGTGTTTAATTGAGGAATTGCAATTGTAGCCTTTTAGTTTTTAACCCGTTTAAAATTAATTTAATTAAACATAACCATTTTAAATAAAATGTACTAAAAATTCTAAATATCAAATATACTACTAATTATTGTAATTAATTGCTTGTAAAGTAGTTTGTTTTCTAAATTATAACACTAGTTTTGAATTTTCAACATAGTAATATAATTAATCAAAATTTGAGAAGAAATTTGTTAAATTAATTATAAAACCTCTATGGTGCATAAAAATTATCTTAACAGTATTAAAATAGTGAGTATATTTGTAATTACGTAATACTAATACTTCGTTATTAATTTCAAAACTAATACCCAATAAATTTTGTACAATAGGTCTTTATTGATAGAAAATACTTTCAAAACATTCATTGTAAATTATTAAGTACAAACAAATTAATTTTAAAAGGGAGGGTCAAAATTTGCGGTCAACCCTTACCGTGACCCAGCCGCCCCATTTCCCTTTTCCTCCCTTTTCTCTCTAGACCTGCAACCACACCAATCCTCAAGACCTTGCAAAAATCCGTGCAAGGTCAACAAATCAACCACGAAATCATCTCCTCTTTCCCTACTAGCTGCGATTCTCGCTCAAATCTTTCCTCTTTCGATGTTATAATTCAAAATCCCAAATAAAAATCCTAGGTCTAAAATGATGACTTGGGATGTCATCTGCTTTGGCTCTGTGCTTTCAAATGGAAGCAAGCATGGAGATATTAGCTGGCTCTATCATTGTTATTCGACGACCAGAGGTCAAATGTAATGACCTCTGGACATTAGGGCTTCGACCGATATTTTTTCATGCTTGAACGGTCGATCTCTCATTTCTTCATGCCTAGGTAATTTCTATGATATTTTTCCCCTCTGTTTTCCCTGATTTTACCCGTTTTGCTTGCATCATCCAGTCTTCGTCACTTTCCACTTCCTAGATTCAAATATGTTGAAACCCTAATGCATTGAATGTTACTATAAATAGGGCCTTCAATGCTAACACCTAATAGCCAAACAATCGGAAGAAAATCACTACACAATACAATAGCATTTAGAAATTTTCAATTAAAGTCTAAGTTCTTATTCAATTTCTAGTTTCCTCTCTCTTTTTAGTTCTGAGTTTACCTACTAATCGAAAGTTTGAGCTTTTGGCTTCTAAGCGGATAAACTAAGTCTTTGTTTGGTTTGCTGCCATAAAAGAGGTCAGTAAAACCTCAACTATACTCCTTTTTTGATCGTCTGGATTTGTAAGCATGATTTAATCTATTATCTTTTATTAAATGATATTACTGGTAATGTGTTATGGCTAACTGCTTTTATATGTTTGTTAATGATATATGGCTGATTAATGGATTATTGAATCATCAGTTCCTTAAGATGTTGAAATTAGAACTATGTATCGATTAGTTAATCCCAATAAACATCCGATAACTTATATCTACAGTTAAACTTTAAAGACAACTAGAGAACCATCAAACAATCTTAATAGCTGTCTTTAGGCTTCCCTGATGTACTATTAGAACTTGCATGATTGTTATACTGCTTTGAGTGTTATTTGCATCTGAAGTGATTTACCTAATAAACTAGACTCAAATGGATATGAATTTGTTTTGTAGTGAAGACGAGATTGTCACCTTAGTTTGGGCACATCAGCTCATGACACTGAAACCAATTTCTACTTTCTGATATTCCTCTATGATTCTATCAACTCTTGGAGGGTCATTGATTCTCTGCTAAAGCTCATGACTTTTTGATCGTACTATATAAGCATGTCCTAAGCTAATTGGATTCTTGTACCACCCTTTTGTGTATTTTGATAGTTGCCATACACTTAACTTATGCTATGAAGTTTGGTTAAGATATATTTATGTTTTGATGTTTCACCCGTTGTGTTAAAGTGCTGAAATTAAGTTTCATCATGCATGAAATCCCATACTTGATCTGCATAACAAATCCCTAATATAACGAAACCCATGCCTTTTTCTAAAACTCATGTAGTGACATTATTAATCTGATTTCATGATGTTAACACCTTAGCCTCTAATCTATTGTCACTTATTAATCTCTTTAGATTTATTGTTCAACGAAAACAAAGGCTTTCATTGTAAATAACATTACCATCTGTGACTCCACACTAATTTTTTGTTATGGATTACAATTGATTGTTATAATTTATTTTAGGCCTCTACTAGTATTATTCATGCATAATTATGTATATTGGGCATCATATCTAATGACTTTCTTTTATTTTTTGTACATGTATTTAAAATTGGGTGTGTCGAGTTCTCGAGAAACTTAGGCCCAACTTTTGCACCTGCACCTTTTGGAGTCTGAAGCTGTTGTCCGTCCTCGTTATGTGCTGGGCCTACTTTCCTTCATACCCAAACCAGAGTCCATTCCTCTCCTTTGCGGTCTTATTCAAGTTTAGTTTTATTTTTCACATGTATATAACAATTATAATATTTGATTGAATGCTTTACTTTATATCTTTGAATCATGTGAATGATCTAGGCAAGCCTTAAAAAAACATAGGATTAAAAGAAGTATTAGACTTAGTAGTAGATAATTCTAATTCGTTAATCATTTATACTATTCATCTCTCAACCTTTACTAACGATTTTTGATAAAGCTTTTGAAACCAAAACAGCCTTAGCGAAGGACGACAATCCTCTCTTTTCCCCGAAGAAACAGAATCTGAAATTAGATTTCTAATGTTGAACCTTTCTAAAAAAAATCAAACAAACGTCGACGCCAAGCCAAATGGCTTTTGACGATTTTCTTCAAGCTAAATAATGATATTTGAAAATCAAGGTATACATAAAGCCCATTTCTTTACAACACCCTTACTTTATTAGAGTTACACAAATAGCCACGTCATTTAAAGACAAGTATTTTAAACTTTAGCCTTATCTCACAAGTTTTTCTTGCAAACATTATATACATGCTTCAAAAGTCATTCAATCATATAGGTGCAAACATTTCCTTAAAGGCTTTTATAAACTTATACCCTTTTTAAAATTACATTTCCTATTTTCAAGTGATAACCTTTGAAATTAGATATACAATATGTCATACTTTTAGCACTAATTAAGCAAAGTATAGACAACTAATCCTTAAAATCTAGTCTAAGTTCTATGGATCTACCTCAGGTAGATTTTTAGAGGTGCCTAACACCTTTCCCTTAGAAGAACGAGAACCTTTACCCAAAATCTCAGGGGTTAGCAGGCTAATAGAGAAATCACCTTAGTAATTAAATAAGTACCCTAGTATACCTTTAAATATTAGGTGGCGACTCTCTTTTATCATCAATAGAAAAATCACTAGTTGAATCTTGTTTTCACTCGTATAAAATAGGGTGCAACAACTACAGCACCAGTTTTGGTGTTGTCTAGGGGTTCGGGGTCTTACACTGTGTATTGTGATGCATCATGTGTAGGCCTTGGCATGGTGTTGATGCAATACTTTAGGGTGATTTCATACACGTCTCTACAGTTGAAGTTCCATGAGAAGAATTATCCGGTCCACGACTTGGAATTGGTAGCTATTGTTCATACATCGAAGATTTTGCGGCACTATTTGTACAGTGTCCCTTATGAGATCTATGCCGACCACTTAAGTCTCCAGCATCTGTTCAAACAGAAAATCTTAATTTGTGGCAGTGGAGATGGTTAGAGCTGCTTAAAAACTATGATATGACTATTCTAAATCATCCCGAGAAGGCCAATGTGGTGGCCAATGCCTTGAGTCGAAAGGTGGAGAGTTATGACAGTGTGGCATATTTATCAGTACCAGAGAGGCCACTAGCCCTACATGTTCAAGTTTTGGCCAATCAGTTTGTTATGTTAAATGTTTCGAAGCCCAACCGGGTTCTTGCTTGCGTGGTTTCTCGGTCTTCCTTATATGAGCGCATCAGAGAGCGCCAGTATGACGAACCCTATTTGCTTGTTCTTAAGGACACGGTACAGTATGGCGATGCCAAAGAGGTTTCTATCGGAGATGATAGTGTGTTCTGGATGTAGGGCAATTATGTGTGCCTAATGTAGATGGGTTATGTGAGTTCATCCTTTAGGAGGCCCACAGTTTGCGGTACTGCATTCATCCATGTGCTGCAAAGAAGTATCAGGATTTTAGATAGCACTATTGGTGGAGGAGAATGAAGAAAGATAGAGTGGAGTATGTGGCTCGGTGCCTAAATTGTCAGCTAGTGAAGTATGAGCATCTGAGGCCGGGTGGTTTGCTTTAGAGATTTGAGATTTCTAAGTTGAAATGGGAGCATGTTACCATGGACTTTTTTGTTGGGCTCCTACAGACTCAGAAGAAATTTGACACTGTATGGGTGATTGTGGACAGGTTGACCAAGTCGACTCATTTTATTCCGGTGGTGACCACCTATTCTTCAGAGCATTTAGCTCAAATCTATATCCGCGAGGTTGTTCTTCTCCACGGTGTGCCGGTATCCATTATCTCCGATCGAGGTACGTAGTTCACATCATGTTTCTGGAGAGCTGTGCTGCATGAGTTAGGCACATGGGTTGAGTTAAATATAGCATTTCACCCCAGATGGACGGGCATTCCGAACGCACCATTCAACTATTAAAGCATATGCCTCATGCCCGTGTTATGGATTTTAGGGTTCTTTGGATCATTTTTTGCCGCTTGCGCAGTTTAAATACAACAACAGCTACCAATCGAGTATTCAGATGGCTCCTTACGAGGCTCTATATGGGAGATGGTGTCGATCTCCAGTTTGTTGGTTTGTGCCGGGAGAGGCTAGGTTGTTCGGAATAGATTTGGTTCGAGATGCCTTGGAGAAAATCAAGTTGATTTAGGATTGGCTTCGTATAGCCCAGTCTAGACAACAGAGTTATGTGGATCGGAAGGTTCATGATGTAGCATTTATGGTTGAAGAACGGGTTTTGCTCCGGGTATCACCCATGAAGGGTGTGATGAGGTTCGGGAAGAAGGGCAAGTTAAGCCCTAGGTATATCGGACCTTTTGAGATCCTCGAGAGGGTTGGTGAGGTGGCCTACAAGCTTGCATTGCCACCTAGTTTACCTGCAGTTCATCTGGTGTTCCATGTTTCTATGCTCTGAAAGTATTATCGTGATCCATCTCATGTTCTAAACTTCAGCTCAGTCCAATTGGACAATGTTTTGACTTATATTGAGGAGCTGGTGGCTATCTTGGACAAAGAGATCCAGAAGTTGAGATCAAAGAACATAACTTCGGTGAAGGTTCAATGGAGGGGTCATCTAGTCGAGGAGGTGACATGTGAGACCGAGAACTACATGCGGAGTCGTTATCCTCACCTTTTCATCACTTCAAGTATACCTTTAGGCACGTTCGAGGAAAAAAGTTTGTTTTAAGAGGGGGAATGTAACGACCCGACCGGTCTTTTTGTGTAATTTTTTGCCGTTTTCCCTTTTGATGCTTCACACATATATTTTTATGGTTTTATGAATTTATTGATTGGTTTTATCCGAGAAGATTTCGGATTGATTTAGACCCTTTGGTTCTTGACTTAAGAGCTTAAGTTAGATATATTGACAAAACTTTGAATTTTGTAAAAATGACCCCGAAATGGTATTTTGATGGCTTCGATAGCTTCGTGTCGTGGTTTTGGACTTGGGCATATGCTCGGAATGGAATTCAGAAGTCCGTAGGTTGATTTGTGTTGTTTTGCCAAAAATTGGCAATTTAAGGTTTAGAAGTTGACCGTAGATTGACTTTTGGTGATCATGTTCGTAATCTGGTTTTTTAGGACTTAGAATAGGTTCGTAATGCTATTTAGAACTTTTCTGCAAATTTGGTATTGTTTGGAGTTGATTTGATAGAATTTGGATGCGTAGTTGCAATTCTAGAAGTTCTTGAACTTTACTTTGAAATATATGCATTTTAGTGTCTGATTCATTGTTCTAGATGTTATTTTTGTATTTTGATCGCACGAGCAAGTTCGTATTGATATATTTAGACTTGTGTGGATGTTTGTTTTGGAGCCCCAAGGGCTCGATACGTTTCAGACATGTTTCAGAATGTTTTGAAATGAAGACATTAATCTGGTGTGTTGGTGCCTCTGGTGTCGCATTTGCGAACACCAAGGTCGCAATTGCAACCTTAGCAGGGGGTCACTTTATGCAATTGCGATGCTTGGGTAGCATTTGCGATGTTGACTTGGGCTGGGTTAGGTTCGCATTTGTGAAAACTGTCGCTTTTGCGAGGGGAACAAGGTTCGCGTTTGCAAACCCATCTTCGCATTTACGAGCTTGCAATTGCGACTAGTGCAACTTAACATAAGGTTAGAAAAGTTGTAATTTCATCTAATTTCTCTCATTTTTTAGAACCCTATACTCGGTAGGAGGCAATTTGGAGAAGGAATTTTCATCTACAAACTTTGGGTAAGTGTTTCTAATCAATTTTCAACTATATTTCATGAATACATCTTAGATTTAACATCCAATTTATGTGAATAAAAGAGGAAAATTGGGAAATTCTTGTCAAGTTTTTGAAAATGAGAATTTGAGTTTTGAGATTCGAATTGGACAGGATTTTGAAACTAATAACATATATGGACTAGTGGGGTTATGGGTAGTGGGAATCTACCCTTGGATCCGGATTTTGACCGGACGGGCTCAGGGTTGATTTTTGTTGATTTTTTGAGAAAAGTGTAAAGATCATAGCTTTATCTATCGTAATTGTTTTCCCTTGCACTTTTTGATGATATTAAGTCAATTTTGGTTAGATTTGAGCCGTGTGAAGGCACATTTTAGGGGAATATCTATTTTCGAGGGTTGAGTTGGCCTAGTTGAGGTAAATATATTGCCTAACTTTGGGTGGGGGAAACAACTCATAGGATTTTAGATTGATTGTGCTATTTGTGTTATGTAAAAGCCATGTATGCAAGGTGGCGAGTGGGTACACGGGTTATATGTGGTATTTGACCGATTTAGGTTATTTAGACTCTTTCCATGCTTTTAAATGAATTGTCATATCATGTTTTAATTCTCATTGTTAATCTATTCTTACATGTGTTATTCTATCCTTACATTCCTTATTTGACTTTGTTAACACTTGTTCTAGCTCTTACTTGTTTTTTGCTCTTATATGCCTAGTTGAAGTTATTGCCTTCCTTATTTCCTTGTTACTTCTTTAATTTTTGAATTATTTGTAATTGAAGTTGTTATTTTGTGAAATATCTTCTTATTCAGTTAGTGGTATTGAAGTTGTGGTAGCCGTTATCACATTGAGGCAAAGTTATTAATTGTTGCGATATCTTCCTTGTTGAAAAATTCACATTCTTACTATTGTCGATATTCTTGAACACATAGAGGTTGAGTCAAGTGCTATTTGTTGTGGAAATATTGATATTCTTGATTTTTGGCAAGTTTTGGCATACGGGCACTTGTGGTGTGAGTTGTCATTATGTTGTGTTACTGATGCGTATGCGGCGGTATAAGGATAGGGGCTTAATGTGCATGCGGCGGCATAAGGTGGGATTCATGTGTGTGTTGCTAGTAAGAGAATTACTTGAAGCCACGAGGCGTCATAAGGTGGGCTGAAGTGCGTGTAGCTATTTCGGGAAAAATGTTTTCAAACTATCTAAATGTAAGTATCACGCGGTTATATAAAGAAAGATTGTGATTGAAATTGTGAAAAGTGAATACGAGGCGGTACCTCGGTTGTGATTCTTGTTGTGCACTTCATATTGAAAGGAGTTATTGGTTAAACTATTCTTGTGCTTTTATGCTTTCTTTGTCATACCAGTTTTGTCCGTATTTGATTATTTGAGGTTCTTATTAATTGCTTCCTTCTTGTTGCCTTTCTGCTTACAATTCTGCCATTAGTTCACGTTATTAGACTGCTTTGTTATCTTTCATTTCTCCACTCCCATTACTTCTCGTTATTATATTTTCGTTCTGTTTATTATACCTAGTAGGTGTCTTAACATGGCCTCGTCATTGTTCTACCGAGGTTAGGCTTGATACTTACTAAGTACCATTATGGTGTACTCATACTATGCTTGTGCACATCTTTTTGTGCAGATCCAAGTACGTCTGCCCGTGCTGCACGTTAGTGACTGGCTTGTTAGCTGCCTTCCGGAGACTTCAAGGTATTCTTGCTCGGCGTCCACAGGCCTCGGAGTAACCTTCCATTATCTTTTCATTTTGTTGTTTCTCATTCAGATAATGTTATAGTAGACCTACTAGATTATTCTGTAAAGTTTATAACTCAGTTCATTGGGAATATGTTGTTGAGATCCTATTTGAAAGTTTATATGAGTTATTCTGTTTTATTTTAGTATCTCAGTTGGTTATTCATGTTATGTGATTATTAAATGTTAGGCTTACCTAGTCTTAGAGACTAGGTGCCATCACGACATCCTAAGGTGAGAAATTAGGGTCGTGGCAGTGAGATATGTAGGCAATGTCCAACGGGTTCGGCCCCAATTTTTCTAAAAAAAATCAAAAATCAAAAATTACATGTGTACATAAAATTTTCCGAAAAGAATAGAAAAAGAGAAAGATAGCAATTTTGTTCAGCTTTTACCATTTTGCCTCATATCCAGCCTTTTTGCCGTGACAACTTTGAAATCTTCCTTGGTAGTGCTAAATGGCCGTATTTCTTAAAAGCAGCTACTATGTCCATTTTTGTTAGCTTTTTACCATTTTGCCCTTATGTCAGATTATTTTTTCCGAGACAGCCTTAAACCTTCCACGGAAGTGCCGAAAAGCTACTCTAGTGAAAATGAGCATCTCGTCTATTTTTGTCTACTTTTTACTGTGTTGCCTTTTTATCCGGTCATTTTTGCCGAGATAGCCTTAAAATCTTCCTCGGAAGTGTCAAAGGACCGTTTTTGTAAAAATAGCTATCTTGTCCAATTTTGTTCATTGTTTATCGTTTTTTCCCTATACGGCATTTTCCCTTAAACCTTCCTCGGAATCGTCGAAAGGATATTTTTTTATAAAAATAGTCATCTCGTCCATTTTTGTTTACCTTGTATTATTTTGTCCCTATATTTGGTCATTCTTGCCGAGACATCCTTTATGCATTTTATGGAAGTATCAAAGGGTTATTTTCATAATAATAGCCATTTTGTCTATTTTTATAATGCCTTTGTGTGCTGCCATTTCTGTCAAGGCGGATTTAAAAGCTTTTGTCGAAAGAATCGAAAGGCTACTTCTGTAATAATATCTATTTTTCCTTTTTACCATTTTGTCCTTGGCCCGACCATTTTTGTTAAGACTCTGCTCAGAAATGCTGGAAGACATTCTTTGTAAAAATAGTGATCTTGATTTTCACGAACTACACGTACCTGATTCTTGACTATATAGAAAGATACGTAGGCAATCCTTTTGCGGATCTAGTGTTTCCCTTGTAAGTTGTTCAATTTTGACCAATCGGGTTGCAGTTGACCGACTTTTAAGAGAAGGATTAGCCTCCAAGGAGGAAATTCTTTTTGTTTCTCCATCAAAATCTCATTTAAAAAAAATATTGAGTCCTAAATTAGCATTTTTAATTAGTTGAAACCCTAAAAAAAAATATATAGAAGTTGCATATCCACATAGTTTAGGTAGTCCTGATCCCGTTTTATCTTATCCTTAGATACACTATGAATTCTCAACAAAGAAGCAGCTAGAAAAGAGTAAGGGTTGTTCTTGATCAGAGATAAGATCTCGAGTAGTCTCTGTATTGGTGGGCTAGTTTTGCTACATGGGAACAAAATCAAGTATTTAAGCACCTCAAGTTCTTCACAAACATCACGGGAATTAAGCCTACTAGAGATTTAATCGAGGCCCTAGTGGGGTTTTGGGACCCTATGAACAATGTCTTCAAGTTCAAAGATTGTGAAATCATGCCTACATTAGAAGAATTAGGGGGGTTTACCGAATTGGGGAGTGACGTTCGTGTGAAAAAGCCTATGGCTCTGAGAAAAATTGTTGTGAGCAACTTTTTGAAGAAGTTATACCTTCGTCGAATTCCAGTGGGTTGCTTGAATGAAGGTTGGATTCCGTTAGATATTTGTATGACTGATTTTGGGATGAGAAAGGGTTTGAGAACTTCTCGGTCACAGAATTCGTCATCCAATTGAGTTACGATGCCTAGGGGGAGTTCAGTATCGTCGCATTTATGATATCATTTCTGAGGATCATGGTTTTCCCAGGGCGTGGTGGGTGCATCAAAATTCGACTGCCTACGGTAGTCTTATTTCTGTAAAGTAACGAGGGTCATACCATTCTTCCCATGATTATGGGAGATATTTTTCGAGCTTTGACACGCCACCAAGAGGGTGAAGATTACTTCGAGGGATGCAACATTCTCCTTCATATGTGGTTTATAGAGCACCTTTATCATCATCTAATGGTAGTAAATTTCCGTGATCATTGATTGAATTACATTGGATGTTACCTAGATAAGGTCGCGAGTGTTAATCTTCTAAAAGGAATGAGGGCATGGCGTACATTACTTGGTTTATTAACAGCTGATAGAATCATTTGGAACTATTATTGGTTCCCTTTTGCTAGGGTCATGCATATGTCGACGTACCCCCTATTCTTTATACTCATTGTCACGACTCCAGTTTTCCTCCATAGGATGTCGTGATGGCACCTAGTCACTATACTATGTAAGTATAACATTCACGAATGCTTAACAAAATGTAACAACTACGATAACAAGATAATTCAAAAAAACTCATAATAAATCCGAAACAGTACATCTATAACAAAACTCCCGAAACCGATGGGACTGAGTCATAAGCTCTACATGAATATACTGTAAAATCCATAATACAACACTGTCTAGATAAAGAGTAAACAGTAGCAAAAGAAGGATAGAAGGTGACCCTGAGGCTTGCGAGCGTCGGGCAGGTATACCTTGAAGTCTCTGAACTGAGTGGTCCACTCACTGATGCCTAGCCTGAGTCGAGGTACCTGGATCTGCACAAAGATGTGCAGAATAGTAGTATGAGTGCACTACAACGGTACCCAGTAAGTATCAAGCTTAACCTCCATAAAGTAGTGACGAGGCCAGATCAAGATATCTACTAGGACAAGCTAAAGAAAATAATAATATAATAACAAAAAGTAATGGAAAGCAGGAAAATGAATGATAACAAAGTAGTTAGTAACGTAAGCTGATGACATAATTTTAAGCAAAAATGCAACAAGAAGGAAACACACAATGAGAACCACAAATAATCAAATACGGGCAAAAACTAGTAAGATAAGGAAGAACAAAAGCTACAAGAATTGTTCAACCAATAAATCTTTTCAACATTAAATGTACAACAGGAATCACAACCGAGGTACCGCCTCACATTCACATTTCACAACTTGAATCACAATCTTTCCTCTATATCACCGCGTGAGCTTTACATTTAGTTTTGACTATCATTTTTCCCGAAATAGCTACACGGGTTGTAGCCCAACTTATCTCACCGCGTGGCTTTAAGTAGTTTCCCTGCTAGCACCACGCGTATCAAGACCACCTTATCTCACCGCATAAGTATCAACCCCTAGCCTTATACCACCACATGTGTATCTATATCACAACACAGTCAACCCAAATCCTAAGTGGTAGTTCCCCACACAAAGTTAGGCAAGGTACCTACCTCAAATAAGCTAAATCAACCCACCAGTAAGCCTTTTCCGCAAAAATCCAACTCCGTACAACTCGAACCTAGACAAAATAACTTAATACCATAAATGCAAACCATAGGAAACCATTCCAGATAATAAAGTTGCATTATTTAAAGAAAATCAAAAAGTCAACCTCGGGCTTGCACCTCAGAACCCGATAAAATTTATAAAATTCGAACACCCATTTAATAACGACTCCAACCATACAAAAATTATTCAATTCCAACCTCGAATCGACCTTCAAATCCCTAATTTTTCACTTTAGGAAGTTTTACAAAAATCCCCCATTTTCCTCACTTAAAGTCACTAAATAAATGATAAAAACTAAGATTGAATCATGATTAATTAACAAATCCAAGTCAAAAAACTTATCCCAATTCAAGACGTGAAAATCCCCTCCAACATCGCCCAAATCTGAGCTCTACAGTTCAAACTATGTTAAAATGAACCAAACCCTCGAAATAAAGTACTGTATAGTCTGGTCAGTTCTTATTTTACGCTATTGCAGAAAAGCACTCGCGACGAAGAGAACAAATTCCTCCAGCTCACAAAAACCTCCTACGCAATCGCGAGACTGCAGTCGCGAACTCGGTGACCAGTCATTCTCAAGCTACGCGACCGCGAACGCGATGAACAACGCCTGCCACCACACAACCCTCCTTCATTCTACGCGAAAGCGGTCCCTCCTCATCTCTGTGACCGCGAAGAGCAATTATCCATCTGCCAACAAAGCCTCTACGCGATTGCAACTAAACCTTCACGAACGCAATAAGGGAAACCAGAAGCTCAGAAAACCAGCAGTCTCAACACATGAATGAATGGTTCGAACTCAATCCGTAACATACCCGAGGCCCCGGGGACCCCGCCGAACATACCAACAAGTCCAATAACACAATACGAACTCGCTGGATGCCTGAAATCACATAAAATAAAACCAAAACAACAAATTGCACATCGATTCAAGCTTAATGAACTAATGAACTTCCAGTTTCTAAAACTAATGATGAATCATACCAAACAACCTCCGAAGGACCTCAAATTTTGCATACAAGTTAAAAATGACACAGCAGAACTATTCCAAATTTCGGAACCAAATTCTGACACCAATATCAATAAAGTCAACTCTCAATCAAACTTCTGAACCTTCTAAACCTTCAACTTTCCAACTTTCGCTGATTCAAGCCAAAACAACCTACGGACCTCCAAATTAACATCCGGACATATGTCTAAGTCCAAGATCACCATACGAAGCTATCGGAAATATCAAAACACCATTCCGGAGTCGTCTACACAAAAGTCAAACTCCGGTCAATTCTTTCAACTTAAGCTTCTAACTTTGGGACTAAGTGTCCCAATTCACTCTAAAACTTCCCTGAACCAATCCAACCACCCCCGGCAAGTCACATAACCACAAATGAACATATAGGAGGCAATTGGCTATAATACATAAAACGACCGACCGGGTCGTTACATCTTCCCCTCTTAAAACAAACATTCGTCCCCGAACAAGTATAGAGACATACTTGAAGTGATGAAAAGGTGAGGATAATGTGAACATGCTCGGTTCCCCAAGTTGCCTCCTCGACTAGTTGGCCCCTCTATTGAACCTTCATGGAAGCAATGTTCTTTGGCCTTAACTTTCAGACCTCCCTGTCCAAGATAGTCACCGGCTTCTCAACATAAGTCCAATCCTTGTCCAATTGGACTGAGCTGAAATGTAATACATGAGATGGATCACCATAATACTTTTGGAGCATGGAAACATGGAACACCAAATGGACTGCAGATAAGCTAGGTGGCAACGCAAGCTTGTAGGTCACCTCCCCCATTCTCTCAAGGATCTCGAAAGGACCAATATACCTAGGGCTCAACTTGCCCTTGTTCTTTAACCTCATCACACTCTTCATGGGTGAAACCCAGAGCAAAACTCTTTATCCAATCATAAATGCTACATCACGACCCCTCCGGTCAGCATAACTATTCTGCCTAGATTGTGCTGTACGAAGACGATCCTGAATCAACTTGACCTTCTCTAAGGCATCCCGAACCAGATTGATAACAAACAACCTAGCGTCTCCCGGCTCGAACCAACCATCTGGAGAACAATACCGCCTTTTGTTGATACCCAAATTTGCCCTCATATTTTTATAAAGGTTATATATGCTGTTAAAATATCATTCCTGCATCATCACCAATTTACAAGAGTCATACAAGTATTTTCTATAATTTTCCATTATTTTCAAAGTTTTAAAATAGATTTCTTGCATTTAAATTATTTGAATATGTATTAATTACCCCTTTAAATTATTTTTATGATGACTTAATCATCTAAATTTATTATTTGAACCCACATATATGTTTCATAATATTTTGCCTTATCTTTATATAATTATATTTGTATTTCTAAGCTATTTACATAGTTTTTTCAATAATAGCCTATATGTCAGGCACAATTATATTCTATTACATTATTTGCGCCCAAACAGCATTTTTATATTTTTATACCGTTAAACTATTATTTTCAAGCATCTTACTACACAAATAATATTTTTATTATTTATTAGTTATTTCTTATAAATAAGTTTTCGTAATTTTCGTGTCTTTAAAAAACATTAGCCCAACTTTGAGTTAATTTCAGACCCAAAATCTTAGCCCTATTCCCCTGGCCCAACCAAACGATCCTTTAGCAAACCCGGTCGCAACCCACTTGAAACGACCCATACCGCCTATTCTTTAATCCAGACGCTTGATCTCTCAAGATCAACGGTCCACGATAACCCCACCCATTTTAATTACATCTGCTCAAATCCTATCCTCATTCTTCTGAGACGGCCGCCCTTGAACCCTCTCTACTCTCTTCTCTTCTCAAACCCTAGTAGCTGCCTCCGCTATCCTCCCCAACTCTAGTTCTAATATGGAATCTCTTTATGATTTTCCTTCCATATATGCTCGATCTCTCCGTTATTTACACGTTTTTGTATCACATAATACTTGCCTATCTCTGGCAAGTATACGGTCCTAAATCAAACACAATCATCTCCATACCCTCAATATCTTGATGGGTTTTCATCTATATGCATCATGGCAAGGTTATATGAGGTCGATTCACCACGATCTTTGGTTGATTCTTTGATTTCTGTCGAACTAGGCTTTGAAATTTAAATTTTTTTCTTTACCGGTTCCATTATCGATTGCATGCGATATTTTCTTTCCTTATTTGTGTTTGATTAATTATTTTTCATGTTTGCCTTATTTGATTTCTACCACTATATAACTCCTCCCCAATTTCCCCTTTAGACAGAACTTAATCACTAAAATTACTACTACTCTCTTCTTCTTACTCGTCTTCTACTACTCTGAGGCTCAATCTCTTGGCAGACCAAAAGCCAAGGCCACCGGAGTTTGATTATCGAACCTTTCACAGTGTATGCACTACCCGAGGTTCATTCGAAACCCTTTGGAACTCTAACGCACTAACGTTCCTAGTTTCTACTGTTTGTATTGCTATTGACATTGAAGTGTTGCTGAAATTATTCCTCTTGTTTACTTGTTCATTAATCTGTAACTAGTAAGTATCTATGACTCTTGCATTTTCATTTTCTTTTCGTTTGAGTTCCTGCTCTACATATCTGTGTCTCTGAGATTTTCATGAACCAACGTGCTATTGTCTACTCTGAAGCTATTCTTGAGGCTTTATACCTTCTAGTAATCGAACATACCTATTTGTTGCGTTGGTTCTTGTTTCTTAAGTCTGTTTGCTCTAATTTGTGTGCTCGAATGCTTATCACTATTGCTTAGTCTGAGTTTAGCTTCTTGCCTTTTGTTCTGTACCCTTGTGATGAGTTGAGGCATGCCCAGTACCCGTTCTAATTCTTGTTAGGCCATTCATGTGAAACTTAATATTTTTCCTAGAGTTAACTCCTGATCATGTTATTAACCTAAACATGTTTTCCCTGCTACCTGTGAATTAGTGCATGTTCCCTGCCTGGTTCGGTATCTCTGTGATCAATCAATGCATGTGTATCCGACCTTGTTAAGTCATTCATGGCCAACCTGCTAAATTCATGATGTTGTACTGATTAGCTAAGGCTTGTTTCCATGCCATTTATGTTCTAATGTATGTTCGACTTATGCAATCATGTGCTCTTCAATACTGTTTGAGACCTTAGGGTAAACCTCATAACCAGCCTCTCTTCTCAAGTGTAGCCAACCAGTGCCATGTCTAATATTAGCCTATCTTGTTTCTGAAAATTGACATGTCTCTTATATTGTGATCAATGTTCAGCATGCTAGAGTTTTTCCCTGCTCCATTAAGTAGTTGCTTGATCATGAGTTTGTTCTGTTATGTTGCTCCTTTGGGTTTTCATGGTGGACACTTTCATGTGATGGCTGTGCTTTGTTTATGTCTTGCCTGAATCTACTAGACCCTCATCTAAGGTTCCCTAGGTTGATTCTGAATCATGCTTCAATTTGAAATGTTGTGGAATGGTTTACTATCATGTCACTCTTAAACTTTATTTCTAGCATTATAAGCATAAACCAGCCTTACACGTGCCTTGTGCGCCATGCAATTTAGCCTTGTTCTATTTATGTGTCTTTGCTAGATTTGTTGTTAGCTACAGCTCTAAGAACTAAGTGTTTAAGTTGTTTAGTTAATTTTATGAATATTATGTCACCTGTATGGCTTATTTTGGCATGTTTTGGGTAAGTAAGATTATTCGTTAAGCCTAATGTTGGGCCCTACATGTTGGGTATGAGCAGGGAACTCAGGCTGCTATGATAAGTGGTGTATGGATTTGCTGTTGTGCGAAGATTAAGACAATTGAAAGCCTGGGAACATCCCTGGGTTGTTCTGCATTGGACCTGTGTTTGTTCTATTGGGCTTATAGTTGTCTCATCCTGTAACTAGTCATATTTAGGTTTATACTAAGTCATTTGGGCCTATAATAATTTGTAACTACGAATAATTGGGAGATTAATGAAATGGGACTGGGTTTTCTAATATTTGCATGAAAGGGTAGAAAACATGCATATAGGGTCTATATCCTTTATGTGCTACTTTGTTTAACTTGCTTTATTTCTGCACATCAATAGAAATCATGCATATAGGAATCATGTATACCTCACTTGTACACTGTTCAAACACGTAAGTTCAAGTATTTACCATACTCGATTCTATGTTACTATTAAACAGCATGCCCATAGGATATATGACATATGCTTTTGTTAACCTAGATACCATGCCTATTTTACTTCGAATAATTAGTTGGTCGATTGCTTCTACTACTTTCAGTGTACTGCCCATCTAGATATCATGACTATAGGATACTAATCTTTTAATCAACTACTTCTGTTGTTTTCATTACACTACCCCGCTTAGATGACATGCCTATAGGAATAAGGTGTTATAAAAATCAAGTCTAACGGTCAATTATTAGGAATCCTGCCTATAGGATGTTGTCACTCGCTTAAGAAATTATTTATGAGATCAACGTTGTTAATACTAGACTTTCGAAGCCGTTTCACTGCTTAATAATGCAACTATTAGAAATCATGCCTATAGGACAATGTCGCCTGCCTAAGATGCATATTTACATAATCAACGCTAATAATTTTGAGTTTGCAAACAGTTTACTGCCTCCTCGCCTAAGCCATTTAGAACAATAAGGTTGCATATACGATGATGGAATTCAGAATCACCTTATAAACCATGCCTATAGGACTCTAAGTTTTTAATTCTGAAATCATCTACTGCCTATTTTGCCGCGTGCATTTGTTGTATAGGTGTGGAGGCTAACTTGGGCTTTTAGTTGTCTATACGTGAAGTCCTATCCGTTCTGAATGTCACCTAGCTTTCTCATTTTGAGCAACCTAAGTTGAGTTTAGAACCACCTCATAGTAGGTCCAAAGCCTCCTCGACCATAGGTATAAGACGGATAGTGCATGCATAGGATACTGTTAAGAATTGAATTAGAGCACCTTTAAGTAACAACTTCAACATAGTAATTGGTAGCAGGAGATGATAGTCTGTGCCCACTGATTAATATGAGCAATCCCTACCTTAACGGAGTTACAAAGTATTATTTATGTTGCACGGGGTGATCCTTTAGTCTAAAAAACTAACGGCCCCTCCCTTTTTCTTTATATGCTTGTTACTTAAGCTTAGTTATTTAACATAGACCAATGCAGTTGTACACTTGTAATCTTTAAGATTTGTACCGATTATTTATTCTTATGAGTTATAATAGAGTCTTCAATTTTTATATTTTTCATTGCTTATTTGATCACCTAGCTTAATTACATAATCCACATTGCTTAAAATTTGGCCGGGACCCACAATTGTGGACATTGAAGAGTACCTAACACCTTCTCTTTGAGGTAATTTGAGTCCTTACTCGATCTTTGGTGACGTTGACTAGTCTAACAGAGTTATTCGCAAATAGGTGCCTTAATGCACCTTAAAAATCGTTAGCTCGTGACTCTTCTCTTTTAATACCTCACTTAAAAGAGCTGTCACACGTTGAAACCCGCTTTCGCGAGAAAATGGGGCGCGACAGCCTGGTGACTCTACTAAGGATTTATACTTAGGCTCTTACCATAACGAACTTGACTTGTATAGATTATTTCCTTTGTTTTTCTATATTTATTAAACTGTTATGACATGCACATCCCTTCCCATATTTTTTCATATTTGTTTAAATAGCTATGATGTGCACATCCTTTCCCTTATTTTCCCATATTTGTTTAAATTGCTATGACGTGCACATCTTTTCCCATATTCTTCTTTATTTGCTATGACATGTATGGCCCCTCTCCATTTCCTTCATCTTGTCTAAAACTGCTATATCATGACTCTCCCGTCCCTATTTCTTACTTGCTTCATTACATTCTCGCACGTTTTCATGAGTTAAATTGACTTCTCTTTTTGTCTTTCTCTTTTGTTTCTATTCTTATTCATCTTTATCATAATTGTTGTGTTTTTTTTTTACATAACTTTTATCATGCAAATACTTGGCAATGTGTTATTATTTCTGCATAAAGCATACTCCGCATCATACTCCACTCGTGCCTATTATCAACATAGCAGCGCTTGATGAGTGTCCGCACTTTCCTAAAATTACCCTTTTAAATCGGAAAGGCTTATTTGCAATAGACTAGTCGATCAGCAGTGCAATCGACGGTCTCGTGCCTTTTCCTCTCAGGTTGTCCACCTGAGAGTACCAGTCTAGACCTTTCTAGAAACCACACTCCGATTTGAAATGTGCATGCATCATGCTGAACCTAGTACGGATTGAGATGTCATTGACATAACAACCTGCTTAGGTAAAACCTTGTCCAAAGTCCGACGGGAGTTCCACAATCCTAATGGACACTATCATATTATGTGCATTACTTGGAGAAAATGTGAAACATGTTGATCATTATTGCATAAGTAGTCGAATCTGGAGCGGGAAAGGGCTAACTTTTATTTGTTTGCATAGAATGAAGCACGAAATCTCCAGGTTCAGTATGGTCCAGAATATCCCACCTTTGCTACTTGACTGGTGGAAAGACCTTGCACCTTGTGATAAAAATCATGTGAGGAGAGTACTTGGTGATCTGCCATCTTTGCTGAACATTCGACCAAATAAGGAATTAATCGAGGCCGCTACCATGTTCTGGGACGAGAAAAGAGATGTTTTGCAATTTGGAAATAAAGAAATGACTCCTCTCCTAGAATAATAGGGGGTTTTGCCAAGTTACCATGGGATAGTTCAGGACTATTAGTGCCAGAAAATCGCACTCTGTGCGGTTTTCTAAAATTGTTAGGTTTTAAGAAGAATGATCAACTGCTCTGCCTGAAGAAATCATACATCCCTTTTGTGTTTCTTTACAAGCGTTATGGGCTTAGCAAATCATATCGTTTTCACCAAGATGAAGTAGCCATCACTTCTTTAGGATGAGTACATCGCCGGGTTTATGTTTTCATTATTTGCTTCTTGGGGTTTTTAATCTTTATGATGCAAGGAGGAAGGATTCATAATCGCTTAGCCATAGTCGCCAGAACCTTAATGGATGGCATCGAAGGACAAACTTATACTATTATCCCAATGATCTTAGCTGAGA
Source organism: Nicotiana obtusifolia (assembly GCA_002018475.1). Lineage (NCBI taxonomy): Eukaryota > Viridiplantae > Streptophyta > Magnoliopsida > Solanales > Solanaceae > Nicotiana > Nicotiana obtusifolia. The sequence continues at coordinate 85,966 of MCJB01022418.1, read as the reverse complement.
TGTACCGTACCCTAGATCGGTGCAAGTATGGGTTCGAACACTTTGATGGTCGCAATCTATTGCTACAAGTATAGCTGCTGCAGCACTTTAGAGGGGTGAGTATCGTCAACTGCTTCTGCGAAGGCCACTGAATGACTACATAGCCAATCATCACCGAAAAAAATGACATTTATTCTAGACAGGTTTGCAAAGCCTGGAAATGTTGTAGGTTGGGTGCGTTTCTTTAGTAATCTGACAGACGAGCAAGTGCATTGGATGTTTGAATGGTTTCCTAATAGTGAGTTCACCATCCGATCAAAAGGGACTACTCACTTGGTACTGATCGGGCTGCGAGGCATCTACCCTTACGCTTCTGTAAGGGTAATGAGATAAGCTGGAAGAAAACAAGTCATACCTCAGGTTTCAAACAAGGTCCAGTACAACGTTGATTTCAAGGGAGATGTCATCCCAATCAACTTCGAAGCGCAACACATGTGGAACCGAAAGATCATTGTGGAAGGAGAAACTATATAAGCCAGACAGGTATCACGCCAACCATATGTACTACTATTTATCATGGCTGGAAGACGACGTAGCAAGGGATGTCAAACAAGGAGTCAATCTAAATGATGAAGTGGTTGAGGCACAGGTGAAGTATAAGAGGCTACGCAAAAGGGTATTCGAGTCCGAAGCTAAGCATCTGGAGCAGCACAATTAAACATGGAGGTGATAAGGGAATGGAAAGAGATTGCCACTAAGTCAACAGAGAGGTTAGAATACTTTGAACAAGGGCTAATGGAGCTAGAGGGGAAGATGAGAAAGAGACTTTGGGATTGTCAAGGCATGAACAACGATGAAGGAGGAAAGCTGGCAAAGGCTTACTTTTTGCTGGACATGCGCGATTTGGGAAACATGATTGATGGGGTCAAGAGAGCCAAGCATGGAGAAGGTCCTTCAAGGACCAAGTAGATAATGTTCTTTACTGCTTTTTAGCTTAGATCAGATTTTGATGTAATAAGGCTTAATGCCGTTAGTGATTTTATTATTTGCCGATTTAGTAAAAGATTGTTTTGGCATATTTCCGCACTAATGAGATGAAGCAAACGTTGGCATCAATTTTCTCCAAGTCTATGTGTCCCTTAGGCCTACCTCAGGCACAATTAGGTCCCCAAAAATTAGGACGCAAATTATTGCATGACTTTTGCGAAACATGTTTAAATATTGCAAACACTCTTTTATTTACCTTACTGATTTGGTTACTTTTTTGTTTTTATTTCTTTATTTATTCCCACCCCCAAAGGTTGGTTCGTGCATACTGCCATCATCAGCATACCATACTAGATCCAGAGATCTTCCACCTCCTACTCCACTTAGCGATCCCAAAAGCAAAGGCAAGGGCAAAGGGAAGATAGATGATTTAAGTGGTAGCCGAAAAGATAATGCTACTGTGGCGGAGAATGTTGAAACTCAGATGGTAGAAGCACCCCAGGGCAAAAGAAGTTGGTCTTACGTTTGGAGCAGAAAATCCTGGAGCTACAGTGCGAGCTTGAGCATGTCCAAAATCTGACAAACTTTTCCTTTACTCTCAATGTTCCCCCCATCAACCAGCAAAATCCAACTGCCCAAAACTAAAAACCGCCACAAAACACACAAAACCAGAATCCACCACCCATAGCTCCAAATCCTCCCCCACCACACTAGTATTATAATCCCCCACCTCCACAGAACCTTAAACCACAACCAGTGCAAACCCCTCAACAACATCACCATCATCCAACTCAATACCCGCAAAATCACTACATATCACATTCCCCAAAATGCACCACAACCTACTGCCTCCTCAAAACTCAACCAACGATCACCCATATACCCAAGTTCCAGGAACTCATCAATGCAATCTGATATATGTGGAAACCTTACCCCATAAGCAAACACTATACATACCTGAACCGACTAAGAAGGACCTGCTCATTCGAAATATGGCAGAGGAACTCAAGAAACTTACAGAGAGAGTCCAGAGTGCTGAATGAGGGAAAGGCGTTGAAGGTCTGAATTATGAAGATCTGTGTATTCAGCCAGATGTGGAACTACCGGAGGGTTACAAACCTCCCAAGTTCGAAAGGTTCGATGGCACTAGTGATCCAAAGGAGCATCTAAGAACCTATTGCGACAAGCTTGTGGGAGTAGGTGAGAATAAATAATTCCACATGAAATTGTTCATGCAGAGTCTTATACGAGATGCCCTATCTTGGTATTTAAGTTAAAACCCGAAGAAGTGGGCGAATTGGGTAAGTATGGCATCAGATTTCATGGACAGATTCAGGTTCAACATAGAGAACATGCCAGACGTTTTCTATATCCCAAACCTCAAGAAGAAGCCGACAGAAACCTTCCGCGAGTATGCTACACGTTGGAGGTTAGAAGCAGCAAAAGTAAGGCCAGCACTTGAAGAAGAACAAATGAACAAGTTCTTTGTTAGAGCTCAAGATCCGCAATGTTATGAAAGGTTGATGGTCATCGAGAATCACAAGTTCTCATATATCGTCAAGTTAGGAGAGAGGATAGAAGAAGGAATCAAGAGTGGATTGGTGACTAATTTTGAGGCGTTCCAAGCCACAAATAAAGCCTTGAAATCAGGAGGGATCTCAATAACGAAAGAGGGTGCTGAGATGGTAGCCCAAGGCCCTAAGTCTCTCCTCATATACCAAACACCTCTACTCACATATCAACCTTCACCCCCAAAATACTAATACCCTGCCACCACCTACCATACCTACAACACTCAACCTGCATATTACCATTCACCTCAACCCGCCCACCAAAACTACCCAAAGCCATGTCCAAATTTCGACCGGAGAACTCCTAGAAAGTGCACCCCAATTGCTGAACCCATAGCCCAACTGTATGAGAGACTGAAGGCCGCTGGTTACGTCACCCATATTCCTGCTATTGCTGTTGCAAATCCTTCCCAGTGGATCAATCCTAACAAAACATGTGCCTATCATTCAGGCATGATGAGTCATAATACTGAAGAGTGTGGCATGTAGAAAGACAAGATTCTAACGCTGATCGACACTAAGGTTATACAAGCAAAGGAAGTTGCACTGAATGTCCGCAATAACCTTCTCCTGGATCACAACGGTGAAGGGGTGAACGTGATAGAAACCAATGAGGAATAGGATCAGGAAGGGTCCATGGAACTCATTCGAGAGGGAGACCATCATGACCCAAACTGGAGGGCCATGACTAGCACCCGGGCCATACTTGCCGAGCACCAACACACACTTTATCTAACCTTTCTTATTATCTATAAGTGCTGATGAGATCTGTATAAATGGTAGACATAAATCCTAAACAACCAACAATGACAGATAATGGCATCAACATATATATCATGGGCCGACAAGGTTGTCATGAGGCTACGTATAAGGTACGAGCTGACAAGATGCCATGAGAGATTATACAACAAAAATTAGTCGACAAGGCAATCCAAACTATACATGAGTCAACACGTGTCTATGAGCCTCTAAAGGAACATAAGTGCAGAAACATTACCGGAACAGGGCCCCGACATACCCATAACGTCTATAACAAAAATGCATACCAAGACCACGGCAAGTCCGGAGAAGGGATCTAGCCAATAACCGCTGAACTGGGCAGCCTACTATGGTGGGGGTGCTTCGCCTACCTGTCTATCAGGACCTGCAGCACGACATGTAGCGTCCACAAATAAAAGGACGTCAGTATGAATAAAATACTGAGTATGTAAGGCATGAAAGCATGAATTCATGGTACATATATATATATATATATATATATATATATATATATA